>CM073759.1:40111266-40711266 GCA_037127475.1 Arma custos
CTTAATTGGCTGACACATTCAATTTCTTTATATGAACTTTGAACGTGAGATACGTTTCGGGGGCGAGAGTATTGTAACTGCATAGAATTCTGTATGAAGGGTAGTTAGTTGAATTTAGAGTTCTTTGAATATCAACTGAGAAATATTGGTTATATGCTTTTTCCAGTATGTCTTCTTTGTATCGAAGAAGTCCGTTTGTATGGTGAACAGTAAGCTCTTCTGCAAAGGCATTTTGCTTGGCTATTGCTCTGAATTGGGACACCCAATTGAAGTCTATGCCAGGCTTATCCTTGTCTAATGATTTAAGTATATTAAAATAAAGTTTTGGGAGTCGGTCTTCTGGCATAAACTCGAGCTTGGACCATAGATTTGTCATCTTTTGTATCACTTCTATGCTAAATAGTTCTCTTCCTGTTTCGATACGGACTATATAGTTTGGGGTATTCCTGGGGCAACCAAATAGGCGCTTTAAAAATTTAAGTTGGACCGTTTCTATTGGCTCAAGATATTTGGGGCTCCATACTTCAGAAGCGTAAAGCAATGTTGATGAAACCATCAACAGTCAAATAAAGTATTCGCATGCTTGTTTAAATTTTCCGGATGATGTGAAGGAAACTCCCAAATAAGTATACCTTTTTGTATACTCCAATTTCTTGTCATGCCAGTATAACGCTTTGAGCTGTTCAAGCCTTGGAGATTTATGAAAGACAAGAATTTTGATTTGTTTACATCTCCAATGTATGTTTACATTACATATATATACATATATGCTTCTTTGTTCGAAAATAAGATAGATAAGATACAAAAATAAGATACATATACTACAGCTAAATAGTGTACATTCAATTGCTGTCTTAATGTGCTGGGAAGTTCCCAGCCAAGGATAATAATTTTATATTGAATATTATTAATTGACCTTATGTGGGGAAGAAAATGGTCCGGATGGAAGCCAAAGAACTAATTCCTTAAATATTGGTATGAAATGGTGAGGGGGTGCAGTCAATGATTACACAGAATAAGAATGGCTTATTTCATTGTGCCTACGTTTCGGCCTAAGATGCACGACATCATCAGGGAATTTCCCTCTACTCTTAGGATTACCCAGTCAGCTATGTTCCAATTAAATAAGATTCCTTAAATAGTGATATACTATTCATAATTATTTTGGCTTTATTTTACTTACATATTGGTTTTTATCATCCGTTGTCATTAACTTATAGCCCATTGTTTAAAATTTAAAATAAAAATTTTATTTGAGTTTATATTTGAAATTATTTCTACTTCAGTGTCTGATTTACTCGTATAGTTTAATCTTTTCCAAATATTTAATTTTTAAATATTTTTTATTCTTGTCTATCTAGCCCTAAAGAAGACCTGCAATGTGGTTCGAAACGTCGGTTTATAATAAATAGTGTCTCACTTTGACCTCTTCCTGAACCATTTTCTTCCCCGGGAATAAGTTTAGATTTTCATTAAATGTATTTTAAAGTGTTTCTTTAATGTTAACATTGACGTTCTTGCTAGT
The DNA here is from genome assembly GCA_037127475.1 of Arma custos. Taxonomy (NCBI): domain Eukaryota; kingdom Metazoa; phylum Arthropoda; class Insecta; order Hemiptera; family Pentatomidae; genus Arma; species Arma custos. Next base: position 40,112,792 of record CM073759.1, read on the forward strand.
CAATGTTAAAATTCAAGTTATCAAGTTACTAGTAGTTTATACTAATAAATAACTGTTGTTTCAAAATAACAATTTATTTATATCACTACTTCATTTTTTTTTGGCCATAATACTGATGTCAATTATCTAATATTTATTGTCCATTATTATTTTTATTTATTATCCATAATGTTGCTTATTGATTTTGCAAAGAACTCAAAAAGCATTTTCTGGTAAGTTTTGTAAGGCATTTATGTCTTTAATTCCCTTTAATAAAAATATCTAAATCAAATCTGTATGAGCAAAGGTAATTATGTAAAAAAGAAGAATCAATAATTAAAAATAAAAATCCAACTGTATAGGAAACCAGAGGTATGTTTTGAGTGCTTACTGAATTACTTTTTTTTTTTTTTTAAATAAAATTTCTTTGGCACTTAATGTTTTCTTTTTTTATATAATCAATGGGTATCCATGCTATTTTAAATTGTATAGATAGGTGAGGAAAAACCCTGAATAATAGATCATTTAAAGGAGGCCTGTACGTCATGAGGTAAAACCCAACAGCTTACCAACGCCAATCTTGACCGAGGATTGCACCTATTGTATATTACTGCTCGAGGATCTTTTGAGGTACCGTTTTTTACATCTGCAAATTGTTTATTATCACTTGATAAAATGAATTAATGAAAATAAAATAATTCAATGATAAGTTAATAAAGAGGGATTCTTTATCGGAAAAAGAATGCATTTAAATCCCAAACCAGTTTATAATCGAACTGACCTAATTTTGATATCCTTTCACTGACCACACATACCTAAATCTGTTCATTTCACATTTAGACTTCCTGTAGACTTTAAAAAACCGGTAAAAGGTCCGTTACAGGTAAAGTTGAACCATTTATAAATCTTGAGTCATGTAATACATATAAATATACATATTCTATATACATTTTAAATCCTGTTTTCCATTACACCACTTGCTAGGGTCAAGCGTTGTATGGTTCCATTGGAAATAATGGGACGCGTTATTTACAATCTGATATATTTATTTGAAAATTGTTCGACAATGAATTGAAAATAAATTTCTTAAATTTGGAACTAATAAAAATTGAAAGGACAATGTAACGTTGACTGTGATTACGGTTTATGTGGTAGTACTTAAGAAAAAAAAAAAGAGCAACGAAATAAAAACGTTTCTTCCTCCTGTTCCTTATCCGTTCCGGACATTGGCTATTAACACGGCGATCTTAATTTTGTTGGCGGCACTTCCAAACAAGTTAACAGTTGTCTGTTAAACCAAACCATTGCCTTAAATTAAGCATTTAGAAATGCCTCCTCCTTCCTGAATCCCTCTTACTATCAATCTTTCCCAGCATTATCAGCTACAGTAGACAAAATTTGTCATTTCATAATGTGGCTCATGTTTTCTTATTTACACTTTTTGGTGGTACATATATGTATCCGATTTCTTGATCTTTTCCGACCCGACTAAGCACTTCTCTGTTAGTTATGTGGTTGGTCCATGAAATTCGGAAGGTACAACCACTCAAATGCTTTTATTTTATGCACGAGTGTTCCGTCAATGACCATGCTTATGTGCTGTACTAGTAAGGGAATACATAGGATTTCACAAGTCTTACATTCAGTGGAATAGGTAAGTCTTTGCAAATGATAAGTTTCTTCAAGCAATTATATGAGTTATCTGACTTTGATAAATAAAAATAAGCAAAATTGACTGTTGATTTTATTCTTGCTAGCCATCTCTCTGAAGTTTCCATTTTAAGAGGTCTACTGAGAACTGTGGTGCCTCGGCCAGGACAATTTTACTCATGAAAACAAACTATTTCCCTGTAAAGTGAAAACATTGCAAATTTTAATGGCTGGCTTAGGTTTAACGTGTTCGTTCATAAATGATAAATATCTGTAGATTTAATGGTTAATTAGATGTGACTTCTTACGATACTATTTGATACATCAATAAGTCATTGCGTTTTGATTATATACTTATTCATATTCAGTATAGTATCTCCTGCCGTTTATGTATGTATATCTTTCAGAATATATTGCTCTTCATGCTTCATTTTTAACTTTGTTTTATTAATCTTCATTATTTATATGAAGTTATTGGCATATCCTTATTGAGACATGCACTCGGTATAGGTTCCTTAAGGACCAAGGGGTCGCCTACGGTGCTAACGGTAGTATTCTACTATAATGGCTATTGGAATACCATTCACCCAACACATTCCTGTCCTCTTTCGCTTGCTTAATTATTCTTATTCTTCCTTGCTCTATCTCTTCTTTACAAACGATTGGTTATTATATCATGTTGGATTTTTTCTTTCTTTTTTACTTCATTATATCCAACTTGTTATTATTTAACTTATTCTTGAGAATAAAAGTTAAACAGTATATAATTTTTAATTGAAATATGATTTTTTTACAATCACTTATTGGATCAGGATTAAGATCCTCATTTAAACCCACACTTTTCCAACATCTCCTTAATTAGAGAGGGTGGTAAGAAAAACATACGCGTACTAACTAAAACCAACTGATTCCGAAAAGTTGGAGTGCATCTGTTGGTGGCTGTAACAACCAAGATGTTTGGTGGCTCAGTTAAATTTTAGTAATAAGAAAATAATACTTAGTATCGAACCTCTAAAATTTTAATAAAACTATCCTACTGGTAAATGTTCGTGTAAGTAAATGGAAGGATTGAGATAAGGATTTGAATGGTAATCAGCGGACGGAAAGTATTGAACTAGGTTTGGTGGTATCGGCATCGAACCTTCGGGTTCGCTATCACGATTATTAATTGTTATTTTGATGTTGATTATTTTTATATATTTTTGTTTTGAAGTGAAAAGATTCGTCCTGGCCGGGATTCGAACCTGGGTCGTCTGCATCTTCGGTGCAGTGCTCTGAACCAGAGTGCTACCAGGGGTTCCAAGCCAGACAAATCCGTTCTCTTCACCGATCCTATATCCCCGTATTCTCGCAATTTTTGCGATGTATACAGGGGGAAGAATGTTTAAGTACATTACTTTAATTAGGATCTTGTGGGCTTACGTCAATATATTATTTATAATTTATTTTTATTGCTTGTTATTTTGATGGTGATTCTTTTTAAATATTTTTGTTTTGAAGAGAAATGATTTGTCCTTGCTGGGAATCGAACCCTGTTCGTCTGCGTTTTCGGTGCAGTGCTCTAAACTATTGAGCTATGAGAGGTCGTATCCAAGTCAGACAATTCCCTTCTCTTCACCGATCCTATAGCATTGCACCGAAGATGCAGACGACCCGGGTTCTACTCCCGGCCAAGACAAATCTTTTTTCTTCAAAACAAAAATATTTAAAAGTTAATTATTATTGATTGATCAAAATGCCTGTAAGTATTCGATTAAGTAAGTAAACTATCTATATTAGATTTTAGCGTGAATCATCCAGATTTTACTCTTGTTTTTATTAACAAGCGAAGGAAAAATATCCTTGTGGTTTCACAAATATTAGGTTCTCACAAATTATCTGTTCGAGTTATTTTTTTTTCCTCACCTATTTTTAACGATTGTGATATCATCATTTGATTTCTACGTCCTTGATCCTGAACCTGTTTTAGCTATGATGAAAATCTTATCCAATTATGGATAATTTTCTTAATTATGATATATGTTTAGTTAATTTTTTTATTTTTCTGTTTCAGGTACGTACACTTCAAATTTAAGGACAAGAGATATATTTAGAGTAAGTTCCTTTGCAGATTTCATTTAATTCCTCTCTGTTAATTTGAAACGTTTACATAACATCTTGCTATTTATTCTTGAAAATCATTTTATCGCTTTCGAGGTATTGACAAGTGATGTAGGTGACACTTAATGATATTCAATCTTAAAAATCGATATTTGAAGAAAGGTCACTTTGCTTTTTATATCTTCAATTTATATTTTATATAAATATATTTTTATATATTATATCCTCACCTTGCAATAGGACTAGTTAGGACTGTTCTTATTCAATAATATTTTCGTTTACTTTATTTAACCTAAACGATTTGACTGACTTTTAAAGTGTGTCATCATTTCTACCTTACTTCGTCGTTAAAAAAGAGTGGAGACAGGGAATACGTTGCGAATGACTTATAATAACTGCTAAGTCTTGAATTATTACCTCGATTCATTTCAAAAGTAATTAAAAAATACAGAAAAACTTGATGTTGTTGGATTGATACACATTGATACACAAGTCGAAAAAATATCTACTTTTCAATCTTTTTTTATTTATTTTTTTATTTTTTATATTAACACTTTATTGAAATATTACAATCTGCCACTTGTGGGCAATAAGTAATAGTGCTGTGTAGCTAACAGTCATTCCATAACAAAACAATAATATAAACAAAATAAAATAAATAAATATATACATGCGGTAACAGAAAGAAATTAATGCGGTAATAATAATAATAAAGTAAAATAAATAATAATAATAATACTAATAATAAAAATAAAATAAAATGAACACATTCATACCCTAGTTTTTCAATCTTTAAGGATTAGAAAAGTTTGTCAAATGGTTTGATCGCTTACTGACTCCATAAAAGCACCCGGATCGGATTATATGATAAAAAAAAAGTCCTCCGCTAATACAAATTTAACAAACTAGGACATCACTTTGCTAGCTCGAATATATAAGAAATACAAAAAATTGGTTATGAGCCTTTGGACAAAAAAGAATAACCAATTAAATAAATAATTAAAATAAAATAAAATAACTAGAAATGAGGTGGTGGAAGCCGTATGCACTAGGGTACCTCCTGCTCAGTGCACCGTTGTTCGTGTTATTATCCTTTTCTCATTGTTCTTCTCCAGGACCCATAGTTCCGTTCCTTGTTTTTCTTACAAAACTATTCCTGCCTTTCTGTCTAGCTTATTTAGCACTTTCAGCATTACATAATTTAATTTATCTTTGCTGTAACAGAAATCTAACATGAATTTCTTTTTTTTTAACCTTTAATATTATTTGAATAATTTATAAGGATACTCCTACTGGAAAAGACTGATGGATGAATCTGTAGTACGGATGATCTGACGTCATTGAATTGAATTTCTATGTTAATTAACATTACTTCTCGAATTGTTTGATTGATGGTGAAATAACAATTTATTCTTATATTACATACATTAAAATAATCTTTTGTTGTTTGTTCATAAGATGTAACGTCACTTTATGCTGCTATGGCTAATCGGACGATGATATGATGCTGCATCGGGATCTCTAAATTTTGCCTATCCAGATTAAATTAGGATAGGGATTTTTAACGAGTACCTGACATCTTACAGGCTCGGGGCCCCCGATTAACGTACCTTCCAAAGGACGGCATAACTAAGGATTTACACGCACTAAATAAGGATTTTTTACTCTCTTTTAAAAAATCTTAGGGCCACCTGCCGAAGGGAGGGGATCACAAACCCGTGATCTTGGGCTAAGTATAGGGTTGGCAACTAAGTCATTGCCGTTTTTGTCGATAGATTCACTCTACACTTTCTTTTGTTTTGTTAACGTGGCCAGAGCATCTAACCTATATTTTTTTCTTACTGTATGGACTTCTACGTTTAATTAGTAAAAAAATTTGTTTGATTAGTTCTTTAGTTTTGTTTTTATCCCAATTTAAAAATGGAAGAACAGGACGTGCACTTCCGACACATTTTATTGTATTACTTCCGAAAAGGCAAGAACGCATCGCAAGCACAAAAGAAGGTATGTGCCGTACATGGAGATAAAGCCTTAAAAGAAAGGCAGTGTCGAAATTGGTTTGAAAGATTTCGTTCCGGTGATTTTTCACTGAAAAATGCACAACGATCTGGCCGCCCAGTCGAAGTGGATGAAACCCATATCACGAGACATTGCAGAGAAGCTCAATGTGTCGCATACATGCATTGAAAAAAATTAAAAACCCTTGGTTATGTCAAGAAACTTGATTTATGGATCCCTCAACAGCTAAAGGAAATTCATTTGACGCAACGGATTAGCATCTGTGATTCGCTACTGAAACGCAATGAAAATGATCCATTTCTGAAGAACCTAGTTACTGGCGACGAAAAGTGGATAGTTTATAACAATGTTACTCGCAAGAGATCGTGGGTGAAGCAAGATCAACCAGCCCAAACAGCATCAAAAGCAGATATTCACCAAAAAAAGATTATGCTGTCAGTCTGGTGGGATCACAAAGGAATTTCGTATTTTGAACTCATGCCGCAGAACCAAACGATAAATTCAAATGTGTATGTTGAACAACTCGACAAACTGAAGGATGCAATTGAAGAAAAGCGGCCGGTATTATCAAATCGGAAGGGTGTTGTTTTCCATCATGATAACGCAAGGCCCCACACATCTTTGGTTACTCGGCAAAAATTATTGGAACTGGGTTGGGATGTTTTGTCACACCCACCATATAGCCCTGACCTTGCGCCTTCGGATTACCATTTGTTTCGTTCGATGCAAAACTCTTTAAATGGTAAAATTTTTAACAACGCGGATGATGTCAGATCACACCTAATTCAGTTTTTTAATAGCAAAGACCAGACATTTTACGAACGGGGAATTTTTACGCTGCCAGAACGATGGAAAAAGGTCATCGACAAGAACGGGCAATATCTAATTGAATAAAGTTATATTTTTAAACAAAAATTCTGAATTTGCCTTCTTATTTGAAATCGGCAATGACTTAGTTGCCAACCCTATAGATTGTTATGCTAACCACTAGATCACTGTCGCCTGCTTTCCAGATTATGTATTCTGTTACCTCTTATGGCTCACTCAGCCTATATAAACCAGATATCCTTAATTGGGGAAAAGCTTCAGTTGAGTGTGATCATAGCCAAATCACCTCCCTGCACAACAGTCCTCAAAACGGTACAGTGATGACCCTTAATGTGATGCAGTGGTTTTTGAAAAAAACTTTTTGAAAATATTATTCCAAAAAAGATTCTATGAACGCTACATTTTAATGGTTATGGTAAATAGAAAGAAGATATGTGATTTAATGTTGGTATTTTTAAAGAAGATCGTCTCGATTTATATGTTACCAAACCGCTTACGTAAGGAATTGTTATATGCTATGTAGTTACATGTCTACGTGTGACATAATCCATATACGCTTCAAATGTTTCCATGTTAAGTTTCAGCTTTGCTGCAGTTTTCGGTAATACGATCTCTGTGACCTTTAAAAAATCCTATTGGTTCTGCTATTTATTAAATAAGACTGTAACAGATGGAATAGTTGTGGTGGCTATGCTAATACTGCGGTTGCAGAGTAGATCGCACTGGGTATCTCCAACGATCTGTACCAGGTTCACAATATTCAATGACGGAGTTTACTTTTCAAATACTGGAACATTTATTTTTATTTTTTCGAATTCCCTACTTTTCTACGATATTATTAAATAAAGTTTTGTTATCACTAGTTGAATATTAAAGAAGAATTGAAGTTCTTTGATGTTTCGGGAATCAGCCGATTTCAACAAATGTTATTTTAATATGCTTGGACCGAGGAATGTATGGCATTATCGAAGTAAACAAATGAATTTTATTTTGATTTAAATAATAAATTAGAAATACTGTTACACTATCTTTGGTTTATTAAACTCAAGGAATCCAGAGAATCTTTTAATGGAAGATTTTTCAAGGTGTTTTTGTCAATATATTTTCCTTTATCCCTTATGATTGATGAGCTTCATGTCAAGTCGAGCCTTGAACAAAAAAAAAATCTGATCTTGTGTTGAAGAATTGTTAATAGAAAAATAGGAAACCTTTAGGGTAGTTATTTTTAATAGATAGATAGAAATTGTATTTGTCTTTGGAGGCTTCGCCATACAAATAGAGACCAGCTTGGCTATATATTACAATATTATGATTTTACCAATTTACGTACATATCATTTCAAAAATAAAAATAAAATATAATAAAATTTACTAATACATTCTGGTTTTCAATACATAAATAACAGATTAAAGAATAAACAATTACTGGTGCTTTGATAGAAACAATGAAAATAAATAAACAAAATATCACTTTGAAAATAACTAAAAAAAACTTAATAGAAAATGTTCTATGATAAACAATTTAGCACTTTTCGAACTCCCATCATGTTATAATACACTTTATGTAACTTATCTACACTGTGGATATTGAGTAGAGCTTGGATACTTTGGTTATCAGAAGATTCTATGATAAGTCACCATTGATAAACTAGTAAGTGTTCGAATAATTGAGTAATATTTCCGTAATAGTGTTACATAGTTCTTCCAGTATTGTCTCCATATCACATACAGGGGGCAAGTAAATGTTTCCAACCGTTAATAGTTTGTTAACAATTTTAATATTGACAAAAAGTCAGTAGCGGCCGGTATATACAATACTTGTTCCTGAAATAATAGAACTATGAACTAGGTTTAGCAAACCACCGCTGCCGCGCCCGAGTTATTTTTAATATATGAATATTATCATCACCAAACTGTTGTTCGTTAATTGAGAAACAGTACCTACATAATTGAGATCTGTTTTAAAAATCCTTACATATCATAATGGTGATTTGATTAAAAAAAAAAAAATATTACAATCGAACATTGGCAATTTCTAACTAAAAACGTAGATATTCATTTACTTTCTTAATTTTTATTTTGGTATATTTGCCCCTATGCAGTATCAAATCCATCAAATTTTATCTCAATGATTTTTTCTCTTCGCTTTGTAAAAATATGATTTTCGATAAGGGATCAAAGGTTTCTGAACAGGTCTCTAAAGAACAAGAGGATTTTGGTGATGTGTTGACGAGTGGAATGTTGTGTACTTGCTGTGAATGCATGATTTTACAGTAGGAATGTTCATGTCATGTACAACTTAACATAGAATTTAGGGCTGTGTTGTTTGTATCTTGTGTATATGGATATGTCTTGCAGAATCCCTAAGGTCTGCCCCAAATATCCAAATACGTCTGTGTATGTCTGTGTAGATCAGTAGTTTGCTGCGTAAGTCAAGTGATATGAAACGATGGGATTTAATAATTATTTTAATTTGGTGAAAGCAGGGTTTTAAGTCACTACGCAGTTAAACAAGGATGACAATTTTTTTTCAAATTTTTATTAGTTTAAATTAAATTTAACAACATTTTAAAACATGTCAGGAATGCAAACTTGTAATAACATTTTAACTATAGTCATAAAGGCTTTTAAAATTATGGAGTATGAAATGATACAAGCTAGAATAGTATTTGAATAGTGCCCTAAGTTAGCCTGGCTGACTGCAGAGCTCTTTCAACTCATAACGTAGATAAAACATATCTTGCTGGTAACTGATCCCCAAAGCACTCAACGTTTTTTTTATTTTATGGTCATAAGTGATAAACAGCTTCGTCTTTATGTTTGTTCCTTTCTATTAATATCTTCTTTTTTAAATAGTTTGAAATTCAGAGCCGTTTGTGTTTAGAAAACAACTGACCCAAAAGAGATTATGAGCACATTTTGTGTGTTTTAAATTTAAATCCTAACATGTATTCGAGTTTACTTATTTTTGGATTAGCACAAGAAATAAATTTCGTCTTTAGGACAAAATTCGTCTTGATCAATTATTCACCAGGGCTATAGAATTGTGCGGATTTAGAATTATTAGATTTAAAGGGAAATTTACACAGCAATAGATATGGTATATTAAATTAAATCATATAAAGGTATTTAAATAAAGAACCATAAAAAATAGGTCAGTCGGATTTTCTCGCCGAATGCTTAGAAATACTGTGACTTGTGTCAAAAGAAATCTGCGGGAAGAATCTTATAATTGACTCTTAGCATTGCAAGCTTTTGGCCGCAGAATTTTTCTCTGGATTCATAAAAAACAAAAAAAAAAAGCACTGATTCACTTCCTAAAATGAAAAAAATATATTATGGGGGTGACCAGTGGTCTAATGGTTAGCATAACAATCTGCTGACCCCATTATCGTGGGTTCGTAGGAGGTAGCCCTAGGATTTTTTCAAGCTAGTAAACCATCCTTGGTTATGCCGTCCTTCGTAAGGGACATAAACGGGGGTCCCGAGCCTGTTCGATGTCAGGTACTCGTTAAAGATCCCTGTCCCAATTAAACCTGGATTTTTGCGAAATTTAGGATTCGCCACTGTAGCATCGTTCGATTAGCTATTTCACCATAAATTGACGCTAAATAACTATTCAATCAATCATGAAAAAATATGCTTATTTTATGGTTGTTTATTGTTTAATAATTCATGTTCAGTTATGTATTTTAATTATTTGTCTCTTTACTGGAAATGGAAATTTAGTTAAATTTACGCAATATTTATAATTTTACCTTAATTGAATTACGTATATATATATATATATATATATATATATATATATATATATATATATATATATTTATATATATATATATATATATGTATATATATATTTTTTTGTAATATATTAGATATTGTGTAATAAATATATGTATAATATGTGCAATAAATATTCACTAGGCCAGGATAGTTTATATTTTTTCGCTTGTATATATTTATTTATACATTTATTTCGTTTATATCATTGATTTTTTATGGAATGATTGTAAGCTACCTAGCACCATTACTTATTGCCCGCAAGAGGCAGATTGTAATGCTTCAATAAAGTGTTTTCTTCTCTCTAGGCCATGATAGTGGTCGTACATTAAATAAGTCTATAACCTTTTAGTTATTCCTTTGAAGTATTTTAAACTTGTATTCATTTACACGAAGCATTGTGTGGCTACGTGATTATTGTTAATTAATTGAAGTCCTGCGAATTCCGTAATCCTTAACAATTTCCTTGTAATTCCTTGGAAGGGCCGACACCATATAAAGTAGAGAGTTGAAGGCGGAAGTAGCTAGGGAAGAATGAGGTCTCGGCCGGGCCTCGTTTCAAGGAGATAAATAACACGTCTCCTCGTTGCTTTCTATGATGAAAGTGTCATTATTATTTTTATGATACTTCATTAATGGTTTTATATGAATGGAATGTGTATTCAACGTTGTTTTGTATTCAAATAAAAAAATATTTTCATATCAATACTGATTATTTTACCTTTTTCTTGTCAATCGAACTACGCTAATAATGAAGTGCAAAAATAAGTAAAAATTGCTTCAGCGCTTTTGCCCGCGACTTCGTCCGCATTAATTTAAATAGAAATTTATTTAAGTTTAAACGGAGAGTAAATTTTGAATTCCATAAATAAACTCCATATTATAAAAAATAACTTAAAGCATTTGTAAATTTAGCCAGCCTACCAATGCTTATCCCTTTGTTGATAGATTTTAATAAACTGCCCTATTAAATATTAAATGGCATAATTACAGAACTATCGATAAGTTTTGTATTGAAATCCACCGTTTCGATATAATATCCAAAACTGTAATATTTAGGGGTTGATTTTGCAAAATCATGAATACAATTATTATTATGTTAAAATTTAAAGCCTGCTTACTTTTTAACTTAACATGTTACGATTTCTCGTATTTTATTCTTTAAGGGGTCAATTTTCCAAAAATAAAAAACACATATTTCTTTATTTTTATTGTAGAAGCTAAATCTAAAATGTCATGGTGCTCGCACTAAATAAAAATGACGTTTTTTATTACAAACGGTTGTCACCCTTTTCACCTTATTAGGGAAGATGAAAGGCCAGAGAGTAGAGGGCAACGAAGTGAATACGTTGGGCGTTTGGATGACCCATCCTTACCTGGTTACTAAGCCTTCCCTCCTTAGGGCAAACTCAAAAATAAATAAATACAAATACGAGAATAACTCAAGAACGCCTGGAACAATTTCGATTTTTCTTGGGTATTCTTCTTATTTGACCGGAGACCAGACCTAATTGGTGCGAATCATTGAAATTGGTCCAGGCGTTCTTGAGTTATTAGGTCAGTAACTAACACCACTCTCTTTTTTATATATAGATTATTCAAAATGAATATTATATCGCAAATATAGCTAAAATTGAATTTGTATGGATATTGGTAGCAATACAAATATGGATGTGTGTGTTCAAAACATAAATATTCCTTTATATTAATATTGAAAAGTAAAAAGAGACCTCACATAAATGTTAAGACCTATGATAATTTCATTTTCTGTTTTAGTTTGGAGACTTTAGGGCTTTTCGTTGTAATTTTTTCACGGTCTTAATATTCCTTTATATTTTATGTAAGGAAGAAATAGTTGGGGGTGCAGTTAATCAAAACACCTTGGACCAAGGACTTGGGTCTGAGCTCGCCTAGCTGCCGCGTGTTTTATTCGCCCTGAAGATGGCCTACATTGTAGGCCGAAACGTCGGCACATAATAAATAAATAAGTTACACTTATTTAGGTGTTTTTATTGACTGCACCCCCAACTATTTCTTCCTTACATTAGAAGATACAGTCGACCTTTAATAAAGGAATGAGGTAGCTCAGTGCGTATGTTTACTGATTTCTAGGTCGCGAGTTCGGTACCGGATGTAACAGAAATTATTTATTATTTTAACAGCTGTGAATTTTTAAAAGAATAAATTTATTGTTGTTGAATAGTTGGGATCTGAAGATCCAATTTTTATGTTCTTGGCCTCTTAAAAACTTTTACGGTTTATGTATTTGTTTTGCATCTATCACAGAGATCCTGAATTATGGTTTAAAAAATTGAAGCATTAACCCTTAAAAAAAGAAGTTATTAAAATATAATTAGTTTATTCATATTCAAATGTCGGTCAAAATTTTTAATAATGGGCTTTTTCTTGTATTAAAATCCAAAAAATAACGCAATTTTTTATTAATTATTAAAATCGCTTAGAGCGGATTCCAGTCAGCGCTGCAGTAACTACGAGATTGCTCCCTGCTTTGATTAATTCGTTTACGATCGCTTCCAGAGTGATACAGGTTTATACTGTTAGTTGACCCAAAACATACAAAACTTTTTTTGAAGAAGAAAATAAATTTATTTTTAAAGGTTTTAATTTGTTTTCCCTCCAATGTAATCTGAAAAGCAAAAGTTTTTGTAGGAATAATTTTTTTACAACTTCCTAAACTCGAGATTTAATCTATTGTACATTATTCTCATTATTTTTTTTAAATTATTATTTCCTCAAGTTTCTTCAGACTATCGTACTCATGTCCCGTTGTTCTTATAAATTTTGGAAGTACAATCACCATAAAAACAAAAATTAAATCGATTATCCATTGTCTGTGCCAGAATGGAATATGTGGGGAAGGTACATGAAGGCCAAGGTGAAGTACATGCTCACCGTTTCGTTGCCTTCAGATCTGAGGTTTCTTGAATGGATTCTGTTTCCTGTGAGAACAACTGTGCCTTCATTTTCCCATTTGAAGAAAATGTGAATTTTTTTTTATAAAATGAACTATTCATTATTCGATTACTTAAATGTCATTATCGATACACAGATTTTTAACTCTTAATATCCTGATGTTATAAATATTTATTACTTCTGATAGGGTTAGGGTACTTATTTCTTCGCTAGCTGTCGAACGGAGCGTATCTAGGGCAAGGAGCATACTAATAGCCACCAACTAACGGTTTGTTGAGAGTGCAAAGGATTTCCACTCGTGGGAAAGTTTAACATCCGTTTTGGATTTCTACATCCAAAGTGATCTTATGCTTGGTTTCTTTCCTTAATTATTAACAATAAGAAGGCAGAAAACTCATTGTTTAATTTTAAATTAGCACTCAATAAATTATAAAATAGTGGGCATTAGTGAGCTCAATCCATTCTATGTTCGTTATACAATCGAATATTAGTGGTTCGGAATAATTTCGTTGTTCTTGATAGTGAAAACATGCAGGAGTATCAAGCATCCATTTTTACGAATTTAATTATATTTTAACTTGCATAGTTATTTTTTGAATACAAAGTTATATAAATTAATAATGAAAAAAAACATGTGTTGGTAGCTGGCTGCTACACGTCCATTAGTGATTGGAAACTTTATACTTCCATTACTGATATAAAATGAATGATGAAAGAATGTAATGAATGATAGTGGATATGATATATGATTTTAGTGGATTGCTAGGAGAGTGTGATTAGATGATAGACCAACTCGATTTTTTTCATAATCTTTCATCCTGATACTTCCTTTTTATGTAATTAACAAATATTATAATCTCATATTTAATAGGACTTTATAACCTCAAAAAGTTATGAGAACCATCCATTCGGGTATTTCGTAGGAGAGTTTTGACTTTCTTAGTTTTTTTCCTTTCTCCTTTGAGAATACCACAATGTTGGTTTTCTCTTTTTTAATTTTAATGATTGTCACTCTCTAGTAATTAACCATTATTTGTCGTATTAATTATTAATTAATGTTTAATAAATTTAAGGTTTACATTGATATATTTGGTACAATAAATATCTTTATTTGATATATTACAGTCCCTGGCCATATTAATGTGACCACTGGATAGATTCGTTTTTGTTACATGTTTGCATTATCTTTTTGTAAGCGTAATGATGTAAATCGAGTTTAAATATTAGTTTTATGGGTAAGTTAGTTATCTGATAATAATATGAAATTGAAAAAAATAGTTTCGAAAATAAATCTTTATTTTTTTAAAAATATTTTGTGGTGTCACCCTATTTACACCCTATTTTACATATTGATGAAAAAAAACTATCAAAATGGTTAAAATATATGATACAAATAATAAATCAATAATAAACTTACCGAATCCGACTTGTATTTAATGAAAAAGAAACAATAAATCCCCAAAAATTTCAAAGACAAATTATGCACGCCGTCACTCGTAAAACAAAATGGCTGTAGTAAAACCAGTGCTGTCATTACTAAAAAAAAAATACTTTAAAAAACTTATAACAGTGTTGTCATTACTTAAAACATTAATTTATTAAGACACGCGAAAGTATATTAAAAAAATTAGGAAACACAAAAAGAAAATAATCTTTCTTGGTGGTCACATTAATATGGCCAGGGACTGTATATTTAATGATAAAAAAAAGTAAAATGTATGCCATGAACTATATTACTGATTAATATTTGTGATGCTGTTCAAATATTCAAAGCCATAATTAAATTATTTAAGCTTTACATAAATTGTTTACAATACTTTTTAACTGAAAACAATAATTTTTATTGAATATTTATATTTATATTCATAACTATTATATTTATGAATATTTATATTAATATTCATTTGAATATAGGTTAATAACATTAATTATATTCAACTTGTGAATGTGTAGTCTTCAAATTCTAGTTGTGTTTCTGTTAGACAGATAAATAAAATTGGTGCTCTATTCTAAATAAAAAAAATAATAAAAACATACGTTTTTCCTTCTCTAACAAATCGGACTCACTTGTACAGTGAACGTCGTCTGTCAAGTTGTCATTCGTGTCTAAAGGCCATATCTAATTCTATGGTTCTACAAAGATCACTTCTATGACATGCAATCGCTGTTCAACGTTCTTATTTAAAAAAATATTTTTTTGTTTATATTAAAGTTTACGGGTAAGCTCAGTGTTTAGGGCATTATACTATTTAGTCACGAACCCAAGATCCTTTATAGGTTGTTGTGCCACATATAATTAACACAAATAATTCAATCCAATACCAGAATGTTCTCGTTCTGAATAGTAATAAGGATTAGGATATTTAATGGAAGAAAATACTAGCCTCAACAGAAACTTGTATTTTGAATTTTCTTATACATTAATACTCGTTTAATAAAATAAAATAAATGAATGGCCAGGACCAAAATAGACGAGTAGAAAATTATAAAATTAAACAGTTAATGTATCATGGAATAAAAAATATTTTATTTCTTTTTCTCTGGGCTTTTTAATTGTCACTTTGTGTCTTTTTTTTGTAAAAAAAAATACAAAGGACGAAACAAACAAATATAAATGTCTAAACTTAATCTAAACTGCAAGCCCGTTTTTCCTAACTTCAAGAAACATTTGTGCTGATTTGAAGTAAGTCGGACAATTCGTTGTAATCTCTTAAAAAAACATACAATCACCGCCGTCTTATACTTCGTTTTTGATGAATAAGGAGTGTAAGTATTGAATAAGGAGTATTTGTACCGAATTTGAAGTAATTCGAAAGAAACATTTTGTCGTAATGGATGAAGAAGATCGTCTGGTGAAGTTGTTTTTTTATTCATTTAAATCCACTATGTGCTGCTATGGCTAATCGAATGATACTACAGTGAGAGCCCTAAATTTGGCCCTTCCAGAAATATTTAGGATAGGAATCTCTAATGAGTACTTGTCTATCGCACTGGCACGGGATGCTCATTTTACGTCTTTGGGAAGGGACGGCATAACTTAGGATTTTTTTCAGCATTTAATGAAATGCATCTGCCGGGTTTTGGTTAGGATGGAAGGTTGTAATGCAAACCTCAATGCCATAGGTGGCCCCTAGTAAAGTTGAAACAGTTGCTTCAACAGTGAAAATAATGATTTTATTGGGTAAAAATTAATTTTGAAATACTTTAAATTGGAGCTTTTTAGCAAGAAACTTCTTTTTTCTTTCTGCAACAAATGCCTTTTTTGATATGGAATCTTTGGTGGATTCTTCTGGTTTTTGTTATTGATTCTGATTGGCTGGGAGGTTCGTTGGGAACTAATGCTAGCCTCAACAGCGTCTTTAGTGCCAATCCGATATTCCTGAAAGATTACAGTTTTACTGCATTATTATGGAAATTAAATGGAATTTTTTTATCAAACGTATGTGTTAGTTTAATAAGATAAACGCAGCGAAAAGCAGCCGCAAAAAGCGGTGCCTTTTCCTACTTAATATCCACATTGTTGTCAGAATGATTAAAAGTTATAGCCAATAAAATTAAAGCAAATTGGGAAGAGTCGGAGAGCCTTCCGTAAAACCACCTCCATAAAATAAAAGACAAAAACACTTGGATCTCTCCAAACCCCAAAAGAATGCCAGCCATACAAAACTGACTCATTTCCATCTACTTCTAGGGCTGTGCCAACAACCATCCTGCCAAAGTTGTGGTGATACAAAACATACAATGAAGTATATATTTGGAAGTAAAAAGTATTGAAGAGAAAGAATGAATTTGAATATCGAAAGATGTCTGCAGTTCAAATAAAATAATAAAACACAGAAGATTAAATGCATCAGTAGCATTTAAAAGCCATAGGGTTAAATCAAGCAATTTAAGTCGCTAATGGCCCCAGCAATCGAAGTAATAGGATTTAGAAGTTAATTTATTCATATGGAAATTCCGTCCTTGCAGTCGTCCTAAAAATAGTAAATACTTTATACTGACAATGCCCAATAGCTTTATGCCTGAAGAATATACCGTGACAGTTATTGAGGAGGCATTGCTGATGAGATGCTAGTAGCTTTCCCTTTTCTAAGAGATTGATAAGGACAGTGATTCCATCGCTTTTCTTCAGGGGTCGCTGCTCTTACCGCTTCGTTTCTCCATCAGAAGTATGTCATCAACTCCGCCATCATTGTCTCTATTGTGCTTCTCCTTCAATTAGGACAGATATCTCCGAAAGCGGAATTAAAATGACTCTGACATGTCCAATATTACTGCCAGGCCAGTCCGTGTTTTTTACTTCCTCGATATCGTCGATCCAATCTGGGTATTTAATGGTTGGTTTCACTTGTTTCCTGATGGTAAGCCGATACTAAGAACTGTCTTTTGAATTAAAAAGAGCATAGTTTCTTTAAGTAAAGTCCGCATTGTACTGAGAGTATAGACAGCCATTACGGGAGATCTGCAAAAGAATTTCAATTCCTTCAAAAATATTCTGCAAGGTAAACACTTTTTGCATGTGTTGTTACTTGACTTGTTATCGGCAAAACTAAACAATAATTAGAAATAAATTTATGTCTAGGATTAGGATGTGGTCTGGAAAAAAAGAATGATACTATGTCTGTATTTGTTTAAGAATTTCTGGAATTGAACATCCTTGCTACTGTCCTATTAATATTTGTGGAACGAGATCTAATAGAACATTTAGTGAGATAATTAATATAAAGGCCCTGATGTCCTTCACAGATTATCTGAGAAAAATAACAAATATGTTTTTCAATTAAAAAGAATAACAAAGTAAATATTGAATTTTACTCAACGATTGAGACTTCTCAGCATGCAAATTATTTTATTTTTTTTAAAACAATTTGCAACACAAAACAATCTGCCACTTGTGGGCAATAAGTAATGGTGCTATGTAACAATGCAAGTTATTAAAACTCTACATCGCCAAAACATTTCATCACTTCTTTTTTGGCAGATGTCAAAATAAAAGGGCAAAATAATATTTATTCTATGTAGAACATGATTATTGCAGACACAAGGTTGAAATAATGTAATACCGGATATGCATCTGGATTATCTTTGCATATTCTGGTTTAAAATATCCTAAGTGTCTGTAACTTCTATTTAATTAAAATAGCAAATGCAATACTGTCATAAATAAATAAGGGTGTGTGTTTTTAAAGATTTATACTTGACTACAAAAGTAATCCAAAATATAAAATACCATTTGTGCCTCAAAAACACTTTTAATGACCATTCTTCGATTTGAGAATGGGAATAATCCATAAGTGGTCCAGTTGCTAGAGGACTGTTTCACTTAAAAGTGTTTGGGAATCAGTGGTATCGACAAAATATTTAAAAAGAAAATCCTCATATGATACATTTGAATTTTTTTATGAACTCAGCGAATAAGACGATGAGTTATCAGGACAGAACGATTTACTGAAAAAAACTAGTTTTGTAAATCATTTTGTTGAAAACGTTAGATGAAAAGTATTTAATTTATGTGAACACTACTTTGAATATTTTGTGAATTCGAAATACTCAGGTAACTCATAAAAAAAAAAAGTATATGACAGAAAACATGGGTTTGTTTATACCTACTACCTTTTATTTGAGAAACTCCACAGTAGAAGGGAAAATCCGCCACATCACTATAAGTTTTTTTTTAGGAAGGTCGGTGTACAATTATGTATTTGTATTATAGTCAATTTTTTTTTTCTGCCTAGATACCTGAATGACCTTTAGGCTATTTTAATGTATAGCGTGATAAGATCCTCAATGACACGCATGACAATGTCGACGGTCATTTAACTCCCACGATGTCCAGGAAAAGGCAGTGTCAAATAAAATTTTATTCGTTATAAATCCTGAATGACATTGTGATGGGCCCTGATGTCCTAACCTTGCAAAATGTTCTGTAATCAGGCGATCGTCATTCATGCTATAAATATTGTTGCGAGGTCATCTTGGAAAACTCATTCTTAGTCATAATCGGTGCATTATTCATGAATAACCGCGGAATGTTACCTTATTATATTTATTTTTTAAATCTTATTGATTTTGCTTTTTCCATTATTAACATTGAACTGAAGTAATTTTAAGAAACAGACAATAAAAAAGGTTGTTTTTTTTACTGCACCCCCCAACTATCTCCGTTCTTCATTTTATCATCAAGTCAACTATTTTCCTCTCATAAATAAAAAAGGTTGTTCTCCCAAACTATTTAACCGTTTTTTGGAACATGTGTTTAGAGCAAAAAAAACATTCTTAGCGGAGATACTCGCAAACGCAAAATACAATCCATCGCAGACCGATGTTACCTAGTGCACTTCAAAACGAATTTTGAGGATTAGTTTTTTTTTAATGTTAGATTATATTTATTTTGTTATAATAATTTTATTTGTTTTATATAAGCCTGAGAATACTGAATTTTTTTCACAACTTCTAAACTGAGATCTATAAAAAGTCGTTTAGTTACAAATATCCAGATGCATATATCAGACTTATAAAAAGTTATTGCAAAATCAGATTGAAAACATAATCCTGAGTATATGGTTTTATGTCCGAATATCTGTTTACAGAAACAAATATATTCCTTTATTACAAAAATGAAAAATAAAAATTTTCGAATTGTGACAGTCTTCCTCCAAACCTTTCCATTAGATTTCAAGACATTAGAAGTTTTGAAATGTTTGATAAACCTGTTAACTATTTATTTTAATTGATATATAAATAAAGGAATATTAACCTTGTTATTACCATCATTGGGCACTGTAAACTCAGTAAACACATGCACCGCTTGGGTATTGAACAAGAACCTCGGTGCAGATGGTGCAAAGAGGAGGACGAAACCCCCTGGCACATTCTCTTTGAATGTTTAGCACTAATTCGAAAGAGGACATTTGACCTTGGCCCTGGAGGACACAAGGAACTTCAAGAACTGAGATTTAAAGACTATCTAAAATTTCTCAGAAGTCTAGACCTAGGTTAGGGATCTTTAGTACTCAAGCACAATGGGCCTTTTCAGGCCGAAGTGCATAGTAATAAACAAGAGTCACACATAAATGATAAATAACCTCATTTAAACTTATATTTTTTTTCTTTCTGGGTGCTTTCATGTTTATTGAATATTGTAAAGGTATATTATAGAGATTGTAAAATACTATGTGCGTATACTATGAATGTAAAGGAGGAGATTCTTAAGTGACATGAATTAAAACACACAGTTATGAATAAATGAATAATTTTGGCTCTAATGTTTTTTTTTTACAAAAAAGTAACTAAGGGGTACCCTCTGTCCACTTAACGGCGAACCAGCGTCACCCATTTTACAAATCTATAACTGTTTATTTAATTACAGTACGTACTTAACGGGTAAGCCCTGATATTTTTCTAGAAGTTCAGTTTATTACTTATTTTATTACCCCAGTGAGTCTATAAAAGTATGAGTCCCCTCTTAATATAGTTTTGAGATATTTAGTACTTTGTATTTAATAAAATGATTTTTTATTTTAGGTTTGTTTGATAAATAAAAGAAAATAATTTATACCAAAAATTTATTAATCATAAACAGTCTCTGCCCTAAAATCGAAATATTGGAATCGAATGTAGCTTGTTTTATTTTTTAAACGTATGCATTCTATTTATTCCATATATATTCAAAAATAATGCTGTAATTTGTGAAAATTTTTAAAGATGTCAGGAATTGTGGTTTTGCCAATGTCAAAATATTTATAATTTATCTGATCTAGCACTTCAAAAGACTACATGAAAAGTAATTCCTCGATCCATTGCATATATATGAGGAAGAAAAATCTTAATGATTTTTTTCCACAAAACGATCTGTTACGATAGGCAACGCTGATAAAATACATCACAAACAACTTGTTAATATAACAGAGAGTTAGATATAATTACAGAAGTTAGTGATTACATTTGCACTATTATATTGCACTGACAATTATTGTTAAGACCACTTATAAATAATGATGTTTCACGGCTGAGATTTTTAAAAAAAAAGTTTTAAAATTACTTTTTGAGGTTAGTATCCGAGTAAATTATTAGGTTTTCAACTTCAATTCCAATGTCGGTGATAAGATAAAATAATCAAAAAAGGTTATCACTTGAGTGATAATTTGCAGATTGGATATATTAACTCACATAAAATGTATGAAATGACAACTATATGTAGTCATATACATATTGGGGCGTAGGTAGGTAAATCCTAGGACGGGGAAAGGGCATAAGTCTCTTGGAACCACTGATACGTTCGTTGCTAGAAATAAATGTAACCCTTAAAAAAAATGAATAATAATATTGAAATTAATTAAAAAGGAGCCTAACATTAAGCACATTGGAGTTGCTAAGTCCGAAAATGTTTAATTTATTTGTTTTTATAGATGTAAACTATTAAGATAGTTTATTGATTATGTGAGAAAAGTATTTTCATTCATTTAACGATTTTCGTTTAATTTTATTCTAAGGGTGTATAATAATAATACAAAAAAACCTTTAGTCCAAATTCATATATTGTATCATTTTCTATAGACGTTTCGACCTAAATGGTCATTTTCAATATATAGGTTTTGTGTTCAACAGTATAAAAACTCTGTCTGCAAAAAATCAAAAAGAAAATTCAAAAATCATAAAATTTAACACTATAAAACATTTTTTTATATATAAAACAACAATTTTCTTATCGCTAAAATGAGTTACATAACTATACATAGTATCGTTAATATGTATTCTACAATTATTATAATTTCTACATTGTTATTGTCCTTACAATAGTACACAATAGATACCTTTTTCTGCAGATTAATAGGTTGCATATAAAAACATTAGCTGGGTATGTTGTATCCCATAGTCAGTTGCTATACTAAATGAGTGGAGTTGGTACTTTGTCCAGTCCGGATTAGTAGATGATAATAATGGATTATTATATTTTATTTATCACTTATTAATTCTTACTTTAAGTAAACTAAAACATTAGAGGTATTTTTTATATATAAAAATTCTTTTTATTATAAATATTGATGATTATCTACTAGTTCTATTTTATATATCCGAAAAAATTATTTTTTTTAAAATTATTGTATTTAATGGATAGATTTAAGGATAAGTGTATAGTGTGTTAAATGGTTAAAAGACTTTTATTTAAATTTTATTAATATTTTAATGCATACTTAGGGAACTGATAATTTGTAGATTATTATACACCCTTAGAATAAAACATATCTGTGAAGTCCAGTACCCTAGAAGATTGATATTGTTTAATTTTATTGAATTTCCAAAATTTAGACATTATTTTGTCGTGTCTGAAAAATTTTCAATGCGGCTTTAAGTTTATCTAGTCAACAATTACAATTTTTTTATTATTGATTCAGTGACGTATTTAATTTGAAAGGGCATGTTAATTTATCTTTGTATGTCCACTACTTTTTTTAAATATAAAAATAGCAGTTTTATCTTAATTCAGAATTTATATACACCTAAGTTTTTATAATATATTTTTATTTACACATATCATGTTGTACCTTCTGAGTATTGTTAGAAGGTGTTCTTTATTGATATAATTTTTTATTTAAACTGGAAATTATATTAAAAAATGTTCTGTAATATTTTTGAAAGTAACTGAATATTAAAAAAAAAAAAAGTTATTGATAGACGCTATATAGTATCAAATGAAAAATAAGAGATAATGCAATAAAATAAGAGATCATCTTAGAAAATCAGTTATTAATTTTTATAAGAGCCGATCGAGAACAATAATTCTTTTATTAAACGGTGTCATTACCACTTAATCCATAACTAACATCTTTCAATAATAAACAATCCTTGTTTCTTTACAGTTAGCTTAGGCAAGTTAGCAACTCTTCTATTGTCTGCTATATTGATTTGTTTTTAAATTACAATCATCGTATAGCACTAAATAGTAAACATCGAAAGTAATAACATTTCTTTAAAAAAGAAAATTTATTCTGATAACAGATTAATTGGTTTATAACAAGAGTAATTTAATATTAAGTCATTAAAATAGAAGTTAATTTCGTAAAAGTCATGGAGTAGGATTCCTTAATAGATAGATTATTTTTGGAAAGAATAACTAATATGAAATGTAAAAGAAAAAAGGAGATCACAATGTACATACTGACAGAACTCTTTGAGGGTTGTTCAATGCCCGAATAGTGATATCAGAATGAGCTCAAGAGCTTGAGTCATCATATTAAGGAAACAAAAACCAATCCCAAAGGATAATTCGAGTGATCTAGAAGGGAAAGAAAAATTATGAATCACTTCACAAAACTGGCATTTTTTAATTTATTGATATTTACAACTGTATTACAATAATGCAACAAGTAAATAGGCTAAATGATACATAATGACATGAGGTAATGACCCATTGGTAGTATTCAAGGCATTTAAAAGTAAAAAATATTAAGGCGTTCGAGAAAAACTATTTGTTTTTCACTACAATTAAAGAACTGCACTCAAAACTGTATATGATACACCAAAAAGAAGATAAAATACGTCTTTTTAATTAACAGTTAATTATGTGATAACTCAGGGGAGTAGCAAGAAGAACTTGCTTACTTCATTTTCCCAGATCAATTATAGACTTATACGAGTTTTTTTGTTATATTCATTACTATAATTTATTAATTTATATTAAACGGCATTATCTTAAATTTAGGTTTAACTTTTACAAAAAAGGCAACACCTACTGAATCACCTTTCTGATTGGTCATTGTTTTAACATGACTAAGTAAATATGGGGAGCGGGGAAGGTCAGATGTAGCACTTTGTCGCCGTGCCGGATTTAAATCTGGCTGTGGACAATAATTTATTTATTCTTTTAATAGCCGGTGATGAACCCTATGGAATCTGGAGACCCTCCAAGAGCTCATCCAGCTTCTATAAAGTGGGTCCTCTTAACTGGGAGAAAACCTGGGGGTTGACGGTGATCATGAACTTACCACCTCCCTGCACAACCTGGAAACAGTACAGTCTCTACCACGTAGACCATTCATGGGTTTTGACACAAGACCAACCCAAGTTTTAAAAATTATTATTCGTTGGGTACTTTTCATTGAGAAGACGCTTTAATAAGGATAAACGATGAGTCAAAAACCTACAGTTTGTGACTAAGCAAGAACTTGTTTACTGTTTGTTCAGTGAAAAAAAGAAAACCAACAACAAATCGTGTTGACCAGAAAGGATCCACCCTTAGCGTGACGCAATCGCTACGTCAGCGGTCACACCTCTTCGCCCACTTTGTTTCGCCCCATTGTCTCTTGTTAGAGCTGTCTGTTCACGATTCGGTGGGCGAATCTGCAAAAAAAAAAAAAAATTGAATAAAACAGCAGACAATAGTTTGCCTAAGCTAACTGTTGAAAAACTAGGATTGTTTATTATTCAAAGACGATAGTTATGGATTAAAGGATAATGACACTGTTTACTAAAAAGAAAAAGGGTTTTTTACCTCAATTAGCTCCTATAAAAATCAATAACTTGACATTTTAAGATAACTTAATTGATAATCCCTTATATTTCGTTTGATACATTAAAATCGATTAGCGTCGTTGCATTTTTTATTTAATTACTTTAAAAAATGTTAAAGAAGATTTCTTTATAATATTTCCATTTTAAATCAAAAATAAATAAATGTATATAAAGAATACTTGATTTCATTGATTGACTCTAACAAACATAAATCATAATGATTTCTGAAATATTCATTAACAATATTTTATATATATATTACTGTTCCAGTTTAATTTTTAATGATGTACTATAGCTACCATTCCATCAAATCATATTGGGCTCAGTACTAAGTATGAGCTATATTTCTAAGCCAACGGTTGTGGATGAGGTGATTTTCCCGAGATCACTTTTAGTCGTTAGCCTAATAAACAGTATCCAATTTTTAGAAGCTGGGTGACCTTAGGGAGGGTCTCTAGGTCCTATCAGTCTAGCCCGGGTCCCGTAGTTGTAAGATTTTTATAGATGAATCGTAGAATGAGCTAAATAAAGCTTAAGACCTTTCTCATACATAGCATTAAAAGTACAAACATACATCAAATACGAGATTAGATAGATTGTTAGTAAGGTCACAGTGCCTTTAATTTTAATTATAACTTTGAAGAATACATACTATATTAAGAAAATAAAACTAATAAAAAAAATCAAAACCTTTGAATCTAAAATAATTTTTTAAATAAATAATCCACCCATTTTTTAATAAATAACTCGCTCCAACCATAATATACCGGCTCAAAATCCCTGACCACAATGTTTTAATGTATCTCTCTCAACAATTATTTCTCTTCAGAACATGCTTTTGATTTGAAATATGTAAAGATTTGTGTCTGAATCATTTGCAAAATAAACTGGCAACAATTAAAAGTAGGAGATCTGCATTTAAGAATGATATTTAATTTATGATATTCTGATTAGTTCATTGGAAATAAAGATACCGAAAAAACACAAGGACAATTACGGTAAATTTTGTACACATGGCAGTGAAATAGTAAATTAATATTCACTATAATGAAATAAATGTTTATTATAATGAAATAATAAATTATATTCATTGGATGAATATAATTGAATGTTTTCTAAATTATATACATCCAATGAATCCATTTTAAACTTAAAACGAAATAAACTGTACATGACCTTAAGGGAAGGCAATTGTTAAATTAAGGACGAATAATAGACAATTACAATAATTCATTGTTTTATATATTTTTTATTCCAACAGTTGTAACAACTCTTCTAATGATAAAGAAATAATTATAATCTAACTTTGAAATCATTTTTACTTTCAGTATTAGTCGTATTACTGAAGGAGTTATCCTGTTATCGAGCCTTTGTTATCAATAACATTACTTATTGTTTTGTTTCAATACTTATCTTTCTTTTCTTTCTTTTCTTTTCGAAATAGGCGTTTAAAGTAATTTCAAAGCATGACTGTTTCGTAAATAGAGTAAAACTTTAATAATAAATTTTATTTACTATTGTTCATTGAATAAAATAAAAATATATAATTGACACTAATTTTTTCTCCTTTAGTGGTTAGTATTGAAGCATTCGACAGAAACAATTTACTACATTAGGCAAATATAATTTCGAAAAAATAAAAAAAATACTTAACAACAGGGAATTTTTTTAAAGAATTTTTTTGTAACATAAAATACAGATCTTGTAAAAAATTATTTTTGGATGAGTAGGTTATAAATGTTAATTTTACATTTTATTACATTTATTTTCTTCTCTTTTTTTCGAAATAATATTTGTGAAGAACAAATTAAATAATTTTAGGTTGAGTTGCTTGCAATTTTTATCTGCTCTCACCTCAGTGTTAGGATGCGGGTCACTTAACATAATAAGCTGGCGTTCAAGAAAGTGTGAAATTTCCGGATTTTCTTCAGTCCTTTTAGCAATCCTAAGTTTCTAGTTTGATTCAGTGTACTTAGCAGATTTTTATATTGCATATTATAAAAATCTGCTACCATTTATCGCTGTAATTATAATAAAAGTATTAGCAATTTAATGATTTTATTAAATTTATTGCTTTGTGGTTTACTTTTATGATACGATTCATAGTTCTCTTATAATCTTACACTTTTTTATCTTGCCTTAAATTTGGTTTAGTATAAATTCAACATTGTTTCATTATATTAAAGAAGGAGTGGATTAGTTCAATACTCAGGGCGCTAAGTTGATGTACTGAAGGTCCCGATTGTAGCAGATAAATCATTTAAACTGGTTTTGCATACCCTGCTGGGGTTCACCTAGCCTCTATGAAGTGGGCATCCTTAATGAGAGGAAAAGCTTGAGACGTTGAGCATAATTTCGCCCAAATCACTTCCCTGCACAACCGTTGGCTTGGAGGCAGTACAGGCTTTACGAGTACCCGTCATTGCACAGGATCAGGATCCCTATTTTACGCCCCCTTTGAGGGACGGCATAACCACGGATTTTTTACTCCCTTCTAACAAACTTATAGCCACCTTTTAACAATCTTATACTAGGTTTAGAACCCGCGAACTTGGGGGATAGGAGGTTATTATGCTAACCACTTATATAAAACTCCGCTACACTGCAGGTGGCTCCTGTTACTGACAATTTATGAGTCGTTGGGGGAGGTTTTAGTATTAGGTTCAATTTTAAGGATATGGTTTCGGATGTAGTTCAGTAGGCTGAAGATTTTAGCTTAGTTTATGGGAATGTATTGAGAATAATTGAGTTTTTATGGTTAGTGAAATCAATTTCCATTCTTTAAAAAAAAAAAAATGTATATCAATTCCACTCGAAGCTAAAATTCTTCTAGGTTTAAATGCATTTCTGTGAGAATTCTAATTAGTGAGATAATTTATTATAATGTGAAACTCCAGGAATTCCGTATATATGTAAAAACGTATACAAAAAAGTCAATGGGTCATCGCTATAAAAGAAAATGTGGGCTAAGGGCCTTAATAATCCCTCGTCTACGGACCGCTTTCTTGAAACCAAAAACGAGGCTAAACCCCAAGTAGGCACCTTTACTAACCCACTAGGTCCGAAAACCGCAATAAGGAGAAAACAATTGAGAAGAATAAAAAATAATAAAAACTTTCTAATGGGCATGGAAAATATTTTAGTTTTCTCCTCCGTTTGCTTATTGTTATATTATAGCGAATAGTATTTTCATTGCATTACGTGTTAGTTCAGTTTTCTATTTTTTTCACTCTCCTTACTTAAAAAATTAAATGCAAGAAGTAAAATACCAGGAAATTAAAATTAGAAGTGCAAAAGAAAACTGTCAGTATCAAGTTTTCAAGAGAAATTTTTGTTTAGAGAAAAAAAGCAGCTTTACCTAAAAAAAAATTCTAAGGATTCATAACAAACATATCAACACAATTAAATGACTTCTGATACTGCGGATTGAACAAACAACTTCAATTTTACACCCTCTCGAAATGCATCTGACGAATAATGTTAACATTCTGTTTCCTGAGTTATTTAAAAAATATGCAGAGGCTGTGCTTGATGCTAATTCTTTTAAGCGTTGAACACGGCAGCAGAACTATCTATTATTGGTGAGAAGTGTAAATGGAAAAAGAAGTATGTTGAACAACAAAGAAACATTCAATATCTCAGTAACAACGTTATTATGTGTCTCTTATCTAGTAATTTACAGATAGTTCAGAAATGCATTCAGAGGAGCATGCGCGGTGGGATTTTTTTTTTCAAATATTCTAACACAAGTTATTCAATTCGAAAAAATATCTTAATTCACTATATACTGCTGTTGTAATTGCATTTTTTGCCATAAGCTTTCGAATTTTAATTGAAATGTATATTCTGTTTTTAAACTTGACTTCGTAAAAGTATATTTTTTTATTTATTGTGAGTTTCCCTAAAATCGGTGTTTTCTATAACCAAATTTTACGACAGTACTTTTTCCTTGCCTTATTATC
The DNA here is from genome assembly GCA_037127475.1 of Arma custos. Classification (NCBI taxonomy): domain Eukaryota; kingdom Metazoa; phylum Arthropoda; class Insecta; order Hemiptera; family Pentatomidae; genus Arma; species Arma custos. Next base: position 40,141,557 of record CM073759.1, read on the forward strand.
AACGGCAACTTTTTCATTTAGACCACACCTGCCATGTCTTCCTTAACTTGGGTAATCCATGAGATTCTTGGTCAGCCTCTTCTTCTTCTACCTTCAGAGACATTACCAGTAGAGTTCATTTTTTGTTTATCTATTTTCCATACTCAGTAGCCACCCAAACTGCTCTAATCACTTAAAGGTGTTTTTTTCGAGAATGGTATTATGAGTTCCCATTATCTCTCCAACTGTATTGGGTATCCTGTCATACCTAGCTATTCCGGCTGAATGAATTTAAAAATGAAGAAAAAAAAAGTAATCTGCTCACCTTTTTCGTTATTATTATTTCATTGAGGGATGGTCATACCAATTTTCCCCTGATCTCCTTTAATTTTTAACTATGCGCACCGTACAGATATGAACTCTAAGATACGGATTTTTTTTTTTTTACTTGTGTGGAGAAAATGTTCGTAACATTTCTCGTCCACTGATACTTTTTTTTTTGTACTTTTGATACAATTATTTTTATTATGGATATATGGTTTCCATAAAATCCCGGAAGACAAGTTGTTCTATATAGAATGAGCTCCGGGATAAGCTACGATAGCGGCAAGTTCATATTGGCAGTGCGGTCAAACCGGTCTGGCGAAGCGCTTCAACCCAAGGTCAGGGGACCCACTTCCCCTAAGCAGCTCTCCATCTCCACGAGTGAAGTTGGCAACACTGCTAGTTCTTCAACACTTTAGGAAGAAATGTAGGATAAGAAAGAGGATATGGTGAGTATTAATAGAAGAAATGGATGGGAGAAATGGAGAGATGAAAGAGAATACTATGGAGTTGTCGACATGCACCGCCGCAAACGCTTTGAATGGTTGTTAGAAGTTTATTACACAATTCTAGCATTGTCATTGCAGAATGATTAGTTTTATATAACGTCACTCTTCGGATGTCCTAACTATTATACACGTTTTTCCTTATTGCATCTTCACCACAAAATAAGATACATCCGTTCCCAATCCCTAGTCATTTCAACTTTTCCTTTTTTTGTTTTCTATTCTTTTGTTACGGACTATAGTGTTTCGGTATCTAGCCAAATTTTGCTATCCATAACTATTTTTTCCTTAGTTACTTTTAAATATCTTTGTTTATTAAAAACTTTAATTTATCCAGTCTCTCAAAAGTTCGATATTAAAATGTAGTTTGTATGGAACTGTAGTTTGTATCCTATAATTGAGTATTTCTTTATATTTTTAGTCGTAATTCTTTTTAAATTTGTTAATATCATTTTAAAAACTGTTTTCCTATATTAAATCCTTGAACGTGGAATGGTTGTCGGATTCAATTATTATTTCTACTAATGTAAATATTCTAATATTGTCAACAAAACATTCACTTACCTGAAAAACAAAAGAAACAGCATTTAAAACCCTTACTTCATGTTTCTTTATTTCTTTCTGGGATGTTTTCAGTTTTATGATTGCACAAAATGAATTAAACAATGTATAACTGTACCCTCTCACATGTCTTTAATAACAGCTGTGATATCAAGTAGGCTGTGTCGCTGTCAGAGCTAATAAAAAATTAAGAAGAAAAGAGCTCGGCATAGTTTTCTTTACATATATTTGTAAAAAAGAATATATATATACATGTACATTATACATTATATATACAAATATATATATATATATACATATATATACATATATATATATATATATATATATATATATATATATATATATATATATATATATATATATACATATATATATAAGAGTGGTAGCACCGATCTCTTCGGTTGCAATCCCGGAAATCGTCCCTCCTCCCACCTCGTAACCTCGCTGATGGTACGACAAGCATGAGATATAAGGCTATCCTGGTGATAGCCAAGCTGATGCTGGACTTTCCATGACGCTGTTCAGCTTGTTGGGGACAAATCGCTCCAACTGGGGGCGTAGGAGCGATGACTGGATATCCTAAACGGGCGTCGTGACGTTTTACCGGCCGCTGAGGTGACCACCTGGAGGTTAAGTCCTTGGACACTTAGGCCCAAAATGGTTGGCTGACCCCGAGTAGATGCTTTTCATGGATTTCGACCGCCGTTGAACCTAATTGTTTACAACTACCTCTATATAAGAAGGCCACCGCCCTAATGATTTCTAAAAAAATGTTAACCAAATTTTTGATCTTTTGCCAAGATTAATTTATAATTTAATTTAAAAAATTAGTTTACTAGTGGAAAAAAATGATAAGTATAGATTAGTTGACAACAAACACAAGGTTCTCTTTAGAACTGAGAAAGGAATGTGATAATCAAATTAGCATACCCTTATTCAGCTGAATATTTGATATGAATATGTCGAAGGAATGAATGATGTAGATATCGTAGAAATTAGAAAAAATATCGATAAATATCGTTTCATAAAATTTTTAAAAAATTACGTCTTATGAAAACAGAACTGTATCAAGCCATAAATAATGGAAATCTCAGCATTTTTTCAATTCATTAAATTTTATTCCATAATCAATAATAGAGGCCCAATAAAGTCAAAAGGTAGAATTAATATCTAGCTAATTTCCTGTTAGCTCTAACATAAATTAGTAATAATAACAAATATTAGTTATGAAGTCCTAAAAAGTTAATAGTTGAGTTGATTGGTAAATATTCGAAGGATAGACCAAGGCGTAGGCGGGAAGATTGGTTTAAGATCAGTTTTTATGAGTTACTTTTAGTGACATCAGTGTAAGATGTGTGAACCTAGAATATATAAAATTATCAGAGATCTTCATTAAACAAAAAAAAAAAGAAATATGATAATATTGCAAAGTCAGACAAGCTTGTAACATTTAAAACTGCTCACAACCGCGAAATTTTAAATAATTTATTTATGATTATATTGAAAATAATTATAAAAATTCAGTTGTGCACAATGCATAACATGGAATTTGCTTAATTATTAAAATTGTTAATAGTAGTTGTCTTTCAGGAGTGTTCCTACTTCGTCATAGCCTATTAGCTGTTTGATGCAATTGGCTTAATCCTTTGGAGAAATTCAGCAATCTGTAATTTTGTTATTGTTTGGCACATATTACGAATATCGTAATCTGGGGATCGAAATTGATAGCTTTCTCATATTTTTTTGCTTTCAGAATTTTTTAAAGAAATATGAATTTAATCAATACATGAATTCAAAAAGGGCCAGTTAAATTTTCGGTCAACGAAAACGACCTTACAGAGGCTATGGAATTTTCGGTATTTCATGAAAATGCACACATTTACATTCTTCTAAATTAATGAAATAATTAAAATTAAATAACTGGTGAATGTAAAATCTGTGGTATAACGGAGCACTTCAGATAGGCTTGGTCCAAATGTAGTACGCCCTCCATGTCAGCATGACAAGAAGCGATAAGTCCTGGTTCATTCTAGAAATTATTATTTCCTTCTTTTTATTATTATTACGTATTAAACCGTTAGTTCAAATTAACATTACTTAGTTATTTATTTTAAAGCCCTTTTGTTGTTAATAATTTTGCATAATATTAGGACTAGAATATATTTGTATAGGTATGAAATTAATTGAATGCATTATATAAATAGTTATTGTCAACTAAAATAATGGAATTTCCATGAAGTGGAAAAATCAGACCAAACAGAAACCCTCCAAACTGTTTGAAAAATATCTTGTTGAAACCTATGTGAGAATAACTAATAGAAAATCTTATTGAATAAAAATGATTATTAATACATATCAGTACCAATCATTCGCCAAAACACTAAGCACTATTTCCTATATTAAAACCCATCACTTATTTTTAGTTTTATCAGACGGTTCTTTCATTTGGTAACCTTTTTTGTAAATAGAGTGTGAACACAACTTTTTACAAAACAAAATGTTAAAACATGAAAGAATATGTTGTTAAAAATGAATCAGCAGCTTATTTTTTTCTAATTCTTTATTCATTCGAATTTGAATATACGAATTGAATGGCTTAAAATAAAAAAAGCTGTATGTCACTTCAGTATAACAAGTACAAATGCGATACGAAAAAGAAAAAAAAACAATAATGAAAAGAACAACAAGTCGCTACAAGCTCATCTTTATTCATGTAATTTATCGTGAAGGTCTTTATCTGTTCTTTCTCAGGCTACTCTTAAACAAATTTACTGGCCATTCATCTTTTCTAGGTTACCGTACAAAAGAGTTGGTAATTAGGTTTTTTGGTGTTTTGGGGCCACGTATTTTCAATGTTAGACCACGTTGTATCAAAAGTAAGCTAAAGGTTATTTTTATACGCATTCAATATATTTTTTTTAATTACGAACATTTTATAATATTACGAATCCATTTATCAATTATATAAACACTAAACAATCTGATCATGTTAGAATCCATAATATCATATCGACATACCACAAATCCAATGTTAAAATAACATGATAATTAGCAGAAGGAATTATCATAGTAAATACATTTGTCGAAAATCAAAAAATTTCGAAAATTATTTCCAGAAAAACGCGACAAAATTTATGAAGGTTAAGTTAAATTTTGGAACGACCAATGCTTTGTTATTCTACCCAATTCTGAAACATATTTTTTGGAAAATTCAAATTTTGAAAGGAACTAAATAACTGCTTCAGTTTGAGGTTGTAAACTTAGTTGCCTGCTCATCCACTTATTTCCACTCATGAAAATTATAATCCTTCAACACAATTTATATAGATACAAACCAAAGTATCTATATATACATGTAAATATGTATGTATGAATGTATGGAAGTATGGAAAAAATTACGTCATCCAAAGTATCCGTGTTTCTCCTGGGTTCATTCCCTTTAAATAAATAAACAATATTCATACTGTATTTGTATTAAACTAGAGGCATTAAAGGACTTTTCCTCCTTTCAATTAATAAATTTTCAATTAATAATAAATTTCAATCAATAAATTAACTATCACTAAGGAATCAATAAAAGTTGTAACATGAATGAATAGAGAAAATTCTTTATAAGTTCTATAATGGCAGACTATCCGGTTCTACCTTCGTGATGCTTCAGAATAGCTTTGCACGCATTAAAATCACCCACATTTAAAAATTAAAAATAATTAAAGATAATTTTACTTGTTAAAGATAACTGTGAGAGCCTGTAATTTAATTAAGAAAAATAAAAAAGACGGTATATCTTAAAAGATAAAATTATAAAGCTCAATTAAACTTTGCTGTATAAAAAAAATTCATATTTTTTAGTTTAGTTCTGTATTTAATGAATTATTGTTATGATTTAGAAATAAAACACTGTAAGCTATTTCAATTTTTTTTATAATCTTTAATGTTTCATATTTTATGAAACGATTTATATCTATAGTAATTGTTTGATTGGTAAATTATGGCAACATCCGAGTTCCACTTATTATATCTCTAGCAGGAAAATCACAGAACAGGATGCCAATTTGCCCCGGTTATGGGAAAACAGAAACAATAGGATATTAAGAGAAAAAAATAGCCAAAGGCTTGCCGAACGAAAACTCAACAATAGTCTTGAAAATTACAAATTGCATGTTCTATTCACGTATTTTTTTTGTTAGGTTGTTATCTTGCCTATTAAAACTTGATTGTATTTCCTTCGACGAATTATTTCGTAACAATCTAGTTTAGTATTTATATATATATATATATATATATATATATATATATATATATATATATATATATATATATATATATATATATATATATATATATATATTTAATGATTTTAATATCACATTATAAGAATATTGAAAACTAAAAAGAGACGTCACATAAATGTTAAGACCGTGAAAAAATTCCAAGGAAAAGCCCCTAAGTCTCCAAACTAAAACAGTTTTCTGTTTGGAGACTTAAGGGCTTTTCGTTGGAATTTTATCCACAGTCTTATCACATTATAAGTTTATGTGATGCCTTTGATTTCACTCATCTGTATTTTATTTAAATATATGTGATTAGAGGGTATACATTCTTAAATTCTTAAAATAGAGTAATAATAATAAATCATAATAAGGAACCTGAACCATTACAATCCGTGAAGGGTTTGGGTTTCTTACCAGAACATGGTAGAGACAGTACTGTTTCTTGGACAATGGTTGTCCAAGGAGGTAATTTGTCCTAGATCACGCTCAACAGAGGCTGGGTGAGCCCCAGGAGGATCCTAGATTCCATAGAGTCTACCTCTGGCTGTTAACAGATTAAATAAAAGTCTTGCCCGTAGCGGGATTTGAACCCAGGATCTTTGGCATGGCAAATCAGCGCTCTACCACTGAGCCACTCCGCTTCAAAATCGGGTAACTCCAAAAATGTCATATATTGTCTTTTTCTCACTTTTCTCTGGTTTAGTCAAGCGATTTTGTCTAACACGACACTTTGCTGCCTTATTTCTGATGATTTTAATCAGGTTCTGAACCTGAAGTTTCTGGAGCATAAAGCTTGACTTAACGTGCGGAAAATGTGAAAAAGTCAGTTTTTTGAAATTTGGAGTTCGTAAGGAGCTTTTGCTCCTTAATGGTTCACTTAGATTATTATTAAGACTTCTTCTACTCGGTTTTAAATAGTGTTTGTATTTTATTAATTGTCTGTTTTATAAGGAAAAAAAAATATCATACTGATGTACTACCAACCATTTCTAACTTCAATTATATGGATTAATAAGTCAATAAAATTATCAAACGGCATTAACATAAAAACCACAAAATAACAAATACCTACTTTTTATATAATTTTGAGCGTATATAGTTTCAGTTTTAATTAAGTTCTACGAAATATGTACTTGTTTAAACTCCAATGCATTATTAAACATTTATGAAACACGTGTTTATTAATTATAATTTTAATTAATTAGTTTAATCTAATCTAGAGCAATTAAACTATTACCTTATATTATAATTATATTTTTAGTATTTCATTATTAATTAAATAACCGTAACCATCATAACTCAAGATTGTGGTTTAATTTTTATGAAAAAAATTCACACAGTTCATATTTATGTTAACAATACATATGACGAATCATTGAAGAATCCAAACATGAATAAGAGCGTGACTAATGTAAAGAATATAGTGCATAGTTGTATATTAATATATAGAATATGAGTTTCTTCAAAGTAAAAAAGGTTGTCGTTAGTCGATAGAAAAGATTGTTGAAATTTAACATCTTTTCATGTAAAAAAAATATATTTATAGTTTTTCATGGCTGAATGGTCATCCTACACGCTGCTGGGAAAATTCGTTTTTCTTAGCTTCTCTATTCACATATTTGTGGTTTACCGTTCTTTTATCGAAAAAGTCCTCATCGAACGGTGCTTGCCAGAAGAGGGCTATAAGCGGACCTAATTTATTTTTCAACTTCTGTAAAACAGAGTAATTAATTTATTATTTTTCAATTGCAAGATATTTTATATTTATATAATATATGCATGGCCGTTAAGTAAAGTTGAGTCTCGAATAAAAACAAATGTATAATTGAATAAAATAATACATAGAGAACCACGCTGGGAAATTTCAGCTGCTTTTGATTATTTGAATTCTTTGTTATTGTTGCTTCCAAACATTTTTTCCCTAGAAATATGTATGCATATGCGGGTATAATTAAGTTGATTTTTAACTTACACTGAATGTGATTTAATGAAATATGATTACATAATAATTTAAAGATTAATCAATCATAAATGAATTAATTTTCTATTTATACATCTTTTGTTTCTATTTTTGATTATAAATACAAATAAACCTACTTTTATTGAATTGTCGGCAGCGTGGGGAAATTAAAAACGAAGTGACATTCACGCTTTATAATGAAGTTGGTGAGGAGAAAATATCGTTCGTTGTAGCTGTCAATGCTTTATCTTGACCGCCGCGTCGGTCTTTCGTCGCGACGTCTCTTCGTTAAATTCTAATTCATAGTTTTTTTAATGATAATTTTGAAATAATTATTTTTCTCTCTTAACCCATATTTCTTTTAAGTCTGATTATTATGCTTAACTTAACAAAGACTCTGGTTAACTTTTAATTTAAATTTAAATTTTTCTCTATAATACTACATAAGTATGGTGCATCTATTTTACAATATATAAAAAAAAACACGAAAACATTATTTCTAGATTAACAATTTTTTATTATTATTTACCTATCATCATCGTCATCATAATATCATCAAATAGTAGATGAGGTATTGTAGTTTATAAGATTTAAATCAACCTAGTCAATATTGGACCAAAATTTTTTCCTAAGATTATTATTAAATATATACGTATATAAATCATACATCATATAATTATGATTCGCCTCATTATAATTTTTTTTATAGGTTCCTGTTTCTAGCCATGTCCTCTTTCTGGACATTGGTCTTCCTCTTCTCTGCGGGAGTTCTTCAAAGTTCTCTGGCTCAGAAAGGGTGAGTTAAATATGCTTTTTTTGTGTTTTTAATTTATTTAATAATTATAATGATTAAGATTATATTTAATTTATTTGTGTTTTTAGATTGTATTTAGATTAGTATTTTTATTTTCTATACTTGAATGATATAATTTACTAAATTTTGCAAAGCTACTTTTATCTTTTATACAGCCAATATGTTAAAATTTTATGAGAGGACGTCTTAATCTATAATTTATCAAGTTTGATAGCTCAAATTATCGACAGAGATTCGGTGAATATTGTGGAACATATTGACCTTAAAATACTAAAGGCAGTTGTATTTAATATCTTTAATCTGATCCTTAGAGGTTATGAAAAGATATGTCGAGCCATCTAAACGACAGATGTTTATGTATAATGGGTATCAAAGTATTTAGTGAATTCCTATGAATGTTTTAAATCATTGTAAAGCAATATCCCAAAAAATAAATTGTTTTTAATTTTTTAAAATAAATATTAAACATTTTACTTGAATAATCATAATAGTTGACCTTATATCAAAGTTCAATTTTTGACCTCCACCCGGACCATTTTCTTCCACATAAAACATATTAAGTCTAAGTGCAACTTGCATATATCTCTGTAAAAATGCAGGAAGGAAATTAATGTATTCTGTTAAGTAGGAAATTAATTTTATTTTGTAAGTGGGAGGACAAAGTTTCGCATTACAGATACTGCATCAGTTGGTTCTAAAAATAACTAAATATGATTAATGAAAAGGTCTTTATTTTAAAAGTGAGGTATAAATCTATATCCCCATATCCAGATTTTTTTCATTAATTACTTTAATTTTATTTACATTCAATACCATTAACATTGTACTTGTTTTCAAAAATCTATATTTTTTATTAATTTTCAAAGAATAATTAATTGATTTTGGAGTTTTTTGTAAAATACATTTTCAAATTAAGTCACTAGTGAAAAAACATATGTACTGTAAGATTTACTGAACCGATCCATATGAAGAAATACGAATTCCATGGTTATTAAATATATATTTTATGAAAATGAAGTTGAATTTTATTAATTTTCTCTATAGCTCTAGTTAATCATTGATGAAAAATTAAATTTATTAGCTAACTGCATCCGTTTTAATAATAATTCACACTATTTATTAACGTTTATGGTGGGTGAAAATACATAAATGAAGACAATTATAATTTAATTGTAAATTAAATTGTAATAAAATATCTAAGAAAAATACTAGACGTTTATCTTCTTTTTATTGGTTTTAATAAAAATATTCAACTCGGTAAAAATAATCTGCTAAAAGAAGATTCCTTATCTCTAAGCCATAACAATCTGGTTACGCACACTGGTGTCATGTTTTTATCATATCAAAGAACGGGATATTTCTGGTCATGTTATCTTTTCTCTGTCATTTTTTTGTTATTAATTAGTTATCTATGATTATTTAATGTTATACAACATTCCGTCCTCCGTATTTATAGTTGAAATTAAAGCCTTGGTTAAAAATCGATACTTTTGATATACGTTCCATTTATTGTAGCAGTGTCAATTTCTGTTGTAGTCTTCTCACTTCAGATCCCTATTTTTCAAGTTGTATATTTATAGATGTAACCAAAATAGAATTATTATATAAAGAAGTTGTTTTTGATGCAACATTTTATCGGAGTTACCTTGCAAGGGATCGAAGAACTGCTGTTAGTTTAGTCCTTAGTCGCGCTCAATCAGTTAAATTATAAATATTTTTTTAAATTGGCATATCACAAAGCCACTGTTACTGACCTCTTTAAGCCGTTACATAAAATATAGCATTTGTTTTTAATTTAAATGGATAACATCGTTTAAAAAAATAAAACAAGCCACGTCTTATTCCAATATTTCGATTTTAGGACTACTACTTCAATACAGAGAACGCAATGAAATGAGATTAAAACATTTTTCTTGAAAATATAAATATTTGTTATCTATAAAAGAAACCTATAATAAAAAATATCATTATTTTATTATATACTATCAACCCACCCCAGCTTTGCCTCGGGTAATAGGCCATATTATGCCTACATAATTTGTCTGTGTAATGTATTTTTTTTATTACATTCCGGCCACTAAGGACCTCGCGAATATCATTGGTTAGGCTTCTTTGGGAGTCTTGATTTTCTTTCTTCCCATCTCAACTAATATACTTTATTATATAGAAATTATAAAAATAAAAACAAAACCAAATATTTCTTTATAAACGAATTTATTATCTTGCACTTTAGATAATTGCACGGGATTAGGCAGCGTCTTCGGTGAAACCCAACGATATTCCAACCCATTTACACAAAATCTCGACAAATTATACACCTAAACCTTCCAGGTGAATCACTCTATCTATTGGTGAAAATCGCATGAAAATCCGTGCAGTAGTTATTGAGTTTACCGCGAACAAACGCGGCCGAGGACTTAGTTTTATAATATAATAATCATGATCTCAAACAGTTTTAAGTGGGTACCCATATTGCTACCATTATGGGTCGAAAAAACATACATTCTGGATGTAAATATTCAAAAAGATTGAAAAAAGAGAGTTCATAGGTATGGAAAATCTACCATCAGACTTGTTCTTACATGGAAGAAAACCTCTAAAAACCAAACTAATCTAGAATATATGGGAAAAGGAAAGAATGCCAGAATATGGAACACTGGTCTAATATGTCCTTTCCTAAAGAAGGGCTTAAGGCATGAGTGTGGTTATTAGTGAGCATAGTACTCCTTTCGGTATATACAATCCTGATAAACTGAATATATTCGCAATATGGAAATATAACACGTGACCGGCAAGCTGGATTCAGAAGAGGAAGAAATATAGTCTCGACTAGATCTTCGTCATAAGCATGACTGTAGGATCATAAATATTTAAATGAATGAAACAGTATTTTTACACTATTTCATTGGGTGATATCATTTTTATTTTTCTCGAAGGAAAAAATGTATTTAGTATATTATTTTAAATTTTGTATAGTATTTAGTATTTTGTTTTTCAGAACCATCGCAAAAACATTACACGTACCCCATTTCCTGATCACTACAAAAGTGAAATTCAGTTTCAATTATTTTCTTGATGTTATTTCTGTTTGTTTTTGTCACCTCTACCAATAAAATATAATTCAATCTATATATATTCTTGTTACTGCTACGTTTTTATATATTTCTGTATGTTTCTCTCTCTTAGCCCTGAAGATGGCCTACATTGTAGGCCGAAACGTCGGCACATAATAAATAAGTTATGCTTATTTTGGTGTTTTCATTGACTGCACCCCCAACTATTTCTTCCTTAAATAATTCAATCTAATATATTATACAAATGGTATCTTTTCAATATCGTTAAATTGGACTACTTTAAGTTTATTATTTTTTGTTTCTTTTTTTTACTGAAACCCTATTTTAAAATGTACTCAATTGTGTTATTCAATGTTCGCATTCCATGGGATTTCTATTTTTGTTATGTAGAGGAGTCGTGTGGCTCAGCTTATAGAGCGCTGAGTAGCTATGCTGAGGGTCCCCGCTTCAAATCCAGCTGTGGCAGATAAATTATTTAATCTGTTAACAGGCACGAATGGGTCCTGTGGGACCTCCAAACCCTCCTGGGGCCCATCCAGCCTCTATAAAGTGGTCGCTCATGATCAGGGAAAGTCTGGTGGTAGAGCGTGATCTCGGAATAATCACCTCCTTGCACAACCGTTGTCCAAGGAACAGTACAGTCTCTACCGTGTACTGAACACAAGACTCTTCAAAGGTTTTTGTGGTACATATTCAGGCTAGATAATATATATATGTGAGATAGATCAATTTGATCGCCAACAATAGCGAGGTACTTGAAGAAGAAGGAGTAATGCACATAGCACACGTTATTGAATAAATGTAAATTTAAAAAATAGAAATTGTTGTGAAATCATATTTTACACTGGAGTTTAAAACTTCTTCAATAAATCATATAAACATTCTTAATACCCAAGAAACAGGTATTACCAGAGGTATCTCAAGGCCATGACAATTTCAAAACAAGTTGTAAACAATTTCTTCTCGAAGACTAATTGATTAGGAATTCCATTTACTTTATAAAAGTTTTTTTGAAGTATCTCATTATTATTCTACCGAATTGGGCTGACCAAATTCACTATAATAATCAGTCGCTTTCATCTCCTAGATTTGAGCGACACATTGGATAACAAGAACTGGTTTCTTAGTACTGTCAAAAACAGATAATTTGTTAGCACATATTCAGCACCTTATTGAATTTTATTGCCGACAATTTGATATCGATGACTTAGCAAAAAGAACTTTGTGTGCTTGAGAATATTTAAAGCCATTGAAACGGTACTTTTCTTGTACTCATCACGCTAAGATCAATGTTGACATTTATTTGAATTTTTGATATTGTGTTCCCCGTTTCTGGCTACTTCTACACATATTATAAAGACCCATTTGGACTTAAGGAGTAGAACTTTGGGGCTCCACTAAGTCATCGAATTCCAATTGTATTCAATCCTTACAATCCAAAATGCTCCTCAAAGCTCATCCATAATGACCTTAATGTCCCAATTTTTGCTGAGTTGGACCGAACTCCTTATGAATCCTATCACGACAAACATTATTCCCACTCATAACCACTAGTTTCAACCTATTCAATTCCCGATAATCCTTTGAGGCACCAAAAAAAATAATGTTGTAATACCTGTATTTAAAAGTGTATAAAAAATCTGATTTATTCAAAGGAATTAAAATTGCGTAAAAAGAAAACAAATATAAAATAAAAACAGGAGTAATCAATCTATTTATAAATAGGGTTTTCCCAAGTTGGAGAGATAAATAGATGCTACGTCACTGGGCAATTAGTATGGGAACAATTTTTTCCTAAACAATGAAAACAGCCTCCAAACTTCAGAATACCTTTTTTGTCAAAATATCTCTCTTTAAATTACAGTCTAGTTACCGAGGAAAAACAAGTTCGTTGTATCTTTATCTATGAAAACAATCTTACCATTGTATAACCATCAATATTTCTTAAAGAAGGCAATGCCTTTAAGGCTTATTTTTTTTATGATAGTTTCTCTTATTTTGCTGATGTTTAATAGGCCTCGGTTTATAAATAATTGAGTGTTTAAAAAAAAGGAATTTATAAAACAGAAAAAAATTCAAATTTTTGCAAATCAACTTCAAGAAATCTTTATTATTCGAAAACCTTTTTTTTAAAACATTAGAAGACATTTAGGGACAATTGTCCGATAAATACATTATAATTGTTAAATAAATTAGTGACAACATTTGTTTTCTTTTTAATATTACTTAGAGACTGTATATTGTAGCTAATACAGACTATTACCTACTTACACATACTGTTTAGATTATCTCATCATCTATGCTTCGATATGTTAAAATTAAATTTAATTTAAATTTTAATTTAATTAATAATTTAATTTAATTTATACTTTATAATTATAAAATTCTAATGTAATTAATAGTAGGTCTCAATTTAAGGTTAATTTAATTAATTAAATTTTAAGTTAATTAATTCGATTTTATTTCAATTTAATTAATTAGACAATAAAAATAATATTCATATTAGTATGAAAAAAACAGTGAAATCAATGAATGAACGTTTTTTCTACGTTCATTTATTGATGAAATGATTACTGATATATTAGCATTTACCATAATTACACTGTTTTTTCATACTAAAATATAATTATTTTTATTGTCTAATTAATTAAATTGAAATGAAAAGTTAAAATTTATTGTTACTAAACTCGAAGCGACAACCTGCGGAATTGATACCGATGAAAATATTAAGATTATTGATATTTAGTTAAGTAGGTACTGGTAAATTATTCTCGAGTATTTGTGAGACTTAATGCCTTTGACTGTTATTATAATCGTAATAGCTATGTAACCATGCCAATAACAGTATTCTCCTTTTTTTCTTTCTCTCATTAATTGATTTATTTTATTTTAACCCCTGTAAGTTATTTTATTCCCTCTAAGTAATGTTAGTGGTAATTTTTAGTCAGTTCTTTTTATAATGCTTCTTCCCAAGAAGTTGCAAATCCTGTAGTGAAGAAAGGTTTGGGACGAGTTAGCTTAAGAAGATTCCTAAAGCAGTCCTATTGTAAGTCCATTAGACTTAACAAAGCCTTCGCTGTTGTCTGCTATGTTCTGTTGAACACGAAACGGGCCATTTCCGTCTGCCTTCTTCAGCGAGACTAAAACTTGTTTCATTGTTTCTAATTTTTTCCACTTAAAATAATCTGTCTAAGATATTTGATAAATATAAAAGATTTTTAGTTCAATTAGCACACTCTATAGACGCTGTTATTTAATTAATTTTATTCTCACACTGTCTTATCAGAGCCTCCGATAGCTGATGTCTGGGCCCGGGCAAAAGAAAGCAGGGGATCATGCACAGTTAATTCCATTTGTTTAATTTTCAAAACTGATATTATAATTTTAAAATATAATATTCTAGAAAGAAATTTATGTTAAATTATAAAAATAAGAATTATTATTCTTTTTTACTCAAAATAAAACTACATTTTTATAAAATTCTCTTTTTATGATGTATGTAAATATTTAATAATTAATATTTGCGTAAATTGTTTTTTTGTTTCAAGTCTCTATTTATTTATATTTAAAAAAAATATTTACAATATATATATATATATATATATATATATATATATATATATATATATATATATATATATATATATATATATATATATATATATATATACGGAAATAATTATAATACTTTTCCTACCCGGAGGTATTTTAAGCAATACATAGTATGAGTCCGCTGAAGGCGTGTTCTCTAAAGCGGCACAAGGCCGCTGATTCTATACATACAAAGCAGGGAGAGCTTTACGGGATTAGATGATAGGAAGAAGAAGAAAGGGGGGAGAGGAAGGAAGAAAGGAAGAAGAAGAAAGGGGGGAGAGGAAGGAAGAAAGGAAGAAGAAGAAAGGGGGGAGAGGAAGGAAAAAAGGAAGAAGAAGAAAGGGGGGAGAGGAAGGAAGAAAGGAAGAAGAAGAAAGGGGGGGAGGAAGGAAGAAAGGAAGAAGAAGAAAGGGGGGAGAGGAAGGAAGAAAGGAAGAAAGGCTTGGACAAGGGAGTCCTCACCCCATCCCTAGGCCAATGAGAGCACAGGGGGGGGGGGGGACCAAGGGGACACTGCCTTGCCACCTCCCAGGTCTGGGAGGGGGAACTATGTCTCTAAAGAGTGGGTTGCTACACGCCTTCAGCCCATCAACAAATTTGATGTGCCTCCGGCTAATGTAGTTCGGTATAGACGGGCGTAAATTGTTGATTTAATATGGCACTGATATATGGCATTGTACCGAGTAATAAGTAATAAGATAACGTACAACAAAGATTATTCACCAGTTACTTTATAAAACTAGTATGTTAATTACTTTTCAAATATTAAATAAAATAGAAACAATAGTTAGAATGATGATTATTTTAGTTTATAACTCAGTTTTTCAAAAAATAATTCTGTAGGGCCCCGAATTTTAAAATAGAGTGAGCCAAAATTATTCCCAGCCAAAATACTTTGGGTTTTTTCCTCGCATGTAAGTTTGAATAATCTATTAAGAATTCAATGTTCTTGCTAACCTTGAATCAGCATAACATTATTTTTTCTTTAAACTATAAACTGCATACATATCTATAATTTAATATATACAAGAGCCTTCTTTCTTAAACCATTAAAAAAATAAAATTATTGCGCATCTACCCGAAATATGAGGTCTTATAGTAAGTTAGGTACTGATGTAATTGACTATCAGAGTTCGATAATAATACACATTAATATTATTGATTCAATGTTTTTTCAATATATAGTTATTGATAATACATAGGTTTTAGATTTTGAGAACCCACTATGAAGTCATTATTATTAAAATTTTATGGAACTTATCTTTATAAAAAGGCAAAGGTTGGCAATTTATGAACCGTGGAAAGCTGATTTTACCTGGCCTATAAAACCCAATTTTATTATTTAGTGTCATAATAAATAAAGTACTTTTCTCGATCTAAGATGCCCACCTAAATGAAGGCCTTCTCAATCCAAATAAATGATGGGTCTCTCATTCTACAAAACGACCGTTAATGGATCTATATGGGTTTTTTTCTTCTCTCTCTTTAGCACTGTTGTTTTATGAATCGGACGCTGACGATTCCTGACTTTTGCGCCTGAACATCAAACAAACTATTTTATGACTATCAAGAAATCACCTGGTGCCTAATTTCGTATTGTTTTAATTAAAAATTTAATCAAAAAGTCGTCTTTGGTGTTTGCGCCACCTAGCTGAGGATGCATGCAAGTTACGCGAACCGCGTTTTTTCTATAAATAAACGATTTATATTTTTCCTTTCTAAAGCATTCATTACACCCGTTAGAACCCCAAAGTGTATTTTTATACCTTCATCTTCATTTTTTTTTGGCTAGTCGATTTTGAACAATCGTGCGATTTAATTATTCTTAATTTTACCTCCTCCCTACTAAATTATCCATTAATAAACGAGTATCCGTATAAACGAGAAAGAGTATCCGGATGTAAAAGAACACTTATACACCGGAACTTCGGCCTCGCAAATTGACATAACACCGGAAGTTACTATCTCTAATCACACGAATACCGTTATTTTGATGTTTCACCTAACAAAGAAACACAGGATGAAGCATGATTATATTTTTATATGAAATAGCAGAGATGTTGTACGTGAAAGGAAAATTAATTTTTTGAAATGGCCCAAGGGTAGTTAATTTTTAAATGTTAAAGTTTTGTTACAGTAGTATGTTAAAGTTTACTTTCATACTACTGTTACATCTAGAAATAAAGTATTCACTCAATGTTAAAATGAATTAGGTTAATACCAGACAGTTTGGAGACCTATTTCAAGCTATGAAAGTTGTGATAAAACTAAAAAAGGTGCAACGGTTTAGAACCATTACCAATGCCTATCTTTTAAGTTAAGAAATTGGAGTATTGCAGAAACTATAACAATACAGTTATTTTATTTTACATAAAAAACGATAACTGATATAAGTGCAGAAAGAAACTCATTTATGAATTGTACAGTAGAAAAACAATAAACTTAAAATTGTAAATATATATACTTAGACTTATATAAATGCAAGTATTATCGTTTTTGCTTAGTTCATACCATTAATGGATAAACATCTTATCTGACCTTACATTAGAGTAACATCTTCTTGAATTAAAATAACTTGTAACCTGAGAAAATATCTTAATGCTAATGTAGTAATCTAGACAAAGGTTTCCTATCAATCAGATTTGAAACAAAAAAATCTGAAGTTTTACCGACAAACTCTGTATTTCTGTATTCTCCGTATTTCATATTTATCTGCAAGACATGGTTTTATTTATTTATTTTTTTCACATCCTCCAAACTTTTATTTACAATATATTACAAATTTACAATGAATACATGCAAATGCTTATATATATAAAGGCCTTCTGTTACCTTTCGGTATTTTAAGGCGTTACAATGTGAGTCCGCTGAAGGCGGTTTTTACTCGAACCGGCTCCGAGCCGCTGACTTTATACAATGCTAATACAAAACAGGGAGGGACCGTTTAGCGGGATCAAGAATAGTGGTAGAAAGAAGAAAGTAAAGGCAGGAAGAAGGAAAACGAAGGAAGGATAAGGACAAGGGAGTACTTACCCCATCCCTAGGTCAAATGTAAGCACATCGACCAAGGGAACACTGCCCTGCCATGTCCCAGGTCTGGGGGGTGGTTTTAAGTCCCTAAATAGGGGGTTCGCACAGGTCTTCAGCCCATCAAAAAATTTGATGTGCCTCCGACCTATGTATTCGGGCACCGAGGGAAGCCGAAGCTCCTCCCGGATGGTGGTGTTAAGTGCTCCCTCGAGCGATGTGCCACTTACGATCTTTCTAAGGATAGAGTTCTGGTAATGCTGCAGGCGCTGCAGCGTTGTTTTGTAGAGGTGTCTCAGTAGTGGTGCACCATAGAGCAACGTAGGTCTTATGATGGACTTGTAGATTTGCAATTTCAACCTCAGTGAGAGCTGCGGCGACAAGAGCAGATGGTATAGCCTGTGGGATTTCTGTCGTGCCAACTTCAATCTTGCCTGAACGTGCTTTGAGAAGGGGAGATGCCTATCAAAGGTAACGCCAAGGTAGAGGATTGAAGTGGATAATCTTCTATCCTCGCAGTCCACGGTAAAAGTTTTCGGTAGAGGTTTCCTACTCACACTCTGAAATGACATTACGATGGCATCCGTCTTAGACGGATTCACCCTAATGCCAATCAGTTTCAGCTCGTTCACTATGGTTTCAGTCGCCATTTGTGCCTTCTTAAGGGCATGTGGGGTGCTGATGCTAGTGGCGTAAATCCCAATATCATCCGCATATGCTGCTACCATTGCTCCTGGATGCTTCATTGCGACCACGGGAGCTGTGAAAATCACAAACATCAGTGGCCCCAATACAGAGCCTTGAGGTACTCCACAGGTGGTGGTGCTAGAAGTCGAGTAACTGTCACCGACTCGTACGACGAAAGATCTTCCGCTGAGATAGCTTTGGATCAAACGACATAGAGTGGCGAGAAAGCTAAACTCTTCTAAGCGTCGGAGTAAAAACTCATGAGACACACAGTCAAAGGCCTGGGTGCAGTCCAGTGAAATGAACGCCGTAGCTCTGTTCATCTGCATGTGCTCTATGGTGTGCGCCTGCAGCTTAGCCAGGTGGTGGTCACAGGCAACTCCTCTTAGGAAACCAAGACATGGTTTGAGAACCTGAGTTATTTATAACCCTAAAAAAAATGCAAAATTTAAAGCCTCTCTTGGAACAGATCTTATAATTTAAAGATGAATCTTCTATGTCGTGATAAACTTATTTGTAAAATTTATGTTCAATATCTATGAATATTAAGCATACAATTCAAGCGGAAGTGTAATATTCAAAATAAAAGTTTATCTATACATTATTATAAATATCAAATTTTTATGGACACCAATATAGTTAAGAGAACTATAAAATTTTCAATTTGAAATTATCAAACATTAAAAATAGTACATCAGTAGAAAATATATTTTAAGAAAAACAAAATGATGAAAGAACTAAATTGTTTTAAATATACCTATATTCAAATTTGTTATTTGTTTTATTTAATTAGTTGCTAAAAGCTAAATTATCAAATTTAATCCAAAAGTGCAAATAATGCAACAAAAAAAAAATCATGGAATTTAGTTTAAAAGACTAAAACTTGCCATTTAGTGCAATAATTATTATACATTATCCTAAAGATTATGAATCGAATACCTTGCCTTAAACCCTGTAACTAATAACTATAAAACTATCTTGTTCTTAGATATCCTTTGTGACTTATTCATTATTTTAAACAAAATATCAGGATTCAGTTCAACTTTCAGAAAAACATTGCTCACCCAAGTGGGCGCGCCTCCGTTTATTCGCCTTCTTACGTCCTTGCCACTAGGAGAGATATTTATGGTTATGTGATTTGAATTATTATATTTATAGTACATATATATATATATATATATATATATATATATATATATATATAAACACACACATAATTGGGCAAAAACTCAGAATGAGTTTTTAATTATAAATAGGATGCAATAGGAAAATCCCAACAACAAAGGTTTAAGTCTCTAAAATACTGGAAAAAACCAACCAGTCAACGTTTCGTCATTTAGGCTTCACCACAGAACATAGAACTATGTGACTCATATCATAACTCATATTATCAGAACATATTCCTTAATTATTTATTTTTTCTCTTAGAGCACTCATTTCGGAGCTGTAAACTCAAATATAGGCTCTGTTGTTTAATAATAGTCGTTTACGAACACAAATTTGAACCGTATTTACGTTATTATTAGGTTAAGATACATATTAGGCGCAGAATTCGATTGTTTTGAATGTGATATATATCAGTTAGAATATACCCCTAAGGAATTATGAGTAAAAAAAGTCTTAAAATTAAGATTTTTACCTCCGAAAAGTTGGCAAACAAGTAAAATTGAATACTGAGGGTGGATTTCTTCTTCTTCTTTGATTCTCCTTTAGATGAATATGTCAGTCAACACAGACAAAAACTCAGTTGTTCTCCAAAGATCCTCCGAACTTCCACTCAGCACAGCTTCCTCTCCAATGACACTGGCTCTGGCCAAATTTGTTTGCGGACATTTTCGTGGAGTCGACAGGACTGGAGGATATGGACACCTGTTTGCTCCTCTTCACCGCAATCGCATAGGGGGCTCGTTCCTATCTTGAGCTTTTTGAACATATGCGATTTGAGCCGGTTGTCTTTCATTGCCGGCGATTCCACAGTGTCCCGGGATCCACTGGAGGACTGTTGTTCTAGCTAGGTTTGCCATCGAGTTTATCGCGGAGACAAGGTTTTTTAGGCTTGCAAGAGCTTTTGATCTGTCTTGTATTGCTTGGAGAACAGAGCGTGCATCAATGAAAATTACCATCTTTTGGAGATCATAGGAAGAAGAGGAAATTATCCTGGAGGCCTCAATGATGGCTTCCTGCTCAGCTCGGTAGTTGCTAGAGTTTAGCCCTGTAGCTATAGATTTGTCTGCAGTTGCACCACACTGAAATTCTATGTAGATTCCGCCCCCACTGCCCTTGTTTTCTTCTGCAACCGAACCGTCCGTGAAGGCTCTTGTCCATTCTAGTGGTGGGTACACCTCATTGATAAATATTAGAGTCTCATTTAGGAGTTCAATTGGCAGGAGTTCTATTTTGCTAATTAATGTAATGCTGTCTGATATTCTTGCGTTTGTAGTTACCTCCCAGGGTGGGGTAAGAATTTCACAGTCAAGCAGCACTAGCTGTGTATCTCTCATACTGAACTCTTCTTGTAGAGATTTGATGTGGTGCACAGGACTCTTTCTCTTGATTTGGGCTGAGTATCCATGCGTAAACCTCTTTTAGTGGGTGCTCCGGAATGTATTCGGCTTTTGATGCCAGGTTCAAGGACTTGAGGTCTCTTCTGTCAGTGAGCGATTGTAGTTTTGTCAGGGCTCCAAGTTTATTGAGAGGTGTTGACCTCATTGCCCCTGTAATAAATCTTAGGACATGGTTTTGGACTGTAGAAACCTTTTGGAAGTTGGTGCTTGCAGATGTGCCCCAGCTGGTTATGCCATATTCCAAGACTGGTCGAACGTAGCCCAAATAGAGATTTTGGAGAGTTTTGTGATCTGCTCCCCAGGCTGACCCTGTGATCTTTCTTATGAGGCACAGTCTTTTAAGGCTCTTTGTTGTGCATGATTCTATATGTAGTCTCCACGTCAGCTTTTTATCCAACTTGATTCCCAGATATGTTGGGGTTTCTTCAAGTTGTATAGCCGATGATCCAATCTTGAGCTCAAGTCTTTGTTGCTTACTTTTGGAAAGAGAGGCCGTATATTTGGTTTTGTGGGAGTTTATTTTCATTCTCCAGTCTTTAGCCCAGCTGCTGATGGCATCGAGGGCTTCCTGGACCTTGTATTTCACAATGGCCAACTAGTTTGAGCGGAACCATAGAGCGACATCATCTGCGTATATGGAGGTTTTAAATCCTTTAGGTCCTTTGCATATCACATCATTGATGTAAATATTAAACAGTATTCGTGAGAGGGCACTGCTCTGTGGTACTCCATTTTTTAGCTTTTTTTGTTTACTCTTTTGTCCGTTTGCCTGCACTCTTGCTTCTCTATTGGTGAGGTAGCTCTTTAGCCATCTCAAGCTTTTCCCTTTTATTCCGCAGTTGTTGGCTTTTTGAAGCAGTGCACTTTTCCAGACTTTGTCAAAAGCTTTTTCCAAGTCGATCCAAACCGCTACTGTATGTTCCCCATTCTGGAAACCATCCTCTATCTCCTGCATGATGGTTGTCATCTGGTCTTCTGTGGATCTGTTTTTATGAAAACCTGCCTGTTGAGGAATAATGACTTTTTCTGCCTCTAGCATCCAAGTTAGGCGGTTGTTTATGATCCTTTCCATGACCTTTCCCATGCAGCTTAGGAGACTTATAGGTCTATAGCTTTCAGGCTGAGCTTTATTCTTTCCTGATGGGAGATGGGAGAATGGGAATAAGGGTGGCTACTTTCCAACAGTTTGGGAATATTCCTCACTTGCAGCTGTTATTTAATAGTTTTAGGAGTCTCTTCTTGGCCTTGTTTCTAATGTTTATTAAGATTTCATTTGTATTCCCACTAGGACCAGGGGAGCTCTTTGCTTTTAGTCCATTTAGAGCCTCATCCAGTTCTGCTCGTTTAAGGTCCCTGTATAATTGATGGTTCTCATTTTTAGCTTGGACTTTATTTGATAATTGATTGACTTAGCTGCTTTTTGATAATTTTCTTTCTGGCATGGTCGACTTCTGTGGTGCATTGCTTGCATATGTTTTCAATTGAGAGATTTGCAGCCTCTTTGCCACTCTTCAGCCTGCCACCATGCTTAAAAGTAATTTGTTTTTTGTATTGTTTATCATCTGCTAGACTTCTAGCAGGTTTCCATCGCTGTTGTCTGCTTTTGTCCATATTTATTTTTTCAGTCTTCTCCTTTCAGGCATTCTTCTTAGATGAGTTTATTTCCATTCTCAACATTGCTGTAAGGTTTTTTTAGTTTGATGTTTTGTTGTATGGAGGGAATCTGCTCGACTTCGTCTCTGGCTTTGGATAGTTCTTTTTCGAGCTGTTCTATTTTAGGAGTCCAGTATGGCCTGTAGTCTCTTCTTGTCCCTCTAGGTATGCTTTCTTTTGCTGCCTGTAGTAAAGCCCTCGAGAACATCTTCACTGACTTTTCCAGTAGTCCCTTTGTGATATTTATCTTTGAAGTGTATTTGTCAATAAGGTAGGCATATTTTCTCCAGTCTGCTTTTTTATAATTCCTTCTAGGGAGGGGTATTGTGAATGGAGCTTTATGGTTCAAATCTATCTCCAGCAAAATTGGTCGGTGGTCGCTTCCTCCCAGTTGGTCCATGACACTTCTGTTAGTTATTGCTGCGATGTTATTTGTTGCAAAGGCCAGATCCGGAATTGTGGTGGTCCTCCATGTTCTGGAGTAGAATGTGGGAGGGTCATCTGGTTCCTTTATGAGCCACCACTCTAGTTTCACTTGCTACATTGTTTCATAGTCATTAAAACAAGTTATGTAGTTGTTTTCTAGGGAGAACTATACTTAAGAAATTTCTCTGAAATTTTCGGTTTATTCACCTATTTTTTAAGTTACTATAAACGTTTTGTACACTTGAAAAGGGAGTGGGGTAGCTCTGTGATAGAGTCTTGAAGATCTCGGTTTGGAATCCGGCTGTTATAGATAAATTATTTAAACTGTTAACAGCCTTATATCAACATAGACTTTGCAGGATCTGCAGACCCTTCATGGGCTCACCCAGCATCTATAAAGTAGATAATCTTAATTGGGGTAAAACCTGAATGTTGAGTATGATATCAGGCAAGTCACTGCCTTGCATAGCCGCTGTCTTAGAAACAGTACAATACCTACCATGCATTAAACCCAAGACCCTCCAAATTGAATTAGGGTATTGAAAACTTGTTTGTGCAAAACGAGTTGTTGTTAGAGAACTGATTTTTTGAGGTACCCCCTCCAAAAAAAATTTAATTTTCTTATACTCCCCTCGGTTTTTAATTCTTTGCTTTCATAACACACCTTTCCAAAATAATTATCTGATTATTTTATTTTTAAATATAGTTTTATTTCTATTTGTCTTTCTCTTATATAAAATGTAGTCGTATTAGTAAATGAGCCAATGGCTCCAACAATTATTTTGATCACTATTGTGGAAAATAGATTAAAAATAACTTAGACACATTATACTAAATTAAAAAATATTGGTAATATCCTAAGTAAAATAGTTTTAATTATTGTTGTGCTTTTGTCGCAGGTATTACACAATTGTTGCCCCTCGTGTTCTTCGACCTAACTCTGATTATCATGTATCGGTGACAACTATGATGGTAAGCCAACCAACTACTGTGTTTGTTGACATTGGAGGAAAACAGGATAGTGGAGGAATGTTCAAAACTAGTCAGTTTCTGGCAGTGGAACCGTATGTCTCTCGGATTCTACAATTAAAAGTAAGTTATATAAATGCTTAAACTGTTGAGTAAAACAAAGTTGAGCACAGAACTGCCCAATATATCAATGTTGACGCCTCAATATGATTTGTAGTTGATATATTTAATAATTTGGGCATTTTAATATCAGCCTAAAACTTATCACAAAGATATATCTATAAATTAAAAAGTATTTATCATGATTAACTTTTTGGAAGAAGGAGACGGGAGAAGTCAAAAAATGAAAAAACACATTTAGATTAATAATTACATCTCCTTTCCTTGATAACATCTACACTAAAAAATCTTCATCATTATGTTTAACCTATATCATTATAAATTCATATTTAAAAATTTATTAATTGAAATATGGTACTTTAAATTTACTTAATTAATTATTTTTTTCTTGCTTTAGGTTGGGGACATTGGACCCGGAAACTACAATCTGACTGTTAGAGGAGAAGGAGGACTTAATTTTTACAACACTACAAATTTAAGTTATGTTCATAAGAGCTATTCAGTGTTTATCCAAACGGACAAAGCTATTTATAAACCTGGACACAAAGTTCAATTCAGAGCAATAGCTTTGAATGCTCATTTGAAACCTTCAATTACTGGAACCTTAGATATACATGTTACAGTGAGTTAGTTTTTTTTTTTTTTCTTTACATATATTTATTTTGAAGAGAAAAGATTTGTCCTGGCCGAGTTTCGAACCCCGGGTCGTCTGCATCTCTTGTGCAGTGCTCTAAACGACTGAGCTACCAGGGGTCATATCCAAACCAGACAAATCTATTCTCTTCACCAATCCTATATCCCCGTGTTCTCGCAATTTTTGCGATGTATACAAGGGGAAGAATGTTCATAGAACGTTACTTTAATTGGGATCTTGTGGACTTAAGTCAATTTTATATTTATAATTTATTTTTATTTATTGTTCTTTTGATGGTGATTATTTTTTAATATTTTTATTTTGAAGAGAAAAGATTTGTTCTGGCCCGGATTTTCTTCTTTTCATTATAAAATAAGGAAATTTCTTTAACAAGCTGTTTTAAACATAACTATTAGCACCGTGACCATTTCACTATTTCCAGTATCTATTCTCAGCAAAGTTTTTCCTTTAAAGCTCCTACGAAATCCACATTTTTTTTTTCTAACTTCACTGAGTTAAAATCATAATTCCACTTCTTTTTGTTTTATAATAATTCCTCATCTATATTCTTCACAAAAAAAATGTCCTCTAAATTATCTGTAATATCTCCAAATCATTAGCATTTACATTTCCAGTGATGTGCCAGCCTTCTGCTGTTCTGACTCCTTACCTTAGCCACCTTTTTGTTGACCGGCTTAAACCAAAGTTTCAATTTCAATTCAATTCAAAACTCTTCTGCTTTTAAAATCCCAATACTTCCTTCATTAGACTGCGCTTGATTGAATTTCCATTGGCTTATCAACATTTTATTTTACATATTTTTTATCTAGCTTTTTATTTTATAATTGGGACAAGATGTATTCAGGCTACTTTTAACCTTTTTTTAAGGGAAAAATATAATAACATTTATCATCTTCCTATATTCATTAATTATTTCTAATATCACTGTATTATTTAAATGGCAGTATGATCATATCTCCCTCTTTTTTTCTAGGATGGAAAAGGAAATAGAGTCAAGCAGTGGCTAAGAGTTATACCTATACGAGGTGTTTTCTCAGGTGAATTGGAACTTTCTCAATCACCAGTACTAGGTGATTGGACAATAACTGTCAAGATCCTCGATCAAACCTTTACCAAACAATTCACTGTTGCTGAATACGTTCTACCTAAGTTTGAAGTTACTATAGATGTTCCGAAACACGCTACATTTAAGGACTCAAAAGTTGTTGCTACCATCAGATCAAAGTTTGTTTGACTCTATATTTTATTTTATTAATAGTATTAATTAGAAAGTGTGATAGCATTTTTTACTCAACAAATAAAGTTCAAATTCCCTCTAAGCAAACTAAATTTTCTTGAAACTAAAAATCTGAGAATGTTTGTCTGTGATAGTTTCTGAAACATGTTTTGACTCCTCCATTAATGCTATTTTTCTTTTGTTAGAAGGAATGATATTATAATAATAAATTTAGTTACAGATGTGAATCTTATTGCACTTCCCTTTTTTTTTTCTCCATCACAATTATTATAAAACCGCAAAATAGACTGCATTTTGGTGTATGGGATAATACCTTAGAATCAATAACTTAAGTGTTGATATAAAATGATTTTTTTTGTTCACTCCAAATGTGTCAAGTATAACAAAAAATTTTTTGTCAATATAATCATATAATTAATTACATTAATTATTCACATTAAATTAAATTATAATATGAGCATCTCTACTGCTTTTGTTACACTGATAAAATATTAATAATATTCTTGTGCAAACAATTTTAAAAAGTGCTTCTTTCAAATTCAAATGATGAATATCGTATCTTGCAGTTCTAGTAAATATATTTATAAAATTTTTACTAGAATTTATAATATATATTTAATTGAGTCTCCAATTGGATTAATTAATATGTATATTGTAGGAGGTTATTCTAAGATACTTCATTTTATATTCTGAATTATAAAGATCAATAAAACTGATTTTTTTTTTTCTTGGCAGATATACTTATGGACGAGCAGTTAAAGGAGAAGCTACCATTACAGCCTTCCCCGCTTATGTTTCTGATATCATTCAACCAGTTTTTGAACAGCCTGTGCACAAAGTCATCCCTATTGATGGAAAAGCATCTGTAGAATTTGATATCATGAAAGAACTTAAGTAATCTATCTTATAATACTACAGTTACTTTTTATCCAGTTATGGTTGAAAATTTAACTGATTACTTTGTATTCAGCTTGAAGAATGATTATGAGAGAGCTATCCAATTTGATGTTACTGTAAAGGAAGATTTGACTGGAAGGAAACAAAACAGTAGTGCTCAAACAATGATTCACAAGCACAAATATACTCTAGAATTGGTGAAAACATCTGAATATTTTAAACCAGGCCTTAAATATACCGTTTTTGTAAGCACTTATTAATTTTATTCAGTAATTATCATGAATATAATTTCTCATAATTATAATGATGAATTAACTTTTTTTTTGTGCTGGTATAATTCTAAAATGTAAATTTTTAGATTAAATTAGCTCATCACGATGGTGTTCCAGTAATAGACAAAACAAACCCAGTTAAAATATTTTCAGGATTTGATTACAATAGTGATAATTACACAGAATCTCAGCACCATCTGTCCTCTAATGGAATTATTGAACTCACCTTTTATCCTCCAACGAATGTAACTGTTCTGGGCTTAGCTGTAAGTAAAACATTTCATGATCTTAAGGAACTTTATAAAATAATCTTTTAACATTTTTGACGACTGTCTAATTTAAAGATCTAATTTCTTCATTTTATTTTAGGCCGAATATTTGGATGTGAAAGAATGGTTTTCTATTGTGACAGCTGCAGTTTCTCCTAGTAATACTTTCATACAAACCAGCGTAATTACTGAAAACCCTAAGGTAACTTTTTTCTCTTCTTTATCTTTAGGGATATTAAATGCCAAAATAAAAGAAATTTAATCTGAAAACAAAAAGTTTAAATTTACTGTGCTTTGGGACATCGACTACAAGGGATAAAGACATTAAGAAATGTGTTATTTGGTTGTCCCAGGACTGAGGTCACTGGAGGGAATACCTCACTGCATTGTAGAGCAAAATTTGTAAAAGATTAAATGGCTTATTAAGCTTATTATTATTTTTAATATTTAACTTTTAGATTATACTTAATTATTCCCTTGATATATTTTGTGTTGCTATCTTTTGTAGTACTTCTAATTCTTTTTAAAATAAACAACTTGTTTTCTAAATATTATAGAGCCATGTTCCTATGTCAGTGTTCATTGTTAAAAAAGTCTGATTCAAATGTTTTTGGAAAATAGAAGCTTAGGAAGGGTTTTATTTTCGGTTCTTGATAAGGAAATACTTCCCAAATCAGTTGTTTTTATATTTAACACTGCTATGATTGGTGCACAGCATACATGGCACCTGAGATTGATTGTTTTTCGTGTTATAGGGTGTTAATGAAAAATATTATATTTCAGGTGAATAGTGATATTGAACTTCAAGTCAACTCCACAGCACCATTGAAATATCTCAGCTATTCAGTCCTAGGTAGAGGTGATGTTATTATCGCTAATTCTGTTGAAGTTAATGGAATGAAGACAGCAAAATGGAGGTTCCCAGCTACTTATGCTATGGCACCAACTGCCCATGTAATTGTACAATATGTTCGTGAGGAAGATGGAGAAGTAATAGCAGATGCTCTGGACATACAATTAGATGGAGCTATGCAGAACTTTGTAAGTGTACTCAATTAAATGAAAAAATGAATATAGTTCATTACATTAATGTATTACTATGTACTTTTGCATTTTCCTAAAACTACTAGATCCAATTGGTATGTTTGATTTTTATATAATACTTCTTAAATGGAACTTATTAATTGTTTCAATATAGGTTGACCTTGATGTAAAACCAGAGGAAACAGAACCTGGCAATGTTGTTGAAATTAAGTATGATACAAAACCAATGTCATATGTCGGACTCCTTGGTGTGGACCAGAGTGTTCTTCTCCTAAAAACTGGAAATGACATTACTAAGGTAATGATTATGATTATAATAACTAATTTTTTTAAGGTGTATAAACAATAGTAATTAATCATTAGTTGTTCTTTTAGGATGATGTTATTACAGAATTGAACAGTTATGACAGCAGTTCATCTAGTATGTTTTCGACAATTATGAGGGGTATTCAAAGAGACAGCCGTAGGTCCATGTTCTGGTGGCCAGGATCATTAACCGCTCATGAAGCATTCCAGGTAATAAAACAATTTTAAAAGCATTTCTAATGTGCTATTTTAAAAAAGTTTGTATTGTTTTTAATATTATATTTTAATACAAGCATGAATATTTTTTTTAGAAATCTGGAGCACTAATCATGACCAATGGTTATGTCCATGAACATACTCCATGGAGTAAGTATTTTTTTCTTTATTGTGATTTGTTTTCTAATATGCAATCATCTCTTGTGCCTAATATAAATGTTTTGTGGTCAACTCTTGTGCCTAATATACATGTGTGTGGTTATATTTTTCAGGTTAATGATTGATAAATTAATTTCTTAATAGATTTTTTTTTCAATTCTTCTTTTGGTAGGTCATTGTTCAAAAGATTTTAAGATTATGTGTTCATGATTTATTGAAGGCTAAATAATTTTGGATAGATAAATGAATAACTGTAGCAAATATTGGAAATAAATACGAGATAGTAACAAAGTTGAGGAATTTCATTAATTAATTTTATTTAATAGTATTTATTATATAAAAAGTTAAGCGTTCTGAATTAAACATTTATTACCTTTATGTAGTTATGTGTGTTCTTTCATCCTTGAGCTATTGCAGTATATTCTATGTAATCACAATTTTTATGTTGGTATTGTATAGTTAATTCAAATATAGTATGCATATATATTAGTGTATATACTTATAAGTTTGTATTTGTGGTTTGTCAGAGGCATTACTACATAGGATATAAATTAAACATCTTATTAGGGATAAACAATGAAAAAGTGAGAAAAGACTCATTCTAATTAACTATAACATTAAATTTTCATAAAGTGATATTTATTTAATCATTTTTAAAAGGGAAATTGCTAGTCATTTTTCATAAAAATATTTGCATTAAAGAAATTTATTTTGAGGAAGAACAGTTTAGATGTAAAAATAAATACTTTTGTGTACTAATGAGTTTATAATATATATGTAAACAAAACCACAAAACATTTATGTTAGCTATAAATATTTTTATAACAAACTTATTTTTTAAGTTAATAAAAAAATGAATAAATATAACAAAGTAACATCATCATTAATCAATGTATATCTGATCAACATTTTCAAACCATATTTTTTATTTTTTCATTGTTGCTTAGCCGGTTCACCCAGCCCCTTCTCCCAATCGCCCTGAAGATGGCCTACACTGTAGGTCGAAACGTCGGCACTAACTAAGTATAAGTCTAGTACTTATTTGGTGTTTTTTTGACTGCACCCCCAACTATCTCCGTTCTCCTTTTTATTTTTAGGTCTTTTATGTTTATATTATGTATGTATATATATATATATATATATATATATATATATATATATATATATATATATATATATATATATATATATATTTATGAGACATGATAGTGACTGTACTATTTCTTGGACAGCGGTTGTGCAGGGAGGTGACGTCCCAGATCACGTTCAACCGCCAGATTCCCCCCCCCCCCTCTTATTTCGGATACCCACTTTGTAGAGGCTGGGTAAGCCCCAGGAAGGTCCTAGATCCCATTGGATCCATCTCCGGCAGCTAACAGATTAAATAAAAGTCTTGCCAGCAGTGGGATTTGAACCTAGGACCTTCAGTACGGCAACTCAGCGCTCTAGCACTGAGCCACTCCGCTCCCTCTCTATTTGCTTTTACTTCCACTATGGATTTAATTGAAGACTTCAGTAGGACTTGATTCACTTTTCTTAGAGAATAGGTTTTTCATAATGATATTCATTTTCATTGCCCTTGTTCAGCTTCTCTGTTGATGCTAGCATTACTTGTTCTCTTTATTTTGTCTCTTGGGATCAAAAAAAAAGTAATTGATAATCAATTTTACATTTCTTGAGGGTTCAAGTGTTGTGAATATGTTAATTTCCTTCTGAGGGGGGGGGGGAGAAAGCTGTTCAAAATCATCATGTCACTTGTTATGCAAAAGTCTGATATCCTTTACCCATTATCAGTTCTGAAGTTTTCACCATGTATTCCAATCACTCCATTCATCTGTAGATGTCTTGGCTAACTATGCCATTGAGGTCGGCTATAATGACAGGGATTCCTTTGGTGTCATTTATTATCTTATATAGGTTTTCAAATAAATTATGTTGTCCAATAATTCTTGCATTGTCATTAATTGAGGCTCTATGTAATTAATGAAGTATATTCTTTGTGCTCCAATTTTAGTTGCACTCTAATTGTTGTTCCAATAATGGCACTTAATGCTCGTACACAAGTTTTTGAATCAGAATGCTTCTACACAGGTATTTGGGTATTTTGCAACCTCCTCTATCTCTTGCATGCTTCTGGTGATGACTTTCAAAGAATATTAATACATATTCTCTAATTTATTCTTCGTCTTTTCTTCTTCTTGTATCTGTCGGTCTACTGGTTTTTTTGTCTTGTGTGCAATATCCTACCGTCTCTATTTATTTGATTTCTTTTGATTGGCTTATATCAGGAAGAACTGTTATAGTTGTATTCTGATGACGGGGCTGCTATCTTAGATTTTTTAGGACAATTCTCTTCTGCTTCATGGCATAAGTGAAAACCAATATTTCTCCCTTGTAGCAGTGCTAAGAACCACCAATCCAGGCTGCAGAACTGATTCCTTCCTCCATTCTTAACCAGATTTTATAATGACTCATTTCTAAGTAAATTTGTATCATTTCCCCTCACCCTTCTCCTAATGGTCAGATATACATAATAACTCTTTTTTTTTTTCTATAATAAAGTTTAACAGCTTAGATATAGTGCTGGTTATTAACTTGGCTTTGCATAGTAAATAATGAGTGTAACATTAACTTATTAATTTTGTTAGTATTACAAACAAGGGATAGTTTAACATACCGAAGAGTATTCAGTTAGATTTTGAAAGTTACTATTTTTTTTTTTTGCTAAGGCAGGGTTCTTTGATGCCTAGTTAAATTACTTGAAATTATTATTATTATAATTTCGTATAATCTGTTATAATAACAGAAGTTCATAATTTTTTTTGTAATATTCACAGAGTTTTCTTTTTGAAAAATCATATGAGACAAATATCTTTCTAAATTCCTTACCACTCAAAGTTTCAAATTTCTATTCACGGTAATGAGATAAAATATTATTCCTTTTCAGCTTCATTAATTTTTCATGAATATTAAAATCGTAAAATAATTCATTTTTGTTGTCATTTATAAGTTACACATCTTGGGTTATAGATCAAGTTATTGATATTCTTTATTACAATTTAAATGATGAGTTATTAATATTGTAATGATGACATGTACATAATTTACACTCACAGATTGCACATGATACCTATCACATTGCAAAAATGAATTAAAAGTGCACAAACATGAAGTACATCAGAAAATTCACAAAATAAAAATAAAATTGAGAAATTCAAAATTTATATTCATTAAAAAATGGAGAAACTGAATATTTATTGGTATTAATTTGCTAAAAGTGGCTGAGTGAGTTTATGTTTCACATTTTTTTTTATCTTTTAGTATTGAAATTATTTATTTTAAAAATATGTAGTTTGCATTATTTAAAAAAAGTAAAGTTGCTATTTGATTCTATGTATCACTATTAATTTTTCTTGGGTCCCTTTTTTGCTGTAATCTCCTTGTTCAAAATGATTTTTTTTGTATACCTATTATTGCTCATTACCTAAACTTAAATGTCTGAGTTTTTGTATTTTATTTATTTAATGGTTTATTAAATTAAAACCAATCTTACTCCTGGATAGAAATAGAATTTTTTATTAAGACGAATGCCAGGAAATTCCATAGCATTCTCAAATATTTTTAACAGAATCAATTAGGAGATTAAGTTGGACAGCTCAATTTGAACAAGTAATTATTTGAGCCATTCAGGATTAAAAGGGGATAACTCCAAAATTTCAAAAATTTACTTTTTCACATTTTTTGGTAGTTTAGTCAAGCAATTTTGTCTAACAAGATGGTTTCAGTCCTTAAATCTTAAGTTTCGGGAGCATGAAGTGAAAAATGTGGAAAAGTCTATGTTTGAAATTTGGAGTTATCCGTTTTTGATGTTCAATGCCTCATATAATGAATCTAAATAGATTGATTTTATTCAACTCTAAACATTTTACAAAAATTATAATGTGTATTTTTAAATTAATGTTACAAATGGATTTATATGTTAGAATTTGATAAATTATATTATAATACAGTTCATACAACTTAAGAACAAAATCTTAGTTATTCTATCCATTGTAAATCATTAAAAAAAAAAAATAGATTGGGAAGTCAGATCAATATTTTTGTGAAAATCACATGTTTATGAATAAGTATTAATTATGAATAACAATCTCACTCAGCCCATACGAGCTGATATCATATTATGGGATAGAAATGACAATAGCCAAACATTTGGATGGGTTCGGTATTGGAGGTATTTTGTGGTGTGTGTGCAGTGTTCT
Source organism: Arma custos (assembly GCA_037127475.1). Lineage (NCBI taxonomy): Eukaryota > Metazoa > Arthropoda > Insecta > Hemiptera > Pentatomidae > Arma > Arma custos. The sequence continues at coordinate 40,175,406 of CM073759.1, forward strand.
ACAGAAGCTCAAATGCCCGAGAAGAGGATCTGTTATATGACTCAGACACACAGATACCGCCTGAAGCGTTAGAGGCAGCTTTCGCCTCTTCGTCCTCACCTTCCGTCCGTGTCAGGAAAGACTTCACAGAAACTTGGTTCTATGAAATGGCTGAGGCAGGGTAATCAGAATCATTTAATTAATTTGTGTTTGGCTTTGTTGCATCACAGGCTTGGGTAGCATGTGGCTGGTGGTATATTCATTACTAACAATGCATTAACTATTTTCCATTTTCTATTTTAAATTATACGATGCAAGATACTTTAAGTTGAGATTTGAGTTATTATCGTTTATTTAGTATTGAAAAATGGAACATGGGTATGCTAAATCTTTTATTTCTTATAAATCACTAACTGTAATGCTTATGGTGAGGTATTTTTCTTATTCTCCCCTTTTCATCGCTGTGAAGGGAATGATAACATCAGCTTGAGAGAGGATGCCTATCCCAGCAACATTCCCCCAAGGGGGAAGAAGATTGTGAAACCAGATATCGGCCCTCCTGTCATTGTGCGACCGGTGACAAGACCACCTTTGGCTGGGCCATATGCCTTCTCACGCATACCTAAACCAGTTTGGAATCGGCCAAGAGTATTCCTTCAGTCTGATGTCCACCCTACCTGGCTCTTCGCAAACTTCTCATCAGGGTATGAATGAAAAATTTCCCTACCAGCATGCATTTATTTTCAGCACTGCGATTGTAAATATTTCTATTTTTTCACTTCATAGAGTGTGGTTTGCTTCTTTTTTTTTTTTTACTTTTGCATTGTATTATTCATTATTTTCAATCCTTCTTAGTATTTTATTAATATATAGATTTCTCTAGTAACATCACTCTGAATTGATAATAATAAGTGAATTTTATTAAAAAGAAGTGAATTGAAGGATTTTTGTTATTTTCCTCTTGTTTTTATGGCTAATTGATTCTAAGGATTTTGTATTAGTTAATGATAAATGTAAGTATAATGATTTCAATGAAGCAGAATGAAGCTATTAGGTACCTAAAAAGTAATTGACTGAGGGTTAAAAAACAATTAAAAGTCTAGTTATTACCGCTTGGCTTAATATTTGGCTGTACATTTGGATTTATGTTATTTATTTATATAGTCAGTTACAAAGTATTCAGACAGTGCAATTCTTTAAATTAAAGTTAAAATAAATTGTTTTTAAAAAATGAAGTAAAGATCATAAAGGTTCTTTATACCTTCTCCAAACTTTACAGCTGTTGGTATCTAAAATATTGAATTCAGATCTTAAGCAAAAAATTACATTAATCCAAAAATTGACTGAATACTTCTAGAATATTTTTTTAAAGCATATTTTTTTCTGTTTCTTTTAATTGACAAGCTTTTTAAGTGAAGTATCCAGCCTTTTTTATAGCCTGCTGCTTTTAGCATTGTTCTCATATTTTATGGATACAGTTGGTCTCTTGTTGAATCAACTATCTCAGAAGCAATCTGAGAAACAATCTTTGAGGAGAGCTTTTGAATACTTAAACTTTTTTTATAATTATAAATAAGCATTTGCCAACTTCAAAAAATGTCTGACTCCTTATGACGTGTAAAAAAATACCTAAATACTGAAAAAATACAACATAGTATTTACATAATTCATTCTTTATAAGTATATGGAATATTTACCTGAACTATTTATTTTATATAAATTTTTTATTTGATAAAAAAATGTATTTAATTTTCTATAGAATTATATAGGATTGTTGTAAAACAATCTTTTCGTAAATCAATATATTTTGCTATAACTAAGTGTAATTATAAAAAAAAGCCAACATGAAAGCTGTTCATCAATTTTTGTTACTGGCTTTATATAACATAATTTACTACATAAGACAACAGTTTGTTATAATTATTAGGTAATGATATTCTTATAATTATTGGGAAACTAAACAAACATCCACAATAAAACTTAAAAGTAAAGTATTTTCTTTAATATTTAAAAATCTCTCCTTCCTCAACAATAAGTAGTTTTTTTTAAATTTACTATGCACTCTCACTGTTACCTAGTAATTTTCTCATATGCTGTTTTTTAACCATCTTTAAGGGGTTTTTTTCATTGGTGCTATAGAGATCATTTGTTAGTCTCAGTCATGAAAAAGTCAAGTTTTCCTTACTTTAAATTCAGTATAGTAATATACATTTTAAAAAAATAACAACTTTTTTACATTTTGACATAATACATTGTCTATTATGTTAATTAACATGAACATACATGCATTTTAATAAATTTATGATCTCTATGGTCTTATTTTCAGTATTGATGGAAAAGGAAGTTTCAAGAAAGCTGTTCCTGATACAATTACATCTTGGGTGGTGTCAGCATTTGCTGTCGATCCACTTTATGGACTAGGAATTTTAGATATTCCAAGAAAGGTATTGAAACCTCAATAATCTTAGAGATAAAACAAAATTTAGATAAAGGCTTTAATTTCAAAACCAAATCAGCCCATCTCATATTTATTTAATCATAAAGCAATGCAATTTTTTTTTGGAACTTTGACTTCCTGTCTTTACTTTGTCAATATTATCATGGATTCCTTAAAACCCCCCCCAAAAAAATGTATAAAAAGTTAATTAAATATAAGATTCATTAAATGATTCTTTCATGCTATGGTTAACCAAATAAAACAAAAGCTTTAAAGCTAAACCAAAGAAAATCTATTCTAGCAACCTATCCTTTATTGAATGTTGGTATTTTTTGGAAAGCTATTATTTTCTATTAATTTCTGCTTTATGTTGTCGTTTTTTTTTTAATTTATTTTGTTAGCGTTTTTTTTATTTTGCAAATACTCATTATACTCATTCCAATTTAAATTATAGGTTAAAGTATTTCGACCATTCTTTGTCTCACTTGATCTACCATACTCTGTGATAAGAGGGGAAACAGTTTCTATTCCTGTTGTGGTATTTAATTATATGGACAAGGCTATTGAGGCAGAAGTTATATTTGAAAATTCAGGCGAATTTGAATTTGCTGATTATTCAAATGATGTTAATGATCAACCTAGTGAGTGTTCTTAAATCAGCTGAAACTTAAGTACCTATTGAATTCAATTTAAGTATTGAAATAATACTTGATATTTTCTTTTTGCAGAATTGGAACTGTTTAGAAGGAAGAAACTATCAGTTGCACCGAATAGTGGAACTCCTACATCATTCATGATTACACCGAAAGAAATAGGTTATATTACTATTAAAGTTACTGCTAAGACTTCATTAGCAGGAGATGGAGTTGAAAGAAAACTTCGAGTCAAGGTGATTAATTTTTAGTTTAAAATTACCAAGCAATAGATTGACAAATTCTGTTAATAGATTGACAAGAGCCCTGTTTTAATAAACAATAATTCTGGTTTGATCCATATTCATAATATTATTTTACTTTATTTCATTCCCATTTACTGAACTATTAAATTTTATTTTTAAATTATCAGTTTGAAACAATAAGTTTTAAGTTGAACCTAATGATAGTGTAGTCAGTTAACTAGATGTGGAAAATGATTATGGGAACTTTCAAACAAACTTCACATTAAGTAGAGTAGGTAATAACTACATTGAAAAAACACAAATAAAAAGTTCTCTCTATAATTGCTGATTATATATATATATATTATATATATATATACATTATAAGTTAATATTTCTTTATTATTACAAAAAAAATTTTTTTCACAGCCGGAAGGAGAAACACAATACAAAAATAAAGCGTTCTTTGTTGACTTACGAAATTCAAATTCCTTCAAAACTAATGTCACTTTAGATATACCTGCAAATATTGTTCCTGGTTCTGAATTTATTGAAGTTTCTGCAGTTGGTAAGTTTTTTAGTTCAGATCAAATAACATTGTTTCAAGTTTATGTTTTATATTTTTAACAGCATACAAATGTTATGTATTTAAATTATTTATTTGAAATATACACAACTTAGAATGTTTCAATTTATAATTTAAAATCAATTTTATATATATTTTTTTTATTACAATCATATAAATTTAGTTTAATGAATAATATTACTTTTACTGCCTTTTTTTTGCACTGGCTGAACAAACTAGTTCAAAACACTCATTTGCTAAATTATTTTTATTTCATTATACTTATTAATTAAAATTGCTAGAATTTTATGTTGTACTGCATTGCTCTTTATGGTATAGTTGACTAAAAAAGATAATATTTTTTTTTTAGGTGATCTACTAGGACCAAGTATACTGAATTTAGAGCATTTAATAAAAATGCCTTATGGATGTGGAGAACAAAATATGTTGAACTTCGTTCCTAACATTGTTATCTTAAACTATTTGAAGGTATTTTTAAATTTACACATCATTAATTTTCATTTTCAGTTGTTTATTTTTTTATTTAAAATTATATTTTTATTAAGATTTCTTTCTTTTCGAATTGGTGTGGAAATGGTTAGCTGGATATATCTTTAGAAATATTGGAAAAGGTCTGAGGTGCAGTCGATAAACTGTACACAAAATAAAATAAGGAAGGCAAAAATATAACGTTACATGTATTTTGTGTAAACTTTATTAACAGCACCTTTAAACACTTTCAACATTTTTATTTGTTTCTTTCATTATTATTTTTAAAAATTATCTTACTATTTTTTTAAATCTGATAAATTATTGCTGGTTTATTCTTTTATAAGTAAAGAAAACTGAAAATTATACATAATAAATTAACAAAGTATCAGCATCTTATGTCTTAACTAGTGATAGACAAACCTGCTTTTTGGTTCTTAACAACTTATTTAGTGTTTATAGATGCTAGAATAATTATTGAATTCATTAATCAATTAGTTAATAAATATGAGTTAATTGCATAATTTTAATAATTAACCTACATAATAATTATAAACTGTACTAATAATAATATTGAATTAATGTTTTAAACAGAACTCCAATCAGTTAACACCAGCAATTGAAACTAAGGCAAAACGATTTATGGAAACTGGTTATCAGCAAGAATTGACTTATAAGCATTCTGATGGATCATTCAGTGCATTTGGAAGTGCTGATCCTAGTGGCAGCACATGGTGAGAATGATTGTCCAATTTATTAGTAGACCATAAAATTTAGAAAAAGGGTCTCAATAATTCATATGAATAATTGATATGAATAAAAAATAAACTGTTGATGTATTTATGGTACAAAACCTCAACTGGTTTTTTGTAATCCTTCATTTGTCTGATTAATAGTAAAACCATTTGCCATTGTCACCAAGAAACCACCTATGTGAGATTATCTTGGAAGTCCACTATCTATAGTTATTTAGATCAATTTAACTTGGTTTTTAATAAAATCAAAAACATATGATTAATTATGTACAGATCAAAAGTTTGCAACAATGTTGTTTCTTGAAATAAAATGAAATTAAAAACTATCTATTATGTGGCTACAATAAGAACAAATACAAACATAAATAAGTACTTATCGTCTAGTTGGCTAGTAATTTTAGACTAAATCGTCTATTAGTTTGGAGGATTAAAATTCAAAGAGGTGAAAAAATAATTGATGCTTAATTATTTATTTAATTATTAGGTGAGGAATAGGCTTTACTGATAGAGATAGATCCAAAAGGAAGACAAACAAAATAGAAAGTATATGGGAGAGAATTAATTGGTTGGGTTCTGATATTCAGAATTGATGGATTTATTAGGAATTCAATGAAATGTGTATTGTAATGTTGATTTTATGCTACTCTGGCTAATCAGACGATGCTGCAGCGGGAGTCCAAAATTTTACCTATCCAGGTATAATTAAGACAGGGATCTTTAATGAGAACCTGACACCGTATAGACTCATTTGATGTTCCCTCTGAAGGAAGGCATAATTAAGGATTTTTTACTCCCTTTAAATAAAAATACAGCCACCTGCAAGGCTGTGAACCTGTGACCTAGGCCATAGAAGTTTGCTATGCTAACCATTACACCACAAGTAACCCCTGACAACTTTGATGTTTCTAACCAAGTAACTATTGGTGTCTTAAAAAGGGGTTAAGCCAATTTAAATCAATGATAATAATCAGGGTGCAACTTCTTGCTTCTCAATAAAAACACAAGGCTCTTAATGAGCTTAAATGAATGTGGTAATTGCTAAGAGATACAATGCTGATTTGTATAATTTCAATTATATACATGATCCCAGTTAATGTTATGAAAAATAAATTATCTTTACATTACTTTTTTTGTTACAATATTTATTAAATGTCATGAAATTTGTAGGTTGACAGCTTTTGTTGCAAAATCATTTTATCAAGCAACCCCACATATTAATGTAGAAGACACTATAATCATAGAGGCATTGGACTGGTTGGTGACAAAACAAGAACCAAACGGTAATTTAATATAAAGACTCCATTCTCCAAATAAAGTTATAAGTCATCGTTAATGATCAATACTTTTTTGTTTCTTTAGGAAATTTCCCTGAAGTTGGGACAGTGAGCCATACAGATATGCAAGGTGGTGCTGGAAAAGGTCTTGCATTGACGGCATATGTTCTTACAGCTCTACTGGAAAACAGAAGATTTTCAGCACCATTGAGGAATTCTATCAATAAAGCAACAGACTACATTGTCAAAAATGTTGATGGATTAGATGATATTTATGCCATTGTGCTGTCAACTTATGCTCTTCACCTCGCACAACATCCAGCAAAAGATAATGCTTTTAATGTGCTTGAATCTAAAGCTAAAACCACCAGTAAGTGATTTTTATTAAATCAGGTACATTTTAATGTACCCTCTATTTACATTAGTATTTAAACTTAAATCATGTGATGTAAGGTATGTGTGTACACAGGTTCTAAAGGGTATAATATATTAGTTCACTGAGCATTTTAACATTATTTTATTAATATTATTCCATTTAGCAGTGACTAAGCTAGGGACCTCTGCCATCTTAATGAAACAACAGAAAAATATTATATGTTCACAAAAATCGTATACAATTATTTTAATGTTTCATATTTTAATCTTATCATATAACATAAATTGAAATAAAAAATATTTAATTTAGAAATTGCCTCTGAATATTCCGGATTGGAGTGGGTTTCCTTAAATAGATTCAGGAGGGTCCCTTATGAAATTAAATTTTTGCTAGGCTACTGCTTTTTGGCTGTTTATTCAACCTAACCTTCACATCCATTGTGTACATTAAACACTAATAATTAATGATTTTTTTTAGATGAAATGAAATGGTGGACGAAAAATGGCAATTTAACTAATGAGAAAAACCCTAATGCTTTCCTTCCTAATTCAATAGATGTTGAAATGACAGCATATGCAATGTTAGTTTACATTAATAGAGGTCTCATTGAGGATTGCCTACCAGTTATGAAATGGCTCTTCACACAACAGAATGATCAAGGCGGCTTTGCTTCCACACAGGTTTTTTTTTTTTTTTTTTTTATCAACCATATTATGTGTATAGTTCTGTTTGGAGTTGTAATAATTAGAATAGTAATAATGTAACAATACAGTAATGTTGCAGCACTTGAAAAGTTATGGTTGTGCATTGAGTTAGTATGGCAAAATTCAGATTGAATTGTAAAAAATTAAAAACAAAACAAAAAAACTTGTGTCATTATCAGGGCTGAAATTAAATCATAAATGTAAGAGAAACACATAAAAGGAGGAGTAAAATTACAAAACTTTATTAAAAGATTATTTATAAAATTATCAAAAATAATATGAATTTATTAAGATCGAATAAGTGATTAAGGGATATGGAATGTTCTGCTAATTTGGAGGAGAATGGTTTTTGGAACGTTTGGAAATGGGTAATTGTGTTGACGTAGGTGAATTTAAGATAGTTTTAGATAATTGCCAATGTTTTAATCAGTGTAACAGGAATTGTGGTACACTAGACTGCATAATAATAAGAGCTTACAGGATCTTTGAGTTAGCTATAATTAATGATATGATCACTAATAACATATCACTTATTATTTACACTTTATTTTTCTGATATCCTAAAGTTATTTTCAATCCTTTTGTTATGGATCTCTTATCCATATTAACTTTTGTAATTTTATGGATCATTTCTGATATTCTTCTTGCATCTGTAATTTAATTTTAGTCCTGATGATTGGTTAAAAGTTTGGGATGTATCAAAGTATCAAAGTATACAAAGTATCAAATGTGAAAAATACACAGTTTTCGTTTTCGACTTATTTCGAGCAGTTGCTTTAGGATTGATAATTGATATAAAATTCATATAGAGGCATCTATCAGTCACAAAAACAAAGTAAAACGAAAGTCATTGGTTTGACTATAGGCACTAATTTTTATTGAGCCTTGAAACTGCTTTTTTTTTAAATCTCCTCAAAACTACTGATTTTCACATTCGATAGTTGGAAATGGCAGGGACGATATGTCAGCTTTAAAAATAGAAAATATTGTACTGACTGCACCCCAATTATTGATTCCGTCACATTTTCATACAGTTGACCAACAAACAACAATTATACTAAAAAAAATTGATTTACTGCTTTCCTTTTTAATGTTACTTGTTTAAAACTATAAACGTATAATGTAAAGGAGATAGTTGGGGGGTGCAGTCAATAAACGTATAGTTTATTCTAGCTTATTATTTGTGTATAGATTACTCTAGCTCACTTGTATAATGTTAGCTGGAGTAACCTATTTAGTTTTCAGCCTAATTTATTTCTTTGCTTCAAAATAAATAATTTTGGATTGATACAATTTATATGATAGTTATTAACCCTCAAGTACAAACATAGTTTTCCCTTACGGTAGTACTGAAATCTAGTTCCTTGTACCATCTGATTTAAAAATTCATTAATAAATATGAAATAAAATATTTAAACATTTTACTGCTTGTTATTACTTATATGAACCTTCTTGCATTTCCCACAATCAAGGGATATATGATAATTTTCAATTAATTACTAGCAAGATAGAAAGATATTGAGTCATACAGGGATTTCTCGTGATCGGTAGGGTGCTGAAATTCCAGAAAATAATTACCAAAAGCTCCCTGGGACCATGTATCAGTAATTGAGGGTTGAAGGAAAAATACAATAAATGTTGTATGAGCTATTGAAGATAAGGATTCAGGCATTGACATTTAAAGGGTTATTGGTTACACAAATAAAATTTTAAAAAATAAGAAGATAGGATTCCTTTCCTATTCCATGGTAAAGCCACTATGTAATTTGAAGAAATAATTTATTTTGTAAAACATTTCATTATGTAATTATATTATTAATAAATATTTTCATTATCGCATCAAATTTGATTTCTGCTTCCTTGCATGCTTTTTTATACTGTTCTTAAATGAACAGGCTATTTACTCAATCCAAATTTAAATTATTCAGACTAATTTCAATCTTGGAGAACGGAGATAGTTTGGGGTGGCAGTAAAAAAAAACACTAAATAAGTACTAGACTCTTATTTAGTGCTTTTTTTTTTTCTGCACCCCCCCAACTATCTCCGTTCTCCATTTTATCATCCAGTCAACTATTTTCCTCTCATAATTTCAATCTTGTAAAAAAATAAATTGCCTTTGATTATCGATTTTTTTACAATGATAATTATTATTTTCGTTCTTAAGTGTACACAAACTGTTACAGGACACGGTGGTTGCTCTTGGTGCTCTGGCTGAACTTGCTACATCTATCAGTTCAGGTTCTGTTGACATTACTACTTCTTTCTCTTATGGAAATGGTGTAACTAAGGATATAAGAATTAACTCAGCTGTTTCAATGATTCTTCATAAAGTTGAGGTTTGTATTGTATATGTGAATTACAAATATATATACTGTTATTGTTTTAAATAAATTTTAGATACATTTTAATATACTATTATGAGAACCAACAAATCTTAATTCTTGAAACAGTCTTGGAAAAGTTAAGCGATACTTTACCGTTTTAGAAATTTTATTTGATCATAGTTCTAAGTATTAAAAAAAACAACACCTTTTTCATATGTTAAGGGGAAGATACACCCAGTAAATGTTGATACTGTGTTTCATTCAGACAGACATATTTGTAATTTATAAACCAAGCTATAGTTTTTTTAGCAAATATGAAAAATTTGTTATTTTTTTCCATCTTCGGTACTTCACGGGTAATATGATAATGTTTAATAAACTTTAAAACTGAATAAAATTATAGCTACTTAATTATCATATTTAATAATTTTCATTATACCTAGAAAGGTTAATCACTTTTTTCAATGTTATATTAAATAACAAATATTGTTATTAATATTTTACTTTAAATATATCACTATGTTCTGCTTCATTTTTTTTTTTTCTCAAAGCTCGAATTCTAAATTCTTTCATAAGGATTCAAATGATAAGACAGTATTATTCTTGACTCTTTTACTTTTGTTTAAGTCCAAGATTCATAATGAGTTTTTTTTTTTTTAATGAATTTAGATTCCAAGGAAAGTTCGCCAGATCAATGTTACTGCTACAGGAATTGGACTAGCAGTTGTGCAGGTTTCTTATCGATATAATGTCAATGTAACTGGACCCTGGCCACTGTTTTTATTGGATCCACAAGTTGATAAAAATTCTGACAAAAACCACCTCCAACTCTCTATTTGCTCAAGGTATATATCAATTTTACGTTTAATGCCAAGTAGCTTTAAATAATGCCACAAATTATTGAAATTTTTACTCTGGTCCAGAAGAATCTGACTAATAGAATTTTTATGTTTTGATAATATGATTTTTTATTTATACTGTCAAAATATTTATTTACATTCAAATTTATAGTAGACAATTAGTTAGTTTTACCGATTTATTTCATCTGACCATCAATTGACCTCTCCCAATCTTAATCGGCTTTAAGCTTGCATGTAAAGCCAAAGCCGGAAACACATTTGCTGACTTATGCTGCATGTATTACCATGTACGAGGGTGGTTTGAAAAGTTCTCGGAATCACTGCTAGATGTCAGTGCTAGAGCAACGAGGTTCCCGCACAATATGCACACATCCTTTGTGAGTGAACACCTTTGTGAGTTGTAATGACGACTCTTTGTTGTTGTTTTTGTGATTTGTGACAATGGAAAAACTGAGATTCGAGAAGTGATTAAGTACTTTGTAAAGAAAGGTATGAAAGGTATCCGCTTATCTGAAAGCAGTTAACTCTCTCTGGACAAAATCTGACTTAACCACTTATTCACCGGGGCTGTAGATTTATTCTATGATAACACAAAAAATGCAGATCTACCCTGTTTAAATATAGATGTCAACAAATAAGGAAATAATGTAAGGATAGAGATAGTTGGGGATGCAGTCAAATGAAACACCAAATAAGTGAATACTTATTTGGTGTTTCATTTGACTGCTCTCCAACTATCTCTATCCTTACATTAGAAGTTCCAGTCAACTAATTTATTCTCTAACAAATTAGGAAATATCGTTTTACCTTTTTCTAATTATTAAATATTTTAATTAATTATTATTGGTGATTTTTAACGATTATGATTATAACAAGTTTCTTGGAAATTTTGTTAAATAAATACTCATACCTAAATTTTAAATAGAGTTTGAAACAATTAATTTGCTTTTTCTATAAATTTTGATTTTCAAAAGAAATTTCTGTATATATTTTGTTAAGTTTATTTTTTAATAAATTAAAAATATCAATAACTGGTTTATCATTTTTTAAATGAAAATTTATTATTTCCCTACTGTTTTACATTTTAAAAAATGAAATTGAAATATTTTATCTAGAGTTTAAACATTTTTCTAATTTTTTTTTTTTAATTTAAGATTCACTGGTGGCAATGAAAGTAACATGGCAGTAATGGAAATAGTACTTCCATCTGGCTATACTGTTGACTCTGATGCTCTTCCTAGCCTTCAGCTTTCTCACAAGGTTAAACGAATTGAAACAAAAGAAGGCGATACTACTGTCGTGCTTTATTTTGACAAGGTAATTTTTTATTGGTTAAAGTGGTTACTAGAACTGATCTTATCTGTTATATTGGGACAGTGTCTTAAGTGGAAGAATGTTCAGTGTCTGTTGTCATACAAAACTTGGTAAAAATCCAATGTGTCCTCTAAGTTCATTAGAGGGCTCAAATGAAATGAATCATTAAATCCTATTATGTCATAATATTCACTCCTAGGTTTCTGTTTGAAGATCTGGACCATGACCTTGCTGATTTAAGAGCCAATGAGGTATTTCTAGCTTTATTAGGACTTATTACATCCCTGTATAAGTAGATATCTGAGGGATGTTGTTACACGCACAATCGGAGCCCACATTTTATTAATCTGTGTACTAATTCTAATTCTAATTATGCAGTGAAGAAGTAGCCTTAACTTATTTAGGAGCAAACCACACAAATCTTATGCTCTCAAGCCATGTTATCTTCTAATAATGGGACTACTCAAGACTAGTTGATTTATGACATCTCATTTTAAGTTGATATAAATTTGAATTGGTGATCAATTTTTCATGTAATGTAATGTTTCTTGGATTGCAGACGATTCAAACATTTGCAAAAAGATGACAGAATAAGTGAATCTATAAGTCTACAAATTGAATATATTTAATATTATCAGTAACTTATTAAACTAAAAAACACAGTTTTCATTAAAATCTAATTTTTTTTTTCAAACTTTTATCATCGCCATTTCAAATGGCCCAGGGGAGTTTTACTTTACAAACAATAAATCAATTTCAATTAAAGCCTCTGTTAAAATTTAATTGTTTAAAGATAATTTTATTTAGTTCAGTTAACACACAAATAATTAGCAAATAATTAGCAGGAATTGTACCCATCGATCTTAAAATTAGTGAAATCGTACAACTCTCATCGATTAAATTGCGTAACGATAACTTTAGAGAAATCGAACACAACATGATAGAAAGGGAATCTGAACCTTTTGATTGGTTACACCCATCAACATTTGCCAAACTTTACACGCACTTGACACAACATAACGGAACGGGTACAGAAATCACTAACATATACACAGACGGAAGTAAAGAAGGCAATAATGTAGGCTGTGCTTGGCTACGAATGGGAAGATGCTATGTGCCCAGTACAAACTAGGCTGTACGAGTTCCAACAACCAAGCTGAGAAGTACGCAGTCGTAAAAGCGACAGAATTCCTTCTTGACCTTCCAAACAACATACATACAGACATAGTCATACACACAGATAACAAAATCTTGATACAATCAGTTCTCAACACAGACGTACATGACGAGCTTACCGAAAATATCAGAATGAACTTGTGCACACTTAGGCTTCTAAATTTCTCTGTAAAAATAATATGGGTAAAGGGTCACTCTGGTATCGAGGGCAATGAGATAGCGGATAAATTAGCAAAAGAGGCAGCACAAAGTGATATGTCTCTATCTTTTCAAAAAACACCAATTTCGTTCATAAAATTCAAAATTAGGGAAGAATCAATTATGAGGTGGAATGAACGGTGGACTATTTCAAATAAATCTCCTAGTTTGCATAGGTTCATTCCAAAACTAACAAACAATAACTACAAATTAATAAAATCCACTAACTACAAACTAACTCAGGTTTTAACTGAACATGGACATACCAAATCATACTTACACAGATTTCACATAACCAACGATAGTACTTGCTCAATAGACAAAGAAGAACAGACATTTAAACATATAATATATGACTGCCAATTGTATGAAGGACAAAGATCAAAATTAATTATCTTCACAATATTGAGAGGGAAAGTTTGGCCAGTTGCTGAACATGACCTATACAATCACTTTCGACTCGAACTCACTAAATTTATTTATAGTATTGATTTTGAAAAGTTGACATCCATATAAGAAACTCCCTGTACTATACTAGGTAAAAAAAAAAAAAAAATAATCATTTTGTAAGTATTGTAATTTTAATTAAAAAAAAAAAAAATGTTAATTGTTAAATTTATAGTTGTTAAATTCGTTAATTTTGTTAATTATGTTAAGTTGTAACAGCATGTATATAATAATGTCTTTTACATATATTTGAGAATTGTCAAACTGTAGTTAACTATTTGTAAAATGAATTTATAAGGCACATAGTATACTCACGTATGGAATGTGCTAACAAATAAACGGTCCTTTCAAAGGGTTACTTTGAAAGGAAAAAAAAAAAAAAAAAAAAAAAAAAACACACACAAATAATAAATATTTTCAAAATGTAATATTTATTCTCAGAAGCAATATTAAATTTTATGAAAACCAAGCAGAAATTTACTGAAATTTGGCAAAATTGAATGGCTTTTTGCTTTAAAATTTAAAAAATAAAAGTTATTATTTTTGAATATTTAATATATTATTGCTTCAAACTAAATCTTGGTACTAGATTTAGTACATTTAATCTTTATTTATTTATTATTTAGGTTTTTATGGAAACAAAGAGGTCACCAGGATATTTTTTATAAATCACCAAAACATTGTATTTATTATCTTATTACTATTTGTGTGGACTTATACCACCTATGCTTATTTAGAAATTTAATGATGACACCTCTCATTATTTTTATTTTTTGTGTTGCCAATAAAAAATTTCAAAGTATTTTCATATATTTTTCAGATGACAAAAGAAGAAATCTGTCCCACCATCTCAGCTTATAAAACACATAAAGTTGCATTACAGAGGCCTGTGCCAATTGTTTTATATGATTATTATGACCAGTGTAAGTTGTTTTTTCCTATTTTATGTAGTTACAAGTCTATGCTTAAATTATTATTTATCCAGTTTAAACTGTATAATAATTATATAAAATTGTAATTATTAATAGAGATAATACTTTCTTTCAATACAATTCGTTTCATAATCACTTATGTTGGGTATTATATAACATCAGGAACATATAGCATTGATATATTGGGGATTTATATTTATATATATTTATATATCTGGGGTATATATCTGATGTATTGGGGATATATTTGAATTTATAAAATGGAAGAATTGTATAAAATTGAAAACACAAGTTAAGTAACAGAAGAACCACTAGGGAAAACTTCATATTAACTTTACAAGCTGTAAAACATAAAATAAAATTATAGAACTAGACAATGGCCACTAACAGATATGTACAAGAAACCAAGAAAGTAGACTAAACCACCAGCTGAGCTAAAGTGATTTGGAGTGGATGCGTTTAGCTCTTGGAACTTTTGATGAAATCAATGTTTTTATTATCTTTGATACAAGATATTTTATTAAGATTAACATCATCTTATGGATAACATCCATTTACTAAATTTAAACGGAAATACTGTAGAGCAGCAGTTCCCAGCCTTTTTAGTTGTGTGGACTGCCAATTTTGAAAGGAAAACTTCGAGGCCCACTAACTAAATATAAATTCACATCAATAGATGGCCCACAAGTGAGCCATGACCCATTGGTTTGAAACGCCTACTGTAGAGAGTTTCTCCAGGGGCTATTTACATACACAGTGCTTACAGACTATAGTTTTCCCATCTTCCCATGTGTAATATATTAAAATAGTTTTTTACCATCTGTGGATTAAAATATCTAGAGTTAATTAAATTATAGATATCAGCATATCGTTAGCGTTAGGCTATTTTGTCTCTTTCTAGTAAAGAATGAATTTATTTTGTGTTCTTTATATATACACACAGTAAAACCTCTATTATCCGTCACTCTCTGTTAACCGTCACCTCAGTTTTGAGGAAAAAAAAAGATTTGTATATATATATATATATATATATATATATATATATATATGAAGACCTTGGAAAAATTCCAACGAAAAGCCCTTAAGTCTCCAAACTAAAACAGAAATTGAAAATTAATGTATGTATATTGTTTGATTGCTAAAGTCATAGGCGCCGGCTAAGAATGAATCTTTGTGCCTTGACAACTTTGTTTCCTAGAATCTGATGTTTACTCAAAACCTAGGCTTCCTCGCACACATTTCTCAGAAATTAATTATCTCCTCATCTCTACCTAATGTAGCTTCCGCAGTTGAACTACCTTCAGTCTTCATTCTTGCCTTGCGGGTACTTGTGGTTTTCTTAAATGTATGTAAAATAATATCGGAAAAAAAGACAAAGGAAGAGTTTAGATCTTGCTACTAAGTTTGAAATTGTAAAACGTTCACGAAAAGGTGAAAGTGCTTCAATCTTAGCAAAAATCTATGATATTCCTTGGACGACAGTTAAATGATATAAAACGTGCGGGGGACCCCTAGAGTATGTCCCTTTTATATAATCATTTAATGATTATGGCATACTGCGTTTGTGCACGAGTAAAGAGCTAAACTCCACATTTAAATTGATATTAATTTCTCAAGAGGAAAAAATAGACATACAATGATTGTGCCTTTAGACATTGATGTAAGTAATTATTATTATTTAAAAAAAATATTTTTATTACATATGTATACCTTATTAGTACGTAAATAAGTTACTAATGCACATATAATGTCGACTGTTTGAAATATATTGTTCAATTTATGTTTATATATGAGGCATATGACTCATTCCCATATCCGTCTATTTCCCAAATCCGTCACCATCTTGGTCCCATACCCTGACGGATAATCGAGGTTCTACTGTATTTTCAAACATGCATCCTATAGGTCTATGTTTTTATTTGACCTATTTCAATAATAAATCCTTCATCTATTAATTATATTTGAATTATTAATTTAGTGCAGTATACATAACATTTAATTTATGTAGTTTTTAAATCTCTGAAATTAAATTTAGCTACCTTAAGATTTTCTCTAGCACCTGCATAAATAGTATAGACTCTTTCTTTAATTATTTAATTACAGTTGCAATTATTTAATTAATAATGTATCTCATATTATTATTGTTATCTTTTTATAGCAAGAAAAGCTCGTATGTTCTATGAACCTCTTAGAACAATGCCTTGCGATATATGTGAAGGAGATGATTGTAACAATATCTGCAGCGCCAAATTGTCATCACAGGCTGGTGGTAGCAGTCCGGGGTCTGCTTCCACTTTTGCTCTTTCAACTGTCGTTTATTTGCTTATTCCTGTTATATATTACATACAGAGCTAAAGTATATTACCAAATGATTCCTCTGTACTGTATATAATTTCAGAAAACACATTATCTGTAATATATAAATTGATTAGTTTATCATTTATATTTCCTGTTAAATAAACTGAAATTAATAAATAATATTATAATGTTACTGCAAATCTATTCAAAGAATAACAATATATTTGAATGTATTCATATAAAATTTCTTCATAATTATGATAAACAACAACAAATAACAGAAACAAATATTAATAAGAAAAATTTCAAATTAAAAATATTTATTGTGATATGTTGGTTTAAAGTATATTTTTATCTCATATGTTTTGAAGAGTAATTGGTTAGTGCTCAGTTTAGATTATTTTATTTTTATTACAAGTGGTTTAGTGGATTTACACATTATCCATTCAAATCTGAGTGAGTCTTAAGTATGAACAAAAAGAATATATTTATTTGTGCTGTTCTGATGAATTTTTATTTCTATCAGTTATATTCCCTGATCACATTTTACTTAATTTTCTCTACTACAAAAATTCTTATTAATTTATTGTTATTCCTAAGTAATATTTTTTAAGAATGTTAATCTGATTTATATTCTTAGTTTGTTGTATTTATAAAATACCAAAGTATTTTGGAAATAACTGGGTCCAAGCCAACAAAACTGACTAAATAAGTCTGATTTTTGTATCAGTAGTTTTAATATATATTTTTTCAAAAATATTCTAAACATTAATTATATATTTTTTAATTCAACGAGATATTTTTAAGTTTGTATATTATGTGAATAACTTCACTCTTTAAAAAATAACTTAGTTCTTAATGACAGTTTTTAATATAATTATAAATTTTTATTTATTTTTCTAAGAAGTAAGTTTTGTTTTTATGACTAAAGGCTGTGATGAAATGGGAAGAAAAAGACATAATGACTAATGAAATATTCTTTAAATGAGTTTCACTTATGTATACTTAAGCTAAAATTTGTGTATTGTATCTTTCTAATTGAGTTATTTTATTAATGTAATATAGAGATATTTTCATTAACTGTAGATTGTCCTTCATTTTTAAATGTTTTGTTTATGTAAATAGTTAAATTTTAACCTAAAGAATAATTTTGATTGAAAAAAAAAATACTGTCTTATCTTGCTTCCAAACTTTTAAAGTAATTAAAAGAAATTTATTTTAATTAACTTGCATTTATTCACTTTTCCACACTATTTCGGATTCCTACTATGAAAATTTTCATAACACAATAACTTTTTTTATGTACTCATCTCAAAACCTATAGAAAGCAAAATAATATAAATTTTGCATGTTCAACAAATATATCTTTTATAAGATCAACCCTCATCACTCTAACCTGCAGTGTCTCTGCCAGAATCTTTCTTTGTAAAAACTGGACCTGTGGAAATATCTCATCTAATTAAATAAAATATTTAATTTTAAGATTTTTATTAAATAAAAATTTTAAAATATGTTAAAAAATAAATGAAGAAATATACACTAGTGATGATGGATTTTATATTGAGATCTTTCAAAGTGATATTAATGATTCTGAAAGTAGCACCATTGAAGTTAATACAGGAAAACGAAAAAACGTACCACCAAATTATTCTGATGAAGAAAGTGATGAGAATTAGTTTTCAATGAACAAGGAAAATGTATCATCAGGCTATGAAGAAATATCATGGATGATTACATTTTTCATTGGTAAAAAACAGGACAGTTGGACCACAAATATGAACAAATATTGTCTGGAGTGGGCTACAAGTCACTAGAAAATTCTTGGAGTGATAAGGATTAAACGTATACATTTTAAAAATATCATGTAACTCTAAAATGAATTTTACTCTCTCTTACTTCTATACCTACACAAATAGTAATTCCAAAAGCCCAAGTGGTGAATCTACAAATTTGGAGAACTTAGAGAATTGGATTTGGATTATGTTTGTTGAGGTAATGTTGGTTATTTCTAAATGAAATCGGTTGTGTTTTGTAACCCATAATTAATAATATCACTTGATCATTTAGATATTTTGGGCATTATGAAGCAATTATAATATTATAAATTGAGGGGCAAGAATACCTCAAAATATATAAAGTTGAAGATATGTCACTGATATGTATCATCTAAATGGTCCAACTAATTGATAAGATTAAGACATCAGTCTATCATTCATACTCAAATATATAGGTTAATAGCACTAAATCTTTTTTTTTGTATTCTAACAAGAAATTACAAACAAATTAAACATTAAATACTCTTTCAAGTTTCCACGGCCAACATTTATACAAAAAACTTCAGTTGTTTCTTCTGGTTTACACCGTGTCGGTGAATTTTCTGCCAACATTTCGCCAGGCATACTGCTGACTTCCTCAAGGCTTAATTGAGACTGAAGGTGTTCAGCTAACCCGTGGCTTTATGTAGGAGCCACTCGGGTCCACCCATGATTCATCGGGTCCTTCCTTTAGTCGATCGGGTTTTTCAGTGTCCGGGGCCGGAGTCTGCTCTTCCATGACTGTGATTGGTTGGTTTTTGATTGCTCGGGCTCTGATTGGCTGGAATTCGGCTTGATTGTTGCTGCTGGGTTGATTTGTTGTTCCTTCTTCTGTGCTATGTTAGGGAGTCATAGTTTACTTAATTTGTACCCGTCCTCCCTGTTGAAGTTTTCCGGGTGTTTAACTATTTCTATTGCTTCCAGTATCTTCTTTTCTGTGGCCTTGCTACATTTCTTAACTACTCTGATTTTGTCAAATTCTATAGCATGGTTCGTAGTAGTGAAATGTTCTGCCAAAGCCGATGTTTTGCTGTCCATTTTTTTCACACTTTTAATGTGTTCTGTCAGCCTTGTGGATATCAGCCTTCCCGTTTACCCAATGTATTCCTTACCACAGAAGCATGGAACACTATATATCCCAGGCGTCCTGAGTCCTAAACTGTCCTTCACATTCAACAAAACCTGACCTATCTTCCTATCTGTGATGTATATCGTTCCCACATTAAACTTCTTCAGTACTTTGGCTATTTTCTCTGTGGTGCCTTTGACATATGGGATCACTGTTCTCTTTATTTCTTCTCTTCTTTTTTCTGTTGTCTGCTTCCTTTTTTTTAAATCGCCCCTCCTTAAATAGTAGAATTAGCAGACGGAATTTTCAGTAAGTTTTTCTGTCAAGCCATAGGTCACAATATGAATAATTTATTAGAATTTACTTGTTTTGCAATTTATTTATTATTGCCCATTCAACATCCCTGAAATTTCAAATAGTTTATTATTTAGAGTGAGACATTTTCAATTCCATTCTTGGTTGGTTATAGAGTCTATTTTTGGTTTATTTTTATTTTTTATGGCAAGAAGAATCCAAAAACCCAACTTTAACTAAAATGGGATCACTGTGGGAGCTGTTGAAAGACCAGCTTATAAAGGTTGATGAAATTAATATTATGAAAATGCGGTAAATTAATTTGCAGCTTTGCATTGGAGAATGAGGAGTAGTGAGTAAGATATAAGGATATTGATACTATTTTAATAACTGGTACGCCAAAAGGATTGGATGTGATTGGGTATAGCATTGTTACAACTAAGTTTACAGGCTGCTTGGAGAAGAAAAAAATCTCGAAGGTAATAGATATTACCTTAGCATAAAAAAAAAGTAAGTTCTAACATCATTAATTGGCTTATTTCATTGTTTCAAGGAGAAAACGTATTTAGACCATATATATATATCGTAATAGGATCGTAGGCTCGTATAGGCTCCTAGGTACTTGAGCACTCAATCTGTTGTTTTGTATATATATATATACATATATATATATATATATATATATATATATATATATATATATATATATATATATATATATACAAAACAACAGATTGAGTGCTCAAGTACCTAGGAGCCTATACGAGCCTACGATCCTATTCTCAGACCTACTGAATATAGACACAAAATTTCATAAGAGTCGGTCAAGTCGTTTGGGAGGAGTTTTGTTCCAAACACTGTGACACGACTATTTTATATATTAGATAGAGCTAAATTTCCGGTGAATTATTATATGATTGGAACTTAACTCAGGATCTGTTAGACCTACGGTGCTGAATTTGGGCTCAAATTTTAGCAAATTTAATCTTATTTAAAAATGGTCAATTATGTTTTTCCCTAAAACGCACCGATTAGGAGATAAAGGCCAAAAAGTGAAATAACTCCGAAAATTTCCAAGTTTTTCGGCGACCAAAAGTAAATTAAATAAATTTAAATTATTTCTTCTTCTTTCTCTTCCAATTGTGCCTTTCAGCTTCGAGGTACCGCATCAACCCAGGATCTCCATCTATCTCTATCTCTCGCCATAATCCTCAGATCCTGTATGTTCTTTCCTCTTGCTTGTCCCAACTTGGAAATGTAGTTGGAGTACGTCTGTCTTGGTCTCCCTCTAGGTCTAGTGCCCATTAACTTTCTTGGATCCCTGTCTTGGCTCATTCTGTGGGTATGCCCAAACCATTTGAGCTGACGCTTCTCCAGGGTTTCTTTCAGGGAGGAAATGTGTAGCTCCTCTCTAATAGTTTTGTTCCGGATCCTATCTTTTCTTGTCCTGGAAGTTATTCGTCTGAGAAATTTCATTTCGTCAGCTGTTAAACGACTCCAGTCTTTATCCAGGAGTATCCAACTCTCAGCCCCATATAGAAGAACTGGCAAATGTACACTTTTGAATATATGGAGTTTCATGTCCTTTTCTACTTCTCTTTTGCCTACAATAGTGTTGCAGATCTGGTAGTAAACATTATTTGCTTTTTTTAATCCTGTTCGAAATCTCTTGTTCTACTTTCCCATTTCTGCAAATCATTGTGCCCATGTATGTGAATTCCTCCTCGACTTCCATTTCTTGTTCATTGCATACAATATGTATATCCTCAGGATTTCTTCCCACTTGCAATATTTTACTTTTATTGACATTTATGATCATGCCTTTCCTGGCAAGCTCTGCTTCCCATTCTGTTATCATCCGCTGCAGATTTTCAGAAGTGTCTGAGATCAGGGCTATATTGTCAGCATATACTACCACTTGTGCTAGTATGGTCCGCATATTCCAATGCCCAATTATAGTTCTCGCAGTTCTTCTTTTACATATCTTTATAATTTCATCCATGAAAATTATAAAGAGTAGTGGGCTGAGACCGTCTCCTTGTTTTACTCCTTTGTCCATGGGAAAGCTCCTGGGTTCAATGCCATTAATTTCTCACTATTCTCTTAGGTTTTTGGTAGCAAGATTTTATTGCCTTGATAAGGCCTGATGGAATTTTCTTGGCCATTAATGCCTTCCAAATTTCCTCTCGAGGAACAGAGTCGAAGGCCGATTTGAGGTCGAGGAAAGCAAGGTATAGGTTCTTGTTTCTCTCCCATGCTTTTTCTTTGATCATACATAAGGCAAAATGTTATGTATAATTAAAACTAATTGACTATTTAATATAATTGAAACCCTAATATCATGTAGCCATTTTTGTAACCTTGTTGTAACCTTTTAATATAGTATATGTACCTTCATGTTCCCGCTCCAAGCCATGTGTACATTTTCAATTATTTTATTACCCGTTTTTCCTCACGATTTATCTAAACATAACACAAAAATATGATCATTTGTTTGTCGTCCTGGGCGAAATGCTGCTTGCTCTTCCTGTAGATCCTCCTCTACAAATGTCCTCAGCTTCTTTTCAAGAATGGAGGTATATAATTTATATACCACCGGTGACAGACATGTTGGTCTATAATTACCACACTTGCTAGCAGAATCCTTCTTGTGTATTGGTACTATAATGTTGACTTCCCAATCTTTCGGTATCTGCTTTTCAGTGAATATCTTTTGGAAAAGGGTCTGTAGGATCTTTCTAAGCTCATTTCCTGCAAACTTTATGAACTCTGGGGCAATATTATCTCTTCCAGCGGCCTTCCCTATCTTCATCTTTTCAATGGCTGCTTCAACTTCCTCTTCCCATATTACACTTTCATCTTCTTCTTGATCTTGTTCGTTCATAATTTCATTCTGCATTTTGGGATCTCAGTGGTAAAAGTGTTAATTTAAATTACAAAAAATTTATTCAATGCATTTAAATTTTTTTTTTAAATTACAAAAAAATTAAGTGCATTAAATGAATACACACCCAAAATGAATGAAATGAATGAATGGAAAGTCGATCCAGCCGTTTAGTTGCAGTTTAGATAAATAACCTAGATACCGACTGCAGCGCCATCTGCCGGGCTGATTTGTGAATCTAAAACATCCAGGGCCTCACCCAAACGTATGCAAAAAAATGCATTCAAATCGGTCCAGCCGTTTAGGAGGAGTTCAGTGACATACACACGTATAGTAGAATTATATACATATATAAAGATAATCAAAATAAACATGTGTTGGTAGCTGGCTGCTACTTCGGGAGGGAATGTTATATACAACAATGCAGTTAGTTCTGTTATTGTGGACGGAAAGATTTTTTGGAATGACTGTATCTCAAACAAATAATTGAAATAAGCAATAGTTTAATATATATATATATATATATATATATATATATATATATATATATATATATATATATATTATATATATATATATAAGTCAAGATAAGACATACACCAGTATAGACACTAATCCTAAACAGTGAATGTCAACAATGTAAATACTATAAATAGAGGATTGTAACTTGAATAAATCAGTGTTTAACTAGACTTCATGCGTGTTATTATTCTCCCAAACTTCTCTTTTTTTTTATGTTTTTTGTGCCGAAGCTCTTAAGTTATATATATATATATATATATATATATATATAAAATATATTGACTCTGAAACGGTAAGTCCTTAGAATGACGAAGAAGTTTATGCACAGTACACTTGCCAAAAGTATGAAGGTTATACAAATTAACATTAATTTTAATAATTTTTTTAAGCATAAGTAAATATTTATACAAACATATAACATTTTTCTACATAATGATGAGTTTTTACTGACAAGTCAGAAACATTTTCACTTTTTCTATAAATGGAAGAGTAGCCTTCTGTGAGCCAATCGTGCTCAAAACATTTAACTCTTGTATCATCCGCTTTCATGAAGCCTCTTTTCCTTGTAAAAATAAGTAAATGTTATTTGGTGATGAATCTAAACATCCTCACCCCAAGCTTTGGGCGTGTTTATTGAGTAGTGGGATGGTTAGGTTATTTACTTCTGATAATGATCTTCGTTTGATGTAAGATAGTGCTGTAATTAACTGGGTTAACTGTTTCCAATGCATTAAGGATGGATGAAGGATGGCATCTTTGTACAAAGCTTTCTGTCACACTCTTCATCAGTATGGCTCCATTCTTTCTTGAATGCGAGAATATGTTTTGTGCCCTTAAGAAACTCTTATCCATGAGAAATATGTTACTCCATACTGTGCTCATAATCTCTGCATAATAGAATTATTCAGATTGTGTACCTAAACAATTCTATCTCTGTCTATCTCTGTCTATCTCTGACGGCGCTATGGTCATTGAAGGACCTTTGCCTCCTCAAGAATTCTCCTCCACTCAGAGCGATCCTCTGCAGCTCTTCTCCATCTTCTCATTCCCAGAAGCTGTAGGTCAGCCTCGACATCATCAAGCCATCATAGTCTGGGTCTACCTCTTCCTCTTTTACCGGGCGTCCCTCTATTATCTTCCTTGGTAGTCTTTCCTGATTCATTTGACCCAACCATCACTTCCCGATGTAGCAGCCAGCAACCAACACATGTTTATTTTGATTATTACTTTATATATATATCTGTTTTTAAAAAATATCAATTTTGAATTGAGAATAAGAAATATATCTTTATGAGTGAACGCGTAAATTTCAATTATTTATACTGCACGTTCACTAAAGTGGTGACCCCGACGTGATAGTGTTCGTCGCCCTTGCACTATGTGGTTTTCAACTGCCTCGATTTCCAGGCTCAACTTCTGGACGGTATCCTCAAGGTGCGACATTTGTGTAGGTCGGGTTGGCGAGAGGTGAGTTTTCTGAGTGCGAATTTTGTTAATGCTGTACTCGTAAACTTCGGCTATGTGGTCGGCGATTTCTGCCGGTTTATCCACCGAGGTTTTGCTTGTAACCACTAGTGTAGCTTGCGTTTGAGCTGGTAATGCCCTCAATCATATAGAACGTAGCAGATCTGAGCAGTTCTACTGCTGTTCCTAAAAATAAATTACTCATTGATCATAGCTATTGCAATATAAAAATTTTATGCTATATTGCGAAGTAACTAATTAATGATCAACTGATCTATTCTTTGGAACTTGTAAGTACACCCTATCTACTACATTTTACACATGTCAAAATATATTTTGAATATAATTGAATAAAGAGCTATGCTTCAAGTTACAACTCTTTTTTTCGGTATGTACAAGTCAAAAAACAATTCTTAATTTTTTATATAATACAACGTGAGTGTTACACTTTCAGGTGGGGACAGGTTACACATGGATTTGCCACTGTAATACAAATAAATAAAAACTATGCAATAATGAACTAAAAAATGAATATTAATTAACGTTGGCCAAGTAATAACTATTGAATACAATAAAATAAATCAAATTGTTGAGGCAGTGGCAAGTCCAGTTCACACAAAACCTCATTGGTCATCCGGCTGTTTATAACCTTCACTATATTTATTTCACTCCCGTTACATATATATTAAAACTTTCACGTGTCATCATCACTGGCTCTTCAATCTCGATACCTGTCTTGGCTGCATCAATTCGTTGCCTTCATTCCTCTCTGTCATGTGCTAGGGTCTGCAAGGTATAAATATGTTTAAATAGAAAGAATATAAATCAAATGATATTTTAACACACAAACAAACATGCACACATGTATAGTAAGTCCATGTTAACATCAACTTGATTTCCAAGTACAATAAGACGGTCTTACAATTTTGCCAGGGGTAAATCTGACACCCTAATAATAAAATTTTTTTTGGAAACTTAGTGTTAAGGACAGATAGTTGAATGGTCTTATAAAAGGACTTTCACCTGTTCTCTTCAACGTTGTTCTCGACAAAGTTATGAAGACATTATGGGAAAAAGAAACATAAGGAGCTAAAATAGGAAATCAGAAGAGTAATATCCTTGTAAAGTGTCTGGCTTTTGCGGATGACTTCGCCCTACTGGCAGAGTCAGAAGAAGAAGCAATTAGGCTAATAAATTCATTGAAGAAAGTCGCTGAAAAAACTGGACTAAAAATCTCCGTTCAAAAGACCAAATTTGTGACTACAGACTCCCACTTTAGTAAGAAAGAAGTGAAAACTGATTTCGGTAAAATTCAGGTGGTTAAAAGTTTTAAATATCTGGGCGAGATAATAAGCAGAAACTTGTCTGAGAAAGAAAGTATGCAGTACAGAATTAAAAATTTGGAGAATTTATGCTACTTAACGAGTATTATATATAATAAAAAATGTCTCTCCAAAAAGGTCAAAATCAGGCACTACAATACAGTGGTAAAACCAGTGATATTGTACGGGACCGAGACTATGTGCTTTCCCAGTTTAGACAAACTTCTTAAAATAGAGAGAAGGATTCTTAGGAGAATCCACGGGCCCAAAGTAACACCAGAAGGATACCGACTGAAATCTAACAAAGAAATTTACTGTGAAATGAGTAACTTGGAAAGAGAAATAAGGGTTAGAAGACTCAGATATTATGGTCACATGATGAGGATGAATGAGGAGAGACTAAACAAAAAAATTTTCACCAAAATTATGGGCTACAAATTCAGACAAGGATACACAGAACAAATAAAACAAGAAACACGGCATTACACCACATTTATTGGAAAGCAGAACTGAATACAAAAAATTCTTCAAAAATGCGGTTCTAGTGGCAGAAAGAAAAAAATTTCCATCTAAGACTTGGACAGAAGAAAGAAAAAAGGCCTTTAGTGAAACCATGAGGAAAAGATGGGCCGAGAAGAGACTGAAAAACAAAAAAGAAAAAAACCCTGCGTCATAGTCGCGTAGTCTTTCATGGCTGTTTCGCGTCAAATAAATAAGTAAATATAAATATTTATTTTCATATTGTTATAATTTGTTTATTATTATTGTTTAAATTAAAGAGAATAAGTTAATTTTATTTATAAGTTTAAAATAAAAAAGACATGCCGGTGGTGGATTCGATCGGCTATTGTTTACTTCGTCTATATCAAGCTAGAGAGTGCACATTATAAACAATAGTGCAGTTGTTATGGTGGACTTGAACTAGAATAATTCGCTGCCCCACTGCAGTTGGAAATTAGTTTAAGTACAGTCAAAGTCTCACCGTCGATTCGGCCGCAGCGAATCGACCTGATCATTAGTATCGACAATCTCGCTCGCTCTGCCGAGGAAAATTAGTTTGATGTTTCGCTCACCCTGCCGAGGAATATGCCTTTGACGTTTCTCTCGCCCTGCCGAGAATAATTCATTTGACGTATCGACATCTTCGATCGCCACGCCGTCGCAATCTACGTTGAGTCAGATTTTTTTTGCTTTATATTATTTCAACTGGCCAGCCAGATAATATTTATTGTGTCTTTGATAAACATTTAATGCAATTGGTAGACCTTAATTAGATTCATCCTTGTTGGAGAAATTCATAAATTGTTCACTTTTTCTTTTGTTAATTGTAATTTGTAACATTTAGTATAAGCAATTTATTTATAAAACGTTTAAATTTTTCCATAAGTTGATTCAATTATTATTTTAAATATCACAGGTTTTTTGCTATTTTATTCAATATAATGAGTTTTAATTTTAATTTAATAAATGGTTACATTCAAAAGAAATGAGATCTGGTGTAATTGAATCAGTGTGTATTTTTTCATATATATCCATTTCGGAACTCTCATCGAAAGGTCCATTAACTATTTCGAGGTTGCTCAAACAGTTAGGTTTAGTTATTAATTTTATTGAAAATTTGCAGCCCCATAATATTTTACCGACATGGGCTGTAGCATCTATAGATACCCCTAAATTCGCCATTTATTAATTAAATGTTATTGAAATCGTGCGGAGCATGTGTTTGAAAAATGTTAAAAAGAAGTCTTATTTTATATTCAAGTTACCTCCAGTGTTGATGCAGATTTAGATGTACCTCTTTGTAATGCAGGAGTAAGACGCGGTGCAGGTTTTGTTGTTCAGTTTGTCACGTGTGTGTGTTGTGTTACAATGGTGAGAACAAAGATTGATCCAAGAATTAAAACATTCATTGAAAATGGTGTTAAATTACAACACCGTACAATGTTTGTTATTGTCGGTGACAAAGGAAGAGATCAAGTGGTTATTTTGCATCATATATTGTCTAAAAGTGTTGTTAAGGCTCGTCCTTCAGTGCTTTGGTGTTACAAAAAAGAATTAGGCTTTAGCAGTAATAAGAAAAAGAGGATGAAACAAGTTCAAAGAAAAATAAAGGCAGGAAAAGTTAATATAAACGAAGAAGATCCTTTTGAAGTATTCATTGCCTCAACTAATATCAGGTATTGCTACTATAATGAAACCCAGAAAATACTCGGACAAACATTTGGAGTATGTGTCTTGCAAGATTTTGAAGCTTTGACTCCCAATTTATTAGCTCGGACGATAGAGACAGTTGAAGGAGGAGGTCTTGTTATTTTACTCTTACGTTCGATGACATCTCTAAGGCAGCTTTATAATATGACAATGGATGTTCATGATAGGTACAGAACAGAAGCCCATAAAGATATTGTTGGGAGATTTAATGAAAGATTTATTCTTTCTTTATCTTCATGTGAGCGCTGTCTTGTTGTAGATAGTAGCTTGAATGTACTCCCTTTGTCATCTCACATTTTTAATGTTAGCCCTGTGAGTATTGAAAATAATTCTGAAACTGATTCAGATTTAAAAAATCTTATTGACAATTTTAGAGATACACAACCTGTAGGTTCACTTATATCATGCTGTAAAACATTGGACCAGGCTAAGGCGGTTTTGAAATTTATTGACGCAATCTCAGAAAAGACTCTGAGGTATACTGTATCATTGACAGCTTCTCGAGGTAGAGGAAAATCTGCTGCCTTAGGTTTAGCTGTTTCAGCTGCTGTTGCATTTGGTTACACAAATATATTTGTTACATCACCATCACCAGATAATCTAAAGACTTTTTTTGAGTTTGTTTTCAAAGGTTTTGATGCATTAGGGTATCAGGAGCATCTAGATTATGGATTAGTTGAATCTACAAATGCTGAATATAATAAAGCCCTTATCAGAGTAAATATTTTTAAGACAAACAGGCAAACTATACAATATATTCATCCAACAGATGCTAACAAACTGAGCCATGCTGAATTGCTCGTGATTGATGAGGCAGCTGCGATTCCATTACCTTTTGTGAAAAAAATGCTTGGACCATATTTAGTTTTTCTATCATCTACTATTAATGGTTATGAAGGTACTGGCAGATCTCTTTCCCTGAAACTTCTCCAGGAACTTAGGATTCAATCTAATAGTAATACTAATTCTGATTTAACTAAGTCATCAAACAGAACTCTATATGAAATAACTCTAGAAGAGTCTATTAGGTATAAAACGGGGGATCCAGTTGAAGAATGGTTAACAAATTTATTATGTTTGAATGCTTCTAATATCCAGTCATCAGTGGGAGGTATTCCATCACCCAGTGAATGTGATCTTTATTATGTCAACAGAGATACCTTATTTTGTTACCATAAAGCTTCTGAAATATTTCTTCAAAAAATGGTAGCATTATATGTTTCTTCTCACTACAAAAATAGTCCTAATGATCTTCAGTTGCTTTCTGATGCACCAGCTCACCACATTTTTTGTCTTTTAGGACCTGCCGATAAAAACCAAAAAAGTATTCCAGACATATTATGTGTTCTTCAGGTTTGTTTGGAAGGAGGACTTAGTTCTTCATTTGTTAACGAAACATTCAGTACCGGAAGGAAACCTACTGGGGATTTGATACCTTGGACCATTGGTCAGCAATTTTTGGATAAAAATTTTCCATCTTTATCTGGTCTGAGAGTAGTTCGTATTGCTACTCATCCTGATTATCAGTCAATGGGTTATGGCTCCAGAGCTCTATCATTATTATTAGATTATTTCAATTTAGAAATTTATTCATTAAGTGAAAATCCAGAACCAGGTTTGGAGCCATCCAGCTTATCTGTTGATTCAAGTGAAGGTTTATTACATGAATCTATTGAACCCAAATCAAATTTACCCCCTCTTTTAATGAAATTAAATGAAAGACCTCCAGAAAGGATTCAATATATTGGAGTTTCTTATGGTCTGACATCAGATCTTTTAAGGTTTTGGAAAAAATCTGGTTTTGTACCTGTGTATGTAAGGCAGACACCAAATGAATTGACTGGTGAACATTCTTGTGTGATGATTCGAGTATTGAATAAGGAAGATTCTTCATGGCTTTTGGAATATTGGACTGATTTCCGTAGGAGATTTTCTTCTCTGCTATCTTATCAATTTCGTGAAATGCAAACATCTCTTGGTCTTTCAGTATTAAATAACAAGAATATTAAAGGAACTCTGGTACCCCTAACAAAACAATTTTTGGATTGTCATTTAACTAGTTATGATCTGAAGAGATTGGAAATGTATTGTAATAATCTTGTTGACTACCATTTAATTATGGATTTATTACCTATATTATCAAAATTATATTTCTTTGACATGTTCAGCGATCTCAAATGTTCGGCTATTCAATCAGCGATTTTATTAGGAATAGGGTTGCAGCACAAAACAGTCGATGACTTATCCAAAGAACTAGAGTTACCATCTTCTCAGTTATTGGGCATTTTCAATCGTTCAATGAGAAAGATTCAACTGTTTTTAGCAAACTTGACTGAGGAAGCATTTGAAGAAACATTAGGATTAAAAAATCTGAAACGTGTAGATCATGAAAATGGTGCAGATAATCATATTGGTGGCTTAAAAGCAGAAATGGAGGCTGATGATAAGAGTTTACGAAAGAAGCAACGGAAAGAACTTGATAATTTAAAGAAAGAGTATCTTCAAGAATATGCCATACAAGGAACTGATGAAGAATGGAATAAGGCTCTCTCTGGAGGGCCAGGCAAGACAATCTCAATCAAGAAGGCTGCACAGGTTATGTCTTCTAATAATAAAGTTTGGGATGAACCAAAAAAATTGATACCTTTTAAAAAGAGGAAGACTCATAAAAAATAGGAATATTTATGTTCCCATTTGTTTGTCACATTCTTAAGTATTTAACTGTGGTTAAAAAATCATAGCTATTTATTTAAAACTATGATTATAAATTTGTTCAAACATTTTTGTGTAAATAATCATCATTTATCATCCTGTACATAAGAGAAGTATAAAGTTAATTTATGAGAAAAAGTTTGTAAACTATTTTCATAATTTTTTCAAAAAATGGACCTTTTTTAGTTGATTGTGCTTTTTCTCTGTAAAAAATTGTTTTGTTAGCTGCAGAATTTTATTTTATTTTTATGAATTATTAATTAATTTTTTTTAAGAAATGTTATATTTTCTTTTTTTTTATTCTTGTATATATGTTGTTATAAATTATCTACTATTTTGAAGAAGTATATTGTACGTATTATAACCATGTATGTATATTCAATAAATCAAAATTTTTGTTCTATTTTGTTTTTATCATTAAAAGAGATATTGGAAGTGTGTACTTAAGTTTGGTTTTTAATTTGCATTCTTTAATTCTACCACTTTTAGATTAAGAAAACTTTTGATAACATAAAGCTACAAACTTAGGGGTTTAGGACTTAAAGAATTAAGACTGTAAGTTAAAGGGTTAACTAAAAAAAGTTATTATTATTAATAATATAGTTGTTCTGCCTACTTATTTACAAACACTTTTAGAATGCATTAATATTAAATTAAATAAATTATTAGTAGTATAAAAAAAAAAAAAAACCTGTACCACTACAACCCATGAAGGGTCTGGGGTTCAGTACATGGTAGAGACTGTACTGTTTCATGGCCAACGATTCTGCAAGGAGGTAACGTCCTAGGTCACGCTCAACTGCCAGGTTTTTCCCCCTTATTTTGGGTAACCTATTTTTATAATATTTTATAGAGGCTGGGTGAGCCCCAGGAGGGTCATAGATCCATCTCCTACTGCAATCAGACTAAATAAAAATCATGGCCTGCAGCAGGATTTGAACCTGGATTTCTGGCATGGCAACTCAGTACTTAATTAATAGTATACCATTGGTGTTTTTTCTAAACTTTAAATAAAAATAATAATCATTACTGTTTTATCTTTGTTGAAAACTTCTTTAATATATATTACTGGCTTCTGCCCTTGGCTTGCGTGGAGTTTGATCTGCCACATGAAGTTTCGTTACAGATCATTTTATAAATAATTTAATATTTTTTTAACTTTAAGTTACTTGTACGTCCAAAATTTCAGATGCCTAACTTCAAAACTGACGGATTTCATACAATCTTTGAACCCCTATTATATTAAAGGGGAAACCCTTGAGAGTAGAATTATCCAAATTTCTTTTTAAATTATACAAAGAACCTGTCTTCAAATTTCAAAATGCTAAGTTCCTGATTTGCCTTTAATTATGTACTGTAATGGATTCTCCACAGAACCCAAAAAACTATCTGGCACGTGCCCCCCTAAATCTTTCGCATATATAATAGTAGGAAAAGTAGATTAGATTTGCCCTTAATTATGTACTATAATGGATTCTCCACAGTACCTAAAAACTGTCCCCTTACGCCCTTGCTGTAGCCTATATGTTATTCTATTTCACTTTATGGGATATGATAAATGAACATTTTAACTATGTATTATTAATAATATAGCCAATTATTCCAATTTTATTTTTCTCTTATCCTAAAAGTTGTTTATTAAACTTGTCCAATAACATATCCTCCCTATAGATAAATTAAAAGGGAAAATTCAAGCTTTCCTTGCGAGTTATCCAGGGCGGTATAATAATTATCTTATTTGTTGTTGAACTGTAAAGGTAATCCAATAATTATCCTTTAACAAAAATAATGTGTTGCCAATATGTGTTAAATGTAAGTTATGATTTAACTTTCATTTATATGGATCTATTCGCATATTATCTTATTTATGAAGTTCAATATCAGGTGAGGTTTTCAACTCCCTTTTAAAGTAAAAAACTTAAACTTCATTCTCTTTCATGAATAGAATTAATGAGCTGATTTTCTTCTTGATTATTTTCAATTAAAATTACGAAACTTGGCTTGTTAATATTTTTGTATTCACCGTTCAATTTTTTTTTTTTTGTTTATCTACGTTCTCTAAAATGTATTCATTATATGAATCATAAGGTATTTGATTCTGAGTTTCATCAAATATTAGAATTGTCTTCTTCTCTAGGTCTTAAATTACATATAATTTTATTTTAATGCAAACTTTGTTAATTCAAATTTATAATTATAAAATTATAATATACATTTTTCAATTTGGTTATTTCCAATTTATTCCAAATAAACTTTAGATAAATTTGAAATTCTTTGGAATTTATAATTCATTCTCCTGAAGAAGACAAGAAGATTCGTTCTCTTTGTATATTGATATACATGGTGGGACAAAGTGAAGGGAAAAAGTATTCTTGAAAGATTGCTTGAAGAGAGCAAGAGTGTTGAGGACTTGCAGTTCATATCAGCAAGAAATTCTGAAAATAGGAGTGTAAAGAAAGTCATGGATGAATAAGTTCTGAGAAGGAAGGGGACATATAAAGTACACAGCCATTCAGCCCTCAGTGAAATGATGCTTAATAGCTTTTCCACAAAGTGGTAATGAGATGTTTTATAGTAATAATGTATTTTTCTCTGGTCATTATCCATAGTATATAACTGTATTATGTTTGTGTATTTACCACATGAGTATCTGTTCCGCAGGTTTTCACTTTGAGTGTTATAACTGTTTATTAGTTTCATTTTTAATATTTTTCAAAAACATAAGTTATCGTGAGCATTAGTATGGAAAAGAGAATGTAAATATGGATACTGAGTTGATTTTGGCAATCATACATCAAGAAATAAAAGATTCAACTAACATTTCGAAGTATAGTTAAAACGTACATTTCTAGATGAAATGACTACCAAAGTATACACATTTCCCACTTCTCACATATTTCCACTCTTTTCTTTTATTAAAGCTGATGAAAATTTATATTTTTTGAAAACATTAAAAGGAAAACAAATGAAATGTTAAGATTTGTTGTGACTCAACTCGAAGCGACAACCTGCGGGAAAATTACCAAGATTAGTTTTAGACACTCCAAAAATATCTTACCCACTTTTATTTTTTGATGCGAATGAAAGAGTGAATTTTAATGTTCAACACACATAAATGTATATAACATCAATGAAATATTTTTTATAATTTTACGAAGCCATGGATTGTTAATATTATTGATAAGTATAAATATAAATTTGTGTAGGGCCTATTTCATTAACCATACAATTATAAAATTGTGTATTTAGTGTGTCTTAAATCTAAGTTTTGTTTGTTTGTTTGTTTTGTTCATTTAACGTCACTTTTTGCTGCTATGGCTAATCGGACGATGCTACAGTGGGAGCTTTAAATTTTGCCTACCCAGGTTTAATTAGGATAGGAATTTTTAACGAGTACCTGACATCGTACAGGCTCCGGACCTCCGTTTAACGTCCCTTCCGAAGGAGGGCGTAACTGAGGATTTTTTACTCCCTTAAAAAAATCCTAGGGCCACCTGCCGGGCTACGAACCCGCGATCTTGGGTTTAGTAGTTTGTTACGCTAACCACTAGACCACAGGTGACCGTAAATCTAAGTTTTTGATTGATTGATCGGTTAGTTTCTTACAATTTCAGTTGTGGTTATAAATCTTCTGTTTTTATAAAATATCACAAATAATGTTTTGCTTTTTTTGGCAATTGTTGTAAGTTCAGTTTAAAGAACTTTGCCTTTACAGTATTCATATTCTATGTAAATTAGAACACTACTTCAGTGACTAACAGCGCTTTTTCAAACAGAAAGTAAAAAATTAGATTTAAAACAATTCTAAAAAAATAATGATGAACTGCTGTATTCATAATTTTTGAAAATTAGTTTTCTCGAATTTCACTATGGCTTAATTATTTATCCTTATAAAGAAACTTGTAAAATATGACTTTAATGATCTTAGCAAAGCACTTTTGAGATGATTTCTAACTAAAAATGAAAATATTTAACCCTGAGGAAGGTAACAATCATAAAAAAAAATAACAATACTTTATATTTTTAATGATTAAATACTAAAGTTAATATTAAAGAAATGTGTTATTTATTGACTAATCAATATTATTGTACCTAAAAAATATTAATTCTGAAAATGTAGTAAGTAATCAGTTAAAATTTTTCATTTATATAATTTAATTTTAAAACTGTTCGAATTATGTTACTGTGTAGTTTTTCAAACAAGCATATTATAAGTTATAACTTAAAAATATTCAATTATTAATATTTCATTTCAATTTTTATTTTGAAAATTATTGGTTGAGCCATTAGCTGCTAGGTAGCAGCACTTGAAGCCTACGCAAGCTTCGGTGATCAGTTAATTTTAGAGTAGTACAAATGGCGTCTTCGTGGATAGCAGTACAGCTTTTCACTCCTTCAGATCATGACCGACTACGTCTTTGAAAAACCTTTAAGTGAATTTTTAAAATCGATTTCGTCATTTCGTAAGTGGTCTACGTTTATTTCTTATGTTTTAATAACCCTAAACAATATTTTTTTAACGTACCAAGTGAATGCCTCTAACTTGGGCTTGGTTTTCAAGTAATGTAATCATTTTATCATTTTTCTGATAATTTATCTAAAGATATGGCCATTTCACGGTCCAACTTTTAATTGAAAATTAAGCTTTCAGGTTTTTAATCAATTCACTATTGAATCCTTATTGACAGCTCCAGTATGATTATTGTTCATCTATTGGTTAACAGTTTTTGGTGTTTAATTTTTATAATACTGTAGTTTGAATTTAAAATATTTATTAATTTCATTATCCCCTATAGTTTGTTCACATTTTCAGGTGTATAATAATATGAGTTGGAATCAGGTTGGAGAAATGAATGGTATGAAGGATGATCTGCCTTCTACCTCATGGGACATTCGTCAAAACCACATAAACCATGAGACGATACCCCAAATTCTTGTACCGACCCCAATAAAAATTCCTGCAGTTGCATTAGATGGTGGTGCAATGGTGCATCCTCACATCCAAGCTCCTCATGTAATTAGTTCTACTACTTTATAAATGAATAAATGATTTTGTTTCTCAGTATATATCTAAATACTTATTGGAATTAATTAATTTTTATGATGAGATTTATGTATTTACTTCTATAATCTCAAAATATGTTTGAATCTTTCATCATTTTCATGTAAATTATTCATTTAGAAAAATATATACCAATTATAAAGCCTTATTTATATCTGGTCACACATTAAACAAAATATTTGGTCCATTTAAACTAAAGTGTTTGCGACCTCTACTGATCAACTACAAAAATCCACTGGTTTTAGAGTTAGATTAGCTTAAAACTTTTCCAAGATATATTTAACAACATATACAAAAATTTAATTTATATAAATTTAATAATTTAGTAATTTATATAAAACCTTCATAGCATAAATAATCTATCAAAGCGAAGTACACTTTTGAACAAGTGAGAAGAATTTTTAACTAATGCTTCATTCTTAAAGCTTTAGTGTTATTTTGCATTTATATGTTTTTCACTTTGTATAGGATTCAATATGGAGCGGAGTGGCTCAGTGGTTGAGCACTGAGTTGCCATGACGGAAATCCTGGTTCATATTCCGCTGCGGGCAAGACTTTTATTTAGTTTGTTTGCCGCCGGAGATGGATCATATAGGATCTAGGACCCTCCTGGGGCTCACCCAGCCTTTATAAAATATTATAAAAATAGGGTACCCAAAATGAGGGGGAAAATCTGGCGATTGAGCGTAAGGGTTTTAGTGGTACAGGTTAGGTTTATAGGATTCAATGGAGAAAGGTGTACAAACAATGATAGTTAGATTCTAAATTTTAGACTTGTTTGCTCGAATTATTATTCAAATGATTTTGTTATGTACATTTATATTGTGAAGTTGAAAGTATTACTTATATTGGATTATTTATATTAATTCCTCTATTAAAGAAGTTCTCCATAGTTAAGAGCAATGCTTTTGACCTTCATATATTTTGTAATAAATAAAAGGAAATAATAATAAACACAATATAAACGTGATGATAACTGATTTATTCAGAGCGCACACAAGAGTACAAAAACAACATGAAAACAGGAAGCAACAACCACTCAGTAAAAACTACCACTGCCATATGTATCCAGTGGTGACATAATCACACATACAATTACACTTAATAATAATATTAACTATGTGGGGAATTATCAACAACACCCACCCTTAATTCCACATTCGGTCTAAGATTATACTTTAACAAGATTTACAAGTTTACAGAAATATTCAAACTTAATTTTTGTTAATGCCTTAGTTAACAAGTCTGCTATTTGTTCTTTAGAC
The DNA here is from genome assembly GCA_037127475.1 of Arma custos. Lineage (NCBI taxonomy): Eukaryota > Metazoa > Arthropoda > Insecta > Hemiptera > Pentatomidae > Arma > Arma custos. The sequence goes on from CM073759.1 coordinate 40,213,031, forward strand.
TCAATATAAATTATTTTTACAATTCCCTTACTCACTAGGTCTTTAACATGGTTATATTTAATATCATAATGTTTAGATCTTTTTGTTTCTAAGGTTTGAGCTATTTTAATTGTCCCTTTATAATATAAACATGGATCTATTTTTGATCTTTTAAATCCCAAATCAAGAATTTTATTATTTATGTAATTATTCCAAGTTTTAGGACTTTGCCTTAGACCATATAGTGCTTTAACCAATTTTAATACCCGCACTTCACTGCACTTGAGACCATCCGGTGGCCTCATATACACAGGAACTGATAACTCACTTTTTAAAAATGCTGAACGCACATCTAGTTGGTTGATGTAGAGATCACGTTCAACAGCCACAGAGAGCAGGATTCGAAGAGTGACAATCCTTGCCACTGGGGCGAACAAGTCTTCATCCTCTGTTGAAGGTTGTTGGTAGCCCCTTGCTACCAAACGAGCTTTCTTCTTGGGTGCACCATCCACAATTTTTGAGGTAAAAATCCATCTACTATCAATTATTGGCTGGTCTTCTGGAGGGTCAACCACCTCCCAAGTCTGATTTTCTTCTAAAGAAGACAATTCATTGTTTATGGCTTCTTGCCAACCCAATTCCTTGATGGCATCATCATAACTTTGAGGAGTATCACATGCAGAGAGAGCCATCTCATACGCCAGTGATGTGACAAAATCTTCAAGATATATAGGCTTCATTGTCATTCGTTTCGATTTTTTTTCTGATTTTTCTTCTTCTTCATCTAATGATTCGAAACCATAAAAATCTTCTACATCATCAGTAGTAGACTTCCTTGGGTTATCTTCTTCAGGCAGAACCACAATATGTTTAGTGTCAGTAACAGGCAATTCTTGAGATGTTTCTGATCTTCCATTTTCATCAAAAATAACATTACGGGCAAACTCTATTTTCCTCGTAGAGGGATTCCACAGCCTGTAACCGTTTTCGCAGAAACCGACAAGAAAAAGTCTCTTTGACCTTTCACCAAGTTTCCCTTTCCTGTCCTCTTTATGGATGTGAGAATATGCTGGGCATCCAAAAACTTTTATTTTCTTGAGATCAGGTTCAAATCCATACCATCGCTTTGCAGGAACTTCACCATCGGGTAGAGCATTTGTGGGTAGTCTATTAACAAGATATGTCGCTGACATAATAGCCTCTCCCCATATTTCCTTTTCCAAATTACTATCAAACAGTAGGCATCTAGCTTTATCAAGCAATGTTCGATTCATACGTTCCGAGATGCCGTTCTGGGATGGATTCCTCGGCATAGAATATTCTAATACAATCCCTCTTTTTTTACAAAAATTAATAAAATCATGAGATACGTATTCACCTCCTCTATCGCATCTTAAATTTTTCAGTGACACACCAAATTTAGTTTCAGCCATTGCCAAATACCACTTAAATTTTTCAAATACTTCTGATTTATGTCTTAATAAGTAAGTAACACAAAAGTGACTAAAATTATCAACAAAAGTAACAAAATAATTGTACCCATCATAAGTGGGAGGTGTTATCTTACCACAAACGTCACTTGATACTCTCTCCAAAATTCTTGTGGACTTCCTTTCATCCGGGATCCGCTTAGCATAAGGTAGCTTTGCTTGTTTACCTTTCATACACACCTCACATAGTCCAACAGGGTACTTAGAAGAATGTCCCATTCTTCTGTGCATCAGATCGTTTATATGGCCAGTCACATTTGCATATTCCTGAAATACATTGAGTTTGACAACATATAAACGTCCAAAAACTTGTCCATATAACACTTTGTTTCCATAAAATATCATTACAGACGATTTTTCAAAAATCACGCGACATCCCTTTTCTTCTAATTTCCGAACTGATAACAAATTGAATGCTAAATTTTCACAAATGAGGACGTCAGTAATTTGAATTTGAGCACCGTCATCAGAAAAACATGATAAGTTACCTTTGTGAGTTGCTCTAACACATTGTCCTTCCTTAGCAACACTAATGTTAACTTTTTCCGGACCAATGTCTTTCAAATACGGTCTATAATCATTTTTCACCATGTGACTACTTGCACCACTATCAACAACAAACATCAAAGTTGCAACCTTCTCACCAGGTGTCATCAAACATGAGTCCTTCTTAACAACTGATAAACAATCCACACTCTTTTCATTAAAAGATGTCATAAATGTAAACTCTTCCTCATTGGACACTCCAGCTACGTGTTTATTTCTTAATTTCGGACAATTGTTCTTCATATGTCCCTGCTGTTTACAATAATAGCATTTACCAACAAATGAGCTGGATTGCACATTAACTTTAGCATCCTTTGTTTTGGTAAATTTGAATTTGGCCTTTGGATGTTTATAAGACACAAAAGCACTCACCTGCTCTTCCTTCTTGCCTCTTCTCTCCTCTTCTGCAAGTAGAGTATTTTTCACATATTCTAGGCTAATTGTTGATTTGTCCCTATTGCACAAAATATCCAATGCAGAGACTACACTGTCGAAATCCGAAGGCATAGCCACCAATAACTGATTGACGATCTCCTCTTCGTCCAATTTTCCGCCGGCCACTTTAACCTCGGATGCGAGGGATTCAAATTCCTGGAAGAATTCTTGAAGTGCCTTATCCTTTTTAAACTCGAGCTTCCCCCAGATCTTTTGAGCAGTCACAAGTGATTTCATACCTTTCTTCTCATACGTGGATGAGAGGGCATCAAACATTTCATTTGCAGTCGTCTTATCTTTGATCATCGACAAAATACTGTCTGCCAAACCCTGAACAATTATGTTTTGTGCTTTGATATCATCTTGTTTAAACTTTTTAAGTTCCGCTTGCTCAGTAGGGGCTTCTTCCGTCAACACATGGGCCACACCATTTTGCTCCAACAATAGCTTCATACGAAAGCTCCAATTAACAAAGTTGGCTCCATCAAACGGCTTAATTCCCAACAGAATATTTGTCGCACTGGCCATCGTTTAACCGCGTAATAAACCCAGAACACAGTAACAAAAACTTCAGACCACGTGCGATAATAACCTCGAAACGGATACACACTAAATTTCCGAAATCACGTTTATCAATTTTCCACTTAAGAGTTTCCTCAGACGTCTGGGCCCATAACCTTTTGTAATAAATAAAAGGAAATAATAATAAACACAATATAAACGTGATGATAACTGATTTATTCAGAGCGCACACAAGAGTACAAAAACAACATGAAAACAGGAAGCAACAACCACTCAGTAAAAACTACCACTGCCATATGTATCCAGTGGTGACATAATCACACATACAATTACACTTAATAATAATATTAACTATGTGGGGAATTATCAACAACAATATATATAAAGCCAACTATTGTTTTTCAAGATTAATTCATTTATTAGTTTGTTGATTTTGTAATTTTTAATGTATTCTATATGTAATACTATAAATAAGTTAAATTAAAATAATATATTATGAATAAGTATGCAATTTTTTATTTACTAACAGCTTTGTTATTTTTCGTTTCTACAAGATTTTGCCACAGATCTCTGTCCAGCCAGTCTGGCTTTCTTAGCCCCCCTCGCTGCATACTCTCTTTACATACATCTTCCTCTCCTCCTTTCCTTAGGGCAATAGACAGAGATTGTTTTTGGCCATTGTTCCTCTGCCAAAAAAAAAACTATTATAAAATCAGTTATTACAAAGTGAGATTTAGTGTTATCTAGCTATATGAAAGATATAAAAAAAGGATATGTAAGTGTACTAATCATAAAATAAAAACAGGGTAAGCAAATTTACAACATATTCTCTATATTCAATAGGGACTCATATTGAAATATTCAATTGAACTCTTGATATTGGTCTTCTTAATTATCCAAAGATTGACCCTGTGGGATCTGCCTATCCTCTTGGGCTCAGCCCTCTATAAAATAGGTTCTCTTAATTAAGTAAAAACTTTGATACTTGGGCACATTCCTTGGCTTAGGAACAGTACAGTCATTACTATTTACCTGAACCAAAGAACTTTCTTTGAATATAGTGGTGGGGGAGAAGAGAGGATTTAGTTTTCTCACAAACAATTATATTATTAGACTAATATAAATTTACAATAACAACAATCTAAAGATTTTAACCTAGGCCTAACTTCTATTTAATTACTAAAATATTATAAGATATTACTATTACTAAATAGCTTATCTATTTACATAAATTTGTATAAATACACTAAAATTACACTACAATTTACAACTACTAATTAACACTTGCAGTTCACTAATCAAAGTCCACCGACCATAAGAATCTCCAAATATAACAAACTGACACACAGTAATAAACAGAAATGGTTTATTACACTTGCGAGACTGTCACTATTCACTGACACAAGTTTATCACACTGTCCTACTACTAACTGACTGCCACTTCGCGGCGTGGGGGTATTTATATTAAGGTTGAACCTTCTAGACGCACCGTTCTAGGATGATCGATATGGTTCTAATCCAATCTTAATCTCTTCCGCCAAAGGGGCTTGATACGTTATGTTAATCCTAGACGTTAAGCCCTTCTACCCGCCTGTCTCTCTCTGCCCGTAACAGTATGTTTTTATTTTAAATTTATATCCTCTCTCTAGGATTGTTCTTAGGCAGAATACTTTATCTGTTGTAGATCTTGACATTGGTACACAGACATTGGTAGGGTTCAAGCTTCTGCTCTGGAGAAGGTAGGAGACACTGGAACAGAATGTTAGAGAGGATCTTATATCTGCAAGAGAGCCTTATTGTTATTTAAGTGATCAATGGCATCCATTATCTCTTCATCATTAGGTGGTTCACTGTTAGACTCCAGGTCCCTGACTGTCAAGACCTCCCTCATTTCTGTTCCGTTGGGAACCGGATTGAGTAGCTCCTCAAAATGACTCCTGACTTGTTCCTCCATGCATATGGTAGGCTTATTATATTGCAATAATAAGCCTACCTTGTAGGCATCTATCTTGCCATTCTTGTTTCTACAATTTTTTGCCTTAATTGTTTGGGGTCTTCTTCTAATAGCGCTTCTAAAGAAGTCTCTTGATTTTTTCTCCTTCCAGTGCCTTTCTATCCTCTCCAATTCATCTCCTTAGTGCTTTTTAAACGTTCTCACACTCTGAAAGGAGGACTTCTGCTTTTTAACAACAAGGATGTGACCTGCTTGGTTAATATGCTTCATATCTGGCATAGTCCAGATACCTTTATGTATATACTTGTATGCACAAAAAGTACTTCCAACGATCATGTCCCTGGAGGTTTCAATATTCAATATGTTTCCCTATCATTGAGAAATATACCTCTCCTTTCTTAATTTTTGCTTTAAAGTCTCCAGGCTTGTTCCATTTGTTTAAAGTTCCAGTTGTTCATTAAAGAGGTCCTTATCTTCCTCACTCGAGGCTTAATCAATTACATTACATGAGATAGTAACAGAAATTATTGTAATTGAGCATAAACCCAAATTGTTATTTGATGAAAGTTCGATAGAAGTGCCAAGGGTTTTTTTAGTTGATGACCATTTCTTACAGCACAATATATGCAATTCAATTTTGTTCTTTGATGTTGAGTCCCCTTTTGTTATTCCTCAATATAACTCTGAGGCAATATCACTTAATGTATAAGGAACTGTTTTCATAAAATTTATTGAAATTTTATAAATAACAGCATACATTTTCAATTCTTTTCATACCAATATGTTTGTTGAGCTGTTACCTCTCATTGGTTAATTTTTCCTTTGAAAATTGAATGAGAAAAGGGTTTTGGAAGTAATAATCGGTTTTGATATCAGTTATATTGAATCTATTTTTATTTATAAAATATGCTTGATTCTTCATTTATTTTTCTATTTTTGTTTCTAGTTACTTCCTAGTCCATATGTGGATGCTGAACTCCCTCCAGAACTAATTCAGGAAGGTTGGCGAAAATTTTGGAGTAAACGTGAAGGCAGACCATATTATTGGAACAAGCTTAGTGGAGAATCACTGTGGGAAATGCCTAAAACTCAGGTAATGTAAAATCAACTGGTCTGTGTCATATCTAACTGTACCTACATCAACGATATAAAAGAAATGTTAATCAGGGAAAAGACACTGTTTTATAATTAATTCTTAGTATTAATATTAGTATCAAAGGAATAGTTTCTCTCTTATTTAGTTTATGGTGCTTGAGAATAAAAATCCTGGAGATCTGGAGGAAATCATTGATATTTTTCTAATGTAATGCTGCAGTGTTGACTCAGCTTTGTTTAATAAAGTAGCTACTTGAATTTGAAAATTGATTATCTATATCTTTTATTCTACATTTTATTTTCCTGGTATGATTGGAGATCATCAAATTATTATTTCCCACAGGTGGCAGGATAAATTATTCAGAAATGAACAACTTGAATTTTATCATATATGGTATAGAAATTAGGTGCTCAAACTATGGCCTGCAATATTTTATTTTACTCGATGAAATTTACTATGAATGTAAAGTTTACAAAATCTTAATCAGATGTTACTATTTAACGACTGATAAACACATAAAATAAAAATTGTAATAATCTAAATATGCCGTCATGGTAAAACATTTATAATCTTGGCTAAGGAGACAGTTGGCCAAATGTTGGTGAGTCCTGGTCTTGGCTATTATAGTTACAGACTGTGGACGGGACTTCCCTTCATTTAGTTATAGTAACAGATATGATAATTTTAAACAGTGTAAAACGGGTTACAAGGATAATGATGATAAGTATACCTAATCACATAGCACTGTCTCATTACAAACCTTGTTTTTTGCTGTACTATTAGATACATAAAACTTATGAATGTTATTTTTTCAGTATGATCCAATCACTGATCCGCTTGGTATCGGTGGTCCTGGCCAAGTGCCACCAAGTCCAATGCAGCATCCCATAAAACGGAGGTCAACAGAAGAGTCAGTTGGACCTCCACCCCAAAAGAAAATAGCTCTTGCGTAAGTATTATAGTTTAGTTTGAGAATTTTTGGAAAATTCTTGATTTTATTAAAAATAGTTTCGCCTTGTGAAATATGTATTTTAATTAAATTTGAAGAAATATATTTTTTTCTTGGTTATATTTATAATTTGAAACATAATCCTAAATAATAAAAATACAATGATATTTAATTATTAGACTTAAATTCAAAGAGGAAAAGTAAATTGTAGTGATTGTTTAGTTTACAAAGAATCAATACGTATAATTAATAGACATTTCACAAAACACTCATTTATTACAATACAAAAACATATGATCTAGCCAAGGCTAATTGAATCATATTAATAAATCCAAACATTTCCCCTCTGAGATGGTCCTTCATCCTTCCTTACTTGAGATAAAAGTGGAGGGGGGTTTGGCTAGGATTGCTCAGAAGAGAGAAGTGGTCTCAACTGAGAAGACTGGAGGTACATGCCTAATGCTGCCGCAGCCAGAGCCGGAGTGTTCACTGCTGAAGCTAAAGGATTTACGGCGGGTTCTGCTGTAAGCTCGGAAGGTTACAGCTAACATCTTGTAATGGAACACTGTTAGCACCCAATCCCATGCCAACACTCTTCAGTCCTTCAGGCAATTTAGAGAAAAGATCACCCTTGTCAATCCTATCCATTCTGACGGACAATCTTCTCTCGTACAACATTTGATTGTTTAACATTGATATAGCTTGGACTGCTTCCACCAGATGGTCAAATTCTACGACACCAAATCCTCGGCTCTTTCCCTCCTTGTCGGTAGAAATCTCACATGCCATCACACGTCCTGCAAGCCTGAAAACCTCTTTGAGTTTCTTCTCATCAACCTTCTAGTCAAGGTTGGCAACGAAACACCTGGGTACAAGAGGTCCATTGATGCTAAGAGACACAAGGAATTGGCTCGATAAACCGTACGTGTTTCCCTATTTGCTTTGGTTCCCTCCTACAGGAGGACCGTTTACCTCAATCTCCTGATTGCCTGTCGTCTCTCCTATGACCTCTTTCGCCTCTAGAAAGGATCCTACCAAATTTATCTCTCTTGACATCATTATCTTCTTTTACAACTAATTTTCTCCCTTTTAATTCATATCTGTGGATTTTTTTGACAGCTTCTTTGGCAAGATCTGGGTTGGCAAATTCAATTATACCACAACCTCTGGGTTTGTTATCTTCGTCGACAAACAGCTCAACAAACGAAACCTTGCCGACTTGTTGCCGAAATAAATCCTTCAGCTCCTGCCAGCGGTATTCATATGGTATATTTGATACGAAAACCTTGTTTGACTTCTTCCTATGTGGACTACGATCTCTCTCACCATCCTTATTACGGCTGTTCCTGTCTTTTCCATCAGCGACACCACCCCTACCACTACCACGTCGGTCTCGATTGCCTCTTCTTTCAAAAGTATCAATCTTATCAATCCTTTTTAGTAAATTCAACTCCACACATGTTTTCAAACCTAATAGTGCAATGTTCTCATTTTTAACTACTATAAATTTATTTGAAATAATTTTAGAATTCGTTTCAACATCTAAATCAACACAGCCATATGGTTCAATTTCAAAGCCACCATTTGCTATTAATTTAGTTGAACATTTTATTATTTTTTTATATAATTTATTGTTTTTTAGCCAATTATATGGTAAAATATCAACTTCACTCCCAGTATCTAATTTGAAATTTGATTAAACCCCTCCAACCATCAAAGTCTTATACCAAGCTTTGTTTCTCTTTAATGAACCTACCAATAAAACTGAATCTATACTCACCGAGGAATCACTCTCAACGTCCTCTGATTTTATGTTGTAAGCTTTACTACTTTTGGACTGACAACACGATGTAAAATGATTTTGATTCCCGCAGTTCCTGCAAATTCGTCCAAAAGCTGGACAGCAACCTTGTTCATGTTTTCGGGAACATCTGCTACAGGCTTTCATTCTGGTTTGCGTTTCGATTCCTTTCCTGGTCTGATTCTGTGGTGCAACCTGGTGAGAAGAACTAGAGCTTTTAGATTTTATCTGTTCAACTAGAGAGGGGGCGTTTTTGTTCAACTCCTTCAAATTATTTTCAGCCAGTTCAACGGACTTACAAAAATGGAGGGTTTTCTCCAAAGAAAGATCCTCTCTCAACAGATGTTCCTGTGAATTTTTCGAATTGATCCCCATTATTATCTGGGCTGTCAGCAGTTTTTTTTCCTGTTCTTCAAATTCACATGATTGGACCAAAGACTTTAAGTAAGTATAAAAATGCTCAAATGATTCACCGTCATATTGCTTCCGATTTAGAAATTTGAATATTTCCATTGTAATATTGCGTTTCGGAATGCATACTTTCTCTAAAATATCTAGGATACTTAGATTAGATTCATGTGAATCGTCTTGTTTATGCGACTTATATAATTTCAGTCCTTCTTTTCCCAGAAGATTTTTCAAGCGCGCCACTTGTACAGCATTGGATTTCTTATTTGTTTCTATAGCCAGGAAATAATTCGTAACATCTTCTCTGAATGTTTTGAAATTTTCTGCCACTTTACCGGTCAAAACTAAAAGTTTGGGTCTATGAAATTCCATGATAATAGTTATTCTTTTAGACTCTTATTGTATGTTTATACTCACAATTTATTCGCAACTGCGCCATGTTTAGTTTACAAAGAATCAATACGTATAATTAATAGACATTTCACAAAACTCATTTATTACTATACAAATACATCTGATCTAGCCAAGGCTAATTGAATCATATTAAGAAACCCAAACAGTGATTATGAATGATTATGTTATTAAATCAATATCTTTCAGTTTTGTAATGTGTACTTATGAAATAATTTTTGTTTCAGTGGTCCATGGGATTTGGACGTTCCTACAAATGTAATAGTTCTTGAAAGGCTTCCCTTAAATATGCCTCACCCTCATCCAGTTACTGAAGCTATGCGTTACGCTCTTGCCTCCAAGTTGAGGTTAACGTATCGAGAACTTTGTCAATCAAGAGAAGGTATTGTATAACTGTCATCCCTTGTCTTTAATTTGAATTATTGTTAGCATTCATCTTGGATGTGTAACCAAATGTTCATTAAACTCTCCAAAGATGTTGAAAAACTTATATTATAGGGATCATTTTGGAGCTATGATTAATTAAAATCTTTGCCTGAATGAGTCGAAATTTATTTTGTGGTATTGGTGTTGAAATGATTAATCTTAAATATCTTGGGTAATATTGGAAATGGTCAGGGGTAGTGATGGTGATCAATGATTTTACACAATTAAGTAAAACTTATTTATTTTGGCCTAATTTTTGAGCCATGCTAAAAGCTGAGAAAAAAACAAAGCGGGGGGGGGGAGGGAGAAGTGCCGCCATTCGGAGGTCATTTTGCTGTGTATCGAGATTTCCATTCAGTATAACTTTTGAATCGGAGAAGCTACGACGTTCATTTGGGTGAAATCTATGGATTGTATATCAAACATTCGAATAAAATAGTGACAGTGAATATAATAAGGTGTTAGAATAAAAAAAATGTTATTAAAAGTATTTAACATTGGCCTATACGCATGGAAAAGCCAAGTCCAAATACAGAGATCGTTTGGAAAGAGCTTCTCAAGAGCAATCCAACGGTAACAATAAAATGCCATATGATTGAGTCAAACAGAGCTATAATTAATTAATTTATATTGTAACACAGTAATTATTTGTTTACTTGATTTTTTCCTGATTACGTAAATAATAATATTTTATAAAAAAAAAAATACTACCCATTACGTAAACGTATTTACGTACAACCCACGGCCGTGCCCATGACACAACCACACCCCATTTTTATTTAATTTTTTTTTAATGTAATATAAAGTTGGTGAATTTTTTTTTTGTAGGAATCGATGCTCCTAGGGAATCGTTCAACAGATGGTTGATGGAACGGAAAACTGTTGATATGGGATCAGATCCTCTTCTGCCTTCACATTGTGTTCCTGAGATTTCAATGTCTATGTATAAAGAAATAATAAATGATATCCCTATCAAATTAATCAAACCTAAATTTACTGGAGATGCCAGAAAACAGTTGTCACGCTATGCAGAAGCTGCCAAGAATCTCATTGAATCAAGGTCAATAATATCTTATTTTTGTTTATTGTACTTTATAAAAACTTTATAACATATTGCGTATTGGTGCCTAGATATCTTGTCTATAACAAACTAAATGTGATTGGGTGACAATATATCCAGTTTTCATGTTTTTTCAACTTTATTGACTTTAGGAATTAAAAACCGATTTTCTGGTTAGATTATCAGGGTAACAAAGTCTCGCATATTATCTTTAACAAATGGTTAGAAAAAGAAATGAATGTCAACATTACGAGTGTGTAAAAATCAGTCGGTCAGTGTAGTCATTATATCAGTAGATCTGTGTCTACCATCTATCATATCTTATAGAGTGTTTATTGTTGTAAAGGATTTTGTTATTACAGTCAGAGTTCAAATTTGTAGAGAATAAGTATGTTGAAAAATCATTTATATGTTTAGAGATTTATAACATATATTTATATTAATGATTATTTCATGATTTATCGGATGTACCAAATAAAACATTAGATAAAAATAAACTCAGTAATAAAAGTGGCATTTGTGAACTAAATGATGTTATATTAAACATAGAAGATTGAATAAAAAATATAATATTTCAAGTTAAAGTGAAGAATCAGAGACGGATGCTAATGAGCCTATGAATGAAGAATGGACAGAAGTGAAAACTTTTCCAAATTTGGAACTTTTTAAAAGAATTTGTGGTTTATCTACATCATTATAAAAAACTGCAATGTGAAGGAAGCAATCAATTTTATATTTGACTATCAGTTTTTTCACGTATCTGTGAGGAAACAAATTAGTATTGTTACGGTCGCCAAGAGGAAGGCGGAAGCAAAGGATTAGCGGCTTAAATCCGTCGGCGGGAGAAGTTAAAATAGGATTAGGACCGTTCTAGATCGTCTCCTTTTGTCGGAAAAGGATTAAGAAGATTCCAGAATTGTCTGGCCCCTCCGTGTTCTAGAATGTTTGGCCTTGCCTATTTAAATACTTCCCTCGCCTCGAGCGAGTCAGTCTTAGTCTGAGATGGTCTACTCTCACTTCTATTCTATGGTCTATTCTAGCTATCTAGAATTAGTAATATCTTATATTATTGTAATAATTAAATAGGAGTTAGGCCTAGATAGCAAATATTTAGAATATTGTTATTATAAATTTATATTAGTTTAATAATTTAATTGTTAATAGTTTAATTGTATCCTTTTTATCATTTTGTTAATAAATATTAGTATCTTTAATTAAGGAATTGTTTAATTCATTTTAATTCCCAGTAGCCCGTAACAAATTGTTGTCAGAAGTGGGATTATTGTGTAATTGCTATTATCTTGCATTTTGTCTTGCATTTTGTAATTATTGGGCTACTGTATGTATAATGGCTTCTAAAAGTGTTAAATTAATTGATTTAAAAGTTGCGGATTTAAAACGGGAGTTGGAGGAACGTGATCTGGATTCATCCGGAACTAAAAGTGTGCTGCAACAGCGCTTGCGTCAATTTTTTGTAGACTTAGAGGAAAATCCAGATGACGCTCTGTTTGAAACCGATTTAAGCAAGTTGTCTGCAACTTTAAGCAATCTAGATAATAAGCTAGGTAATGTACGGGATGAATTAGGTACTGTTAAAAATGAACTAAGCAATGTTAAAAATGAGCTAGGTAATGAATTAGGTACTGTAAAAAGTGATTTATTGGATACATTAGAGTCTAAGTTAGGCACATTAGAGACTAAGTTAATGGAAAATGTAGATAATACGTTAGCCGATGTAAATAATAAAGTAGCTAATGTAGACAATAAGTTAGCCGATGTAAATGATAAGGCAGCTAATGTAGAATCTAGGTTAGGAGAAAAATTGAATTCTATTGAAAACGAACTTAGGCTAAGAGTAAAAGCTCTCGAGGGACGTATGAGCAACCCACCGACGAATGACACCGACCGTTCCTTCGAGGGCAGCCTTCATAGGACCATTATTCCCGCCAATGCTGGGACGCAACCAAATCACAACACTATTCCAGTATTCGACGGAAAGACGCCGTGGGAGGACTACATGACTCTCTTCGAGACAGCGGCTTCAATCCACGGGTGGTCAAAAGAGACCCAAGCTTCAGCGTTGTGCCTGGCCTTGCGTGGAGACGCCTTGGGAGAACTCCAGGGTATGCCCATGTCGGAGCGGTCTAACTACGGGGAGCTGAATAGAAGACTGGAGATGCGTTTCGGCCATCGCCACATGGACCATGGCCGAACATTCTAGAACACGGAGGAGCCAGACAATTCTGGAATCTTCTTAATCCTTTTCCGACAAAAGGAGACGATCTAGAACGGTCCTAATCCTATTTTAACTTCTCCCGCCGACGGATTTAAGCCGTTTAGGTACCTGACCTGTTGGTCTTCTTTCGGGCCGTGGTCTCCTTTGTACGGGGCCAGTCTATTGAAATGGACTAACTTGGGTTTTCCTTTAGGCTGCTTCCTATAGATGACGTCGTTGATCCTCTTGATGATCTCAAACGGGCCATCCCAGAAGTTCTGCAGTTTAGGTGAGTAGCCTCGCCTTCTTCGTGGATCATGTAGCCAGACCAAGTCTCCAGGTTGGTAGCCACCTTTCTCAGCCCTGATGTCGTAACGCTCCTTCATTCTGTCACTGGCTCCCTGGATGTTTGTGCGAACCTTCTCGTGGATATTATCCATTCGCTTCTGCAGATCCGTGACGTACTCCTCTCCAGCAATTTCCTCGTCAGGCTTGAAACCGAATTTCAGATCACAAGGCAAACGAAGTTCTCTGTCGAACACCACATTTGCGGGAGTCTGCCCCGTTGCCTCACTGACTGAACTGCGGTAGGCCAGCATGAACAGGTGAAGATACTGGTCCCAGTCTCACTGATGGTCGGAGACCACTTTGGACAAATATCGACCCATAGTCCTGTACATGCGCTCCACCATGCCATCGGATTGAGGGTGAAGAGGTGTCGTCCTGGTCTTCCGTATTCCCAGTGCTTCGCACATTCCGGAGAAGACTGCAGATTCGAAGTTTCGTCCCTGGTCAGCGTGAAGTTCCATGGGTACTCCAAATCTACTGACGAGCTGCTTCACCAGTACGTCCGCAACCGTGACTGCCTCCTGATTCGGAAGGGCGTAAGCTTCCACCCACTTGGAAAAGTAGTCCATGGCCACGAGAATATACCGGTTGCCATCGTCCGTCACCGGGAAAGGGCCAGCGATGTCAATTGCTATTCTCTCAAACGGTGCTCCCACGTTGTACTTCTTCATTGGGGCCTTCTTTCTTCTTATAGGACCGTTAGAAGCCGCACAAGTCGCACAATGCCTGCACCAGTCCAACACATCGTCCTTAAGGTTCGCCCAGTAGAAGCGTTCACATACCTTTTCCAATGTACGGTGAACTCCAAGGTGGCCGCCAGATACTCCGTCATGAAGTTCCCTGAGTACTTCGGGCACTTTACTCTTTGGAACGATGAGCTGTAGTCTGCGCTGATCTCCTTCTGTGTTCTCCAATGCCCGTTTCAGCAGCCCGTTGTCCACTAGAATGGAGTCCCATTGGGCCCAGTAAGTCTTTACATTCTTCGACATTGGAGCAACATCCTGCCAGGTTGGTCTTCCTTGCCCCGATAGTTTCCACTGCTTCATTTGTTTTAAGTCCGGATCCTTGTCCTGCTTTTTTGACACCTCCGCATCCTGCCAACTGTCCATGACCACCGTTGTCCTCAACACTGCTGCCTGCTTCTCTTCTTGTCGAAAACAATGCCCCCATTCTTTGTCACAAGGTCTCCTAGAGAGCGCATCCGCATTTCTGTGACTCGTTCCAGCACGATGAGCAGATTCAAAGTCATATTCTTGAAGGCGCTCGATCCACCTCGCCACTTGTCCCTCTGGTGACTTGAATCGCAACAGCCACATTAGAGCCGCATGGTCCGTTCTCAGAAGGAATCTTCTGCCGTATAGATATTTGTGGAAATGCTCTATAGATTTCTCTACTGTCAGAAGCTCCTTCCTTGTGATACAGTAGTTGCGTTGCGGAGCTGAGAGCGCTTTACTGAAATATCCAATAACCCTTACTTCTCCATCCTGGAGCTGAGAGAGGACGCTTCCAATAGCGGTGTTGCTGGCGTCTGTGTCAAGTATGAACTTGCCCTCGGGACGTGGATAGCTCAGAATAGGAGCACTACTCAACTTGTTCTTCAACTACTCAAAGGATGCCTGACATTCCTGATGAAAGTCCGTTTTTCCTCGGTGAGCCTGGTAAGAGGTTTTGCAATGTTTGCAAATCCTTTCACGTACCTCCTGTAGTAAGTGCAGAGGCCGAGAAAACTTCTTACTTGGTGCTTATCTCGAGGTACTGGCCAGTTGGTGATCGCTGCAATCTTCTCTGGGTCAACGGCAACTCCGTTGTCTGACACAATATGCCCCAGATAGTTGTCTTGCCTTCGGAAGAGATGACACTTCTTGGGGTTCAATTTAAGGTTTGCTGCACGCAGTCGTTCGAAGACCTTCTCCGGATTCTTCAGATGGTGAGCGAAGGACTTTCCCAGCACAATGATGTCATCTAAGTATACCAGGCAAATTTCCCAAGAGAGACCTCTTAAAACGCTTTCCATCAGCCTCTCAAATGTTGCAGGAGCATTGCAAAGCCCGAATGGCATTACCGTAAATTGCCAGAGTCCTGTCCCAATCGAGAACGCTGTATTCTCTTTATCTTCAGGTTTCAATCCAACCTGCCAATACCCACTGCGGAGATCCAAGGTAGAGAAAAGTTTACACCCCTCTAGGGTGTCCAGCGTATCATCAATCCTGGGGAACTGATAACTGTCTTTCTTGGTGACGTTGTTCAGAAGGCAGTAGTCTACGCAGAATCTCGTTGTGCCGTCCTTCTTCTTCATCAATACAACAGGAGACATCCAGGCGCTACTCAAAGGCTCAATGACACCATCAGTCGCCATCTCCTGGATGATCTTCTCGGCGTCCTCCCGTTTGGCTAATGGCAGCCTCCGCGGGACCTGTCGGATGGGCTTGGTGTTTATCCTGTGTTGGATGACAAAGAATGAGGGCATTGTTCTCGACAAGAAGAGAAGCAAGCAGCAGTGTTGAGGACAACGGTGGTCATGGACAGTTAGAAGGATGCGGAGGTGTCAAAGGAGCAGGACAAGGATCCGGACTTAAAACAAATGAAGCAGTGGAAACTATCGGGGCAAGGAAGACCAACCTGGCAGGATGTTGCTCCAATGTCGAAGAATGTAAAGACTTACTGGGCCCAATGGGACTCCATTCTAGTGGACAACGGGCTGCTGAAACGGGCATTGGAGAACACGGAAGGAGATCAGCGCAGACTACAGCTCATCGTTCCAAAGAGTAAAGTGCCCGAAGTACTCAGGGAACTTCATGACGGAGTATCTGGCGGCCACCTTGGAGTTCACCGTACATTGGAAAAGGTATGTGAACGCTTCTACTGGGCGAACCTTAAGGACGATGTGTTGGACTGGTGCAGGCATTGTGCGACTTGTGCGGCTTCTAACGGTCTTATAAGAAGAAAGAAGACCCCAATGAAGAAGTACAATGTGGGAGCACCGTTTGAGAGAATAGCAATTGACATCGCTGGCCCTTTCCCGGTGACGGACGATGGCAACCGGTATATTCTCGTGGCCATGGACTACTTTTCCAAGTGGGTGGAAGCTTATGCCCTTCCGAATCAGGAGGCAGTCACGGTTGCGGACGTACTGGTGATGCAGCTCGTCAGTAGATTTGGAGTACCCATGGAACTTCACGCTGACCAGGGACGAAACTTCGAATCTGCAGTCTTCTCCGGAATGTGCGAAGCACTGGGAATACGGAAGACCAGGACGACACCTCTTCACCCTCAATCCGATGGCATGGTGGAGCGCATGAACAGGACTATGGGTCGATATTTGTCCAAAGTGGTCTCCGACCATCAGCGAGACTGGGACCAGTATCTTCACCTGTTCCTGCTGGCCTACCGCAGTTCAGTCAGTGAGGCAACGGGGCAGACTCCCGCAAATGTGGTGTTCGGCAGAGAACTTCGTTTGCCTTGTGATCTGAAATTCGGTTTCAAGCCTGACGAGGAAATTGCTGGAGAGGAGTACGTCACGGATCTGCGGAAGCGAATGGATAATATCCACGAGAAGGTTCGCACAAACATCCAGGGAGCCAGTGACAGAATGAAGGAGCGTTATGACATCAGGGCTGAGAAAGGTGGCTACCAACCTGGAGACTTGGTCTGGCTACATGATCCACGAAGAAGGCGAGGCTACTCACCTAAATTGCAGAACTTCTGTTGTATATAGTGTAATATATACATAGAAACTATTGTAACTAGTTAAGCTATCTAGAATTAATAATATCTTATATTATTGTAATAATTAAATAGGAGTTAGGCCTAGATTATAAATATCTAAAATATTGTTACGGGCGCCGGCAGGAAGACGGAAGCAAGGGGATTAGCGGCTTAAATCCGTCGGCGGGAGAAGTTAAAATAGGATTAGGACCATTCTAGATCGTCTCCTTTTGTCGAAAAAGGATTAAGAAGATTCCAGAATTTTCTGGCCCCTCCGTGTTCTAGAATGTTCGGCCTTGCCTATTTAAATACTTCCTTCACCTCGAGCCAGTCAGTCTTAGCCTGAGAGTAGACCACGCAAGATCTGTGATAAGTGAGTGTCAGTGTGATAAACTAGTCAGTGTTGAACCGGCCCGTGTAATAAGTGTATCAGTGAACTGTGACAGTCTCACGAGTGTAATAAACTGTTTCTGTTTGTTTCTGTGTGTCAGTTTGTCATACTTGGAGAATTTTACGGTCGGTGGACTAGTGAACTGTAAGTGTTAATTATTAGTTATAAATTGTAGTGTAATTTTATAATATTCATAGAAACTATTGTAACTAGTTAAGCTATCTAGAATTAGTAATATCTTATATTATTGTAATAATTAAATAGGAGTTAGGCCTAGATAATAAATATTTAGAATATTGTTATTATAAATTTATATTAGTTTAATAATTTAATTGTTAATAGTTTAATTGTATCCTTTTTATCATTTTGTTAATAAATATTAGTATCTTTAATTAAGGAATTGTTTAATTCATTTTAATACCCAGTAGCCCGTAACAGTATCATCTACAAAATCTACATAAACATATATCTAACTCGAAACAAGGAAATATCTGCTGTTCAGAAATAAAGAATTTGTTTAGAATATTTATTTTAATAGGGCAAATATAAAAAGAAAAGAAAGAAAACAATGCTGATCCATGGATCCACATTTGGTACACCTATCTTTTCAAAATTAATGATCAGGAATAGGTTTGAACGGATTACGAAATATTTTACATTTTAATGATAACATGCAAATGAATGAACATCGTGATAGACTCAACAAGATAAAACCTGCTTGTAATTAGTTAATAGAAAAATTTAAAACTGTTTGTACTCCTCATCAAAACCTTTTAATAGATGAAGCCATGAGCAAGCAGGCTCTGGAAACACATTTAGCGATTAAAGTGCTGTAAGCCATTTGTTAAAACCTTTCAACTTGAAGTTTAAAATGGTTGTATTATTAAACCCTATTTTGTTCTATTTAACTCAATATTTTGTTATCTATTCTATTTAATTATTTGTTATAATTTATAGAAATACTTCTCCTGAAAGTCGTAAGGTTGTTATGTGGAATGTGGATGATACATTTCATTGGTTACGAAGGACTGTTGGATCAAGTTTTGATGATTATCAAGACAGATTAACACATCTTAGGGTAAACATTTTTTTATTATGATTTTGATGAATAGAATGTTTCTTGTCAAAAATTAATATTTTTACTTTCTTGTACGCAGTAATGTCAATTTATTATTTGTAAATAATGCAAAGCATTTTAAATTTAGTATTTGAGATTAATATATTAAGGGGACCGGCAATTAAATTTTTACGTTTAATTCAAATAGACATGTTTTAAAAAGTTTTTATTTTTAACCAATGATAGCTACCCTTGTTGTCAACAACCTTTAACCATCTAGTGTGCAAATTTCCAGATTTGGGTCAATAGATATTATGTGGTTTTAGTGAAAAATATCTGGACATCATCTAAATTTTAAATTTTTTGTCAGTTTAAAAATGTTGTTGCAATCAGAATAAATGGAAATCTGATGGTGTAATATTGGACGAGCCTGGTGGATGAGGAAATACACCCACTCCAATTCATTGTTCAGGTTTCAGTACTTCAAAGTGAAAGACCTTGTAAATATTCTATGACACACATAACAGTGTCTTTTTGAAATATAATCCTGGCTTAGCTTGACCCATTCTTCATCTCTAGTAATCAACCACTATAAAATGCTTCTGTATTGTGCTGCTGAAACAATAAGTTGCAAATGGTAAATCGGTTAGCTTTGTTTTCTTCAGACAGATCATACGAGGAGACTAAAACTATTATTATCACCTGCAACATGAGAAAATTATAAGTATCCTGCTAAAAATCGCCTATTGAGATTTTTCTTTTGTAATTATATACATTATTCTTAATTTATTTTACTGTATTCTTTAACAAGTTATAAGTAATGACTTATTGAGTCACTGAGTTATGTACCCGACATTTCACTTGTATACCTCTCATGTAGTCGTCAGTCTATCTCAAATAGGCATTGATTATTACAGAAAGATCTATTTTTGATCTAATTTGGTGTTACATGAATAATTTATTATTCCTTCATTGCAATTAACAATAACAAGTTATTAAAATGTTGATTTACGTATAGGAGCAGTGCCAGCCACATTTAACAGAAACTGTGAAAGAGTCTGTAGAAGGCATCTGCCTGAAAATATATCATCTATCTTCAGAATATGCTAAAAAGATTCGTGAAAAACATTGTGAAATTTTAAAAGAACATGGAATATCTGGTGAGACATTATTAAGTATAATTTATTAAATATATAATTAATATATATTATAACTTATTCAAAGTGGAAGAAAAAAAAATATTGGGCTAAAGAAAAGGATATCTTAGGCAAGTTACAGTCTTATCCAAAGTTCAGCAATAATATCTATTGCTAACCTCGAAATAAAACTACTTTACAGAAAGAGCTATCTTAAGGTCAAGAACTGACAATGAAAAGGTGATATAAAAAGAGAACAGATTTGTTCCGACTGAGAGGCGACTCTGGTAGTTCCATTTGTAGAATGCTGTCACGGAGAGACGGACGACCTGGGTTTGAATCCCGGCCGGGGCAAATCTTTTCTCTTAAAAATAAAAATATTTAAAAGGTGATAATTTGACATGTCATCTAGGAATCGGCACCCACTGCTGGCTGCCCTGAAGTTGGCCTACACTTAGGCCGAAACGTTAGCACAAGTTTTTCTTATTTTGTATAATCTTTGACTGCACCCCCTGACCAATTTAATCCATTATTAGAATTATCCAGTCGATTATTTTCCACTTATATTTATCAATATTACATTGTTGAGAAAGATCGCTCAGAAAGTTATCTGAGTCTTTTTTTGATCTAAAATATGTCAATTTCATAATTAAATTTGATTTAAACATAAAATAAAAATATGTTTACTATGTTTGAATTCATTAAACCTACAATAGGTGTGTGGTTGCATCAATAATTATTTTTATACATTTGAATGTCATGATTCATTTCAATGTTTCAGAACCAAGAGGAAGTGGAAATATTATGAGTTTGTCACGTAAAGTTTGGTGTTATCCAGTTCAGTTCAGTACTCCGTGCCCTCGGCTCCCTCCTGTCGATTTTAGTATCGACCAGGTTAAAGACCAAACTCTTCTTAGGTTCCAGGGAGAAACAGTGAACATTAATACTCCATATCTCCATAAATTAGTAAGTTATGATTAATGTTTCTTGTAAGCACGTTGTAACTTTTTTTAGTTTTTCTTAAAATGTAGTTCTCTTAATTTTATTTATTAATATTTTTTTATTTCTTTGAATTAAGTTTATTATATACTACAAAAATAAAAAAAGAAGTGAGCCTTCAATTATGAGGCACACGACACCATTTTTTTTATTGAGAAATTTCATGAAGCATTAGTTGAAGAAATTCCTTAAAGAGCCAAAAAATACTATTGTTACGAGCGCGGGAATTGGCGATTCCTGGAAAAGAACAAAGCCCCCTTGTCGGCAGAGATGAAAGAGGCCTTTTCTCGAAACTTCGAGATCCTTCCCGTATGATCTAGATCTGTCATTCCGTATATAAACAGCCTCTCAGCGCGAGTAGAGACAGGGTGTTAAAGCACACAGTACGGTTAACATCGGAAACAGTAATAAGTGATAAGCCAGTGTAATAAGACAGTGACATTTTGTGAGTGTAATTGTGTGACAGTTTGTGAGTGTAATTGTGTGACAGTTTTTTATATTCAGAGATTCTTACAGTCGGTGGACTTTAATTAGTGAACTGTAAGTGTTAATTAGTAGTAATTAATTAGTTAAGTAGCAGTTGTAATTTTATGTGCTTTGTACAAGCTTATGTAAATAGTTAAGCTATTTAGTAATAATAATATCTTATATTATTGTAATAATTAAATAGAAGTTAGGCCTAGATTATAAATATCTAAAATATTGTTACGGGCGCCGGCAGGAAGACGGAAGCAAGGGGATTAGCGGCTTAAATCCGTCGGCGGGAGAAGTTAAAATAGGATTAGGACCATTCTAGATCGTCTCCTTTTGTCGAAAAAGGATTAAGAAGATTCCAGAATTTTCTGGCCCCTCCGTGTTCTAGAATGTTCGGCCTTGCCTATTTAAATACTTCCTTCACCTCGAGCCAGTCAGTCTTAGCCTGAGAGTAGACCACGCAAGATCTGTGATAAGTGAGTGTCAGTGTGATAAACTAGTCAGTGTTGAACCGGCCCGTGTAATAAGTGTATCAGTGAACTGTGACAGTCTCACGAGTGTAATAAACTGTTTCTGTTTGTTTCTGTGTGTCAGTTTGTCATACTTGGAGAATTTTACGGTCGGTGGACTAGTGAACTGTAAGTGTTAATTATTAGTTATAAATTGTAGTGTAATTTTATAATATTCATAGAAACTATTGTAACTAGTTAAGCTATCTAGAATTAGTAATATCTTATATTATTGTAATAATTAAATAGGAGTTAGGCCTAGATAATAAATATTTAGAATATTGTTATTATAAATTTATATTAGTTTAATAATTTAATTGTTAATAGTTTAATTGTATCCTTTTTATCATTTTGTTAATAAATATTAGTATCTTTAATTAAGGAATTGTTTAATTCATTTTAATGCCCAGTAGCCCGTAACAAATTGGTGGCAGCGGTGGGATTATCGTGTTTTTGCTATTATTTTGCATTTTGTAATTATTGGGCTACTATATGTATAATGGCTTCTAAAAGTGTTAAATTAATTGATTTAAAAGTTGCGGATTTGAAACGGGAATTGGAGGAATGTGATCTGGATTCATCTGGAACTAAAAGTGTGCTGCAACAGGGCTTGCGTCAATTTTTTGTAGATTTAGAGGAAAATCCAGATGATGTTCTGTTTGAAACTGATTTAAGCAAGTTGTCTGCAACTTTTAAAAATGAATTAGGTACTGTTAAAAATGAGTTAAGCAATGTAGAAAATAAGCTAGGTAATGAATTAAGCAATATAGAAAATAGGCTAGGTAATGAATTAGGTACTGTTAAAAATGAGCTAGGTAATGTACAGAATGAATTAGGTACTGTAAAAAGTGATTTATTGGATACATTAGAGTCTAAGTTAGGCACATTAGAAACTAAGTTAATGGAAAATGTAAATAATGAAGTAGCTAATGTAGAATCTAGGCTAGGAGAAAAAGTGAACGAACTTAGGCTAAGAATGGAGGCTCTCGAGGGACGTATGAGCTACCCACCGACGAACCACACCGACGTTTCCTCCGAGGACAGCCTTCATAAAATCATTACGCCCGCCAATTCAAGGACGCCGCCGACTCACAACACAATTCCAGTGTTCGACGGAAAGACGCCGTGGGAGGATTACATGACTCTCTTCGAGACAGCGGCTTCGATCCACGGGTGGTCAAAAGAGACCCAAGCTTCAGCGTTGTGCCTGGCCTTGTGTGGAGACGCCTTGGGAGTACTGCAAGGGATGCCCATGACAGAGCGGTCTAACTTCGGAGAACTGGTTAGAAGACTGGAGATGCGTTTCGGTCACCGACACATGGACCAGCTTTATCGTTCACAGCTGAGAAACAGGATCCAGAAAACCAACGAGACGCTGCAGGAATTTGAAGCAGACATTGCCCGGCTGGTGAGGAATGCCTACCCATCGGTCACCGATGATGTCTACGAGAGCCTGGCTGTCGACAAATTCCTGGACGGACTTCGGGATCCCAAGACGCTACAAGCAGTTAAGCTCGCCCGGCCAAAAACGCTAGGAGACGCATTATCTCAGGCCATGGAGTTCGAGGCTGTCAGGCAGTCAGTACGGGGCCATGCGCGAGTTCGAGCAGCTGAAGCGGAGCCTACTGTGGTCCCTAGCGTCGAAGACATAGTGACAAAGGTTTTGGAGGCTCTCAGGACCCGTAAGAAAGAGATACACTGTTGGAGCTGCGGCCAACTTGGACACCCTAGAAGCAAGTGTCCATCCAAGAAGCAAGAAAGGCCACAGGAACTAAGTAGGGCTGATAGGAAGGGACAACTGTCAACCCGTAAAGTCAAAGGCCCCGGGAAGATCATCAGAGTTGCGTCAATAGGGAGCAGAACGAAGAGTTTCTACGTTGATGGGATGGTGAACGGGCAGCTGCGAAGTCTGCTACTGGATACCGGCGCAACCATGACTATCTTGAACTTGAAGACAGTCCCCGCTGAGAAGATCTTACCAACGACTTGGGAATTACGGGGAGACAGTTGCCATCTTCATCAT
Organism: Arma custos; assembly: GCA_037127475.1. Lineage (NCBI taxonomy): Eukaryota > Metazoa > Arthropoda > Insecta > Hemiptera > Pentatomidae > Arma > Arma custos. Next base: position 40,236,965 of record CM073759.1, read on the forward strand.
CGGGGATCAACATCTGAAGCACCGCGCTCTCATGGCAGATATTGATGAAGATATCATATTGGGCACGGACTTGATGATCGCATACGGGATCAAGCTGGATATGGCGAGAGGTGTGATGACGATGGGAGACGAAGAAGTCATCCTTCGGCAGGGAAAGGACATCTACGCACGAGTGCGCCTACTAGAAGACACCCCTTTACCTGCACGGAGCCAAATCATAACGCATGGGATGATCGAAGGACATCTACCTGAGGGGCAATGTGTGCTACTTGAACTTGGAAGGCAAGAAGAACAGGAGATCGAACGCGGCGTACTGGTTGCAAGGTCTCTCATCAAGGTCGGACGCACCACTCCGATTCGGCTAATGAACCTGAACAGCTTCCCAGTAACACTGAACAAAGGAACACCGGTCGGGGAATGAGCAACCGCTACCTCAGTGGTACGTCAGCTGCAACATCACCCCACCGAGCTGCGAAGATTGCCGGAAGAACTAACAGGATTTGTGGACGAATCATGCCGGGAACTCTCGCCTGAACAAAGCGAGGAAGTGAAGAAGATGATTACCCAATGGCAGGATGTTTTCGAGATCAGCCCAGGGCCACGGGGTAGAACGGATATCGTCCAGCACAGGATTGACACCGGGGATGCTAAGCCCATCCGACAGGTCCCGCGGAGGCTGCCGTTAGCCAAACGGGAGGACGCCGAGAAGATCATCAAGGAGATGGCGACTGATGGTGTCATTGAGCCTTCGAGTAGCCCCTGGATGTCTCCTGTTGTATTGGTGAAGAAGAAGGACGGCACAACGAGATTCTGCGTAGACTACCGCCTTCTGAACAACGTCACCAAGAAAGACAGTTATCCGCTCCCCAGGATTGATGATACGCTGGACACCCTGGAGGGGTGTGAACTTTTCTCTACTTTGGATCTCCGCAGTGAATATTGGCAGGTTGGATTGAAACCTGAAGATAAAGAGAAGACAGCGTTCTCGATTGGGACAGGACTCTGGCAATTTACGGTAATGCCATTCGGGCTTTGCAATGCTCCTGCAACATTTGAGAGACTGATGGAAAGCGTGTTAAGAGGTCTCTCTTGGGAAATTTGCCTGGTATACTTAGATGACATTATTGTGTTGGGAAAATCCTTCGCTCACCATCTGGAGAATCTGGAGAAGGTCTTCGAACGACTGCGTGTAGCGAATCTTAAATTGAACCCGAAGAAGTGTCATCTCTTCCGAAGGCAAGTCAACTACCTGGGACATATTGTGTCAGACAACGGAGTTGCCGTTGACCCAGAGAAGATTGCAGCGATCACTGACGGGCCAGTACCTCAAGATAAGCACCAAGTAAGAAGTTTTCTCGGCCTCTGCACCTACTACAGGAGGTACGTGAAAGGATTTGCAAACATTGCAAAACCTCTTACCAGGCTCACCGAGGAAAAACGGACTTTCCATTGGGATCACGAGTGTCAGGCATCCTTTGAGGAGTTGAAGAAGAAATTGAGTAGTGTTCTTATTCTGAGCTATCCCCGTCCCGAGGGCAAGTTCATACTTGACACAGACGCCAGCAACACCGCTATTGGAAGCGTCCTCTCTCAGCTCCAAGATGGAGAAGAAAGGGTCATTGGATATTTCAGTAAAGCTCTCTCAGCTCCGGAACGCAACTACTGTGTCACAAGGAAGGAGCTTCTGGCAGTGGTGAAATCTATAGAGCATTTTCACAAATATCTATACAGCAGAAGGTTCCTCCTGAGAACGGACCACGCGGCTCTAATGTGGCTGCTAAGATTCAAGTCACCAGAGGGACAAGTGGTGAGGTGGATCGAGCGTCTTCAAGAATATGACTTCGAATCTGCTCATCGTGCTGGAACGAGTCACAGAAATGCGGATGCGCACTCTAGGAGACCTTGTGACTAAGAATGCGGGCATTGTTCTCGACAAGAAGAGAAGCAGGCAGCAGTGTTGAGGACAACGGTGGTCATGGAAAGTTGGCAGGATGCAGAAGTGTCAAAGGAGCAGGACAAGGACCTGGACTTGAAACAAATGAAGCAGTGGAAACTATCAGGGCAAGGAAGACCAACCTGGCAGGATGTTGCTCCAATGTCGGAGAATGTAAAGACTTACTGGGCCCAATGGGACTCCATTCTAGTGGACAACGGGTTGCTGAAACGGGCATTGGAGAACACGGAAGGAGATCAGCGCAGACTGCAGCTCATCGTTCCAAAGACTAAAGTGCCTGAAGTACTCAGGGAACTTCATGACAGAGTATCTGGCGGCCACCTTGGAGTTCAACGTACATTGGAAAAGGTACGTGAACGCTTGCCCTTTCGCTGGCCCTTTCCCTGTGACGGATGAAGGTAACCGGTATATTCTCGTGGCCATGGACTACTTTTGGCCATGGACACCCAAGTGGGTGGAAGCTTACGCCCTTCCGAATCAGGAGGCAGTCACGGTTGCGGACGTACTGGTGAAGCAGCTCGTCAGTAGGTTTGGAGTACCCATGGAACTTCACTCTGACCAGGGACGAAACTTCGAGTCTGCAGTCTTCTCCGGGATGTGCGAAGCACTGGGATTACGGAAGACCAGGACGATACCTCTTCACCCTCAATCCGATGGCATGGTGGAGCGCATGAACAGGACTATGGGTCGATATTTGTCCAAAGTGGTCTCCGACCATCAGCGAGACTGGGACCAGTATCTTCACCTATTCCTGCTGGCCTACCGCAGTTCAGTTAGTGAGGCAACGGGGCAGACTCCTGCAAATGTGGTGTTCGGCAGAGAACTTCGTTTGCCTTGTGATCTGAAATTCGGTTTCAAGCCTGACGAGGAAATTGCCGGAGAGGAGTACAGGGAGCAAGTGACAGAATGAAGGAGCGCTACGACATCAGGGCTGAGAAAGGTGGAAACTTGGTCTGGCTACATGATCCTCGAAGAAGGCGAGGCTACTCACCTAAACTTCAGAACTCCTGGGACGGCCCGTTTGAAATCGTCAAGAGGATCAACGACATCATATATAGGATCAGGAAGCAGCCTAAAGGAAAACCCAAGGTAGTCCATTTCAATAGACTGGCCCCGTACAAAGGAGACCACAGCCCGAAAGAAGACCAGCAGGCCAGGCACCTAAACAACGTCAAGACAAATAACTCAGTTGCTCATACTAAAGTACTAGGGACCCGTGGAGTAACTCAGGTAATCTACAGGGATATCTTCTCGTTACCAGTGGAGTATTCTCTGGCCCATTGCGTTGCCGAAGATCTGAGGACTTCTCAAGGAATTGCAACGGTCTTCAGGAAGAAGTTCGGCAGAACTGAGAAGCTGGAACACCAAGGACCAAGTGTCGGGAGGGCATTCCACTACACGCACGAAGGTCGACACCTATTTTACTTGGTTACCAAGCGTGCCACTGATCAGAAGCTGACATGTGACGCACTGCGGCGAAGCCTCGACGACCTTCGGAGTAAGCTTCTGAGACTGCGTGTCACTAAGCTCGCTATTCCGAAGTTGGGCTGTGGAAACGACGGCTTGGAGTGGAAGATTGTCAGGGACATGATCGAACAGACATTCGCCAACTCTGGAGTTGCCATATTGGTGTGCACGTTCAACCCCTGGAAAGAAAGTGCGTCTCCATCAGTAGAAGCTCATAAATGCCCGATTTCTCCGGACTTGCTCTGGGGCAGAGCACTTTTAAGGAGAGGGCAGTTTTACGGGCGCCGGCAGGAAGACGGAAGCAAGGGGATTAGCGGCTTAAATCCGTCGGCGGGAGAAGTTAAAATAGGATTAGGACCGTTCTAGATCGTCTCCTTTTGTCGAAAAAGGATTAAGAAGATTCCAGAATTTTCTGGCCCCTCCGTGTTCTAGAATGTTCGGCCTTGCCTATTTAAATACTTCCTTCACCTTGAGCCAGTCAGTCTTAGCCTGAGAGTAGACCACGCAAGATCTGTGATAAGTGAGTGTCAGTGTGATAAACTAGTCAGTGTTGAACCGGCCCGTGTAATAAGTGTATCAGTGAACTGTGACAGTCTCGCGAGTGTAATAAACTGTTTCTGTGTGTCAGTTTGTCATACTTGGAGAATTTTACGGTCGGTGGACTAGTGAACTGTAAGTGTTAATTATTAGTTATAAATTGTAGTGTAATTTTATAATATTCATAGAAACTATTGTAACTAGTTAAGCTATCTAGAATTAGTAATATCTTATATTATTGTAATAATTAAATAGGAGTTAGGCCTAGATAATAAATATTTAGAATATTGTTATTATAAATTTATATTAGTTTAATAATTTAATTGTTAATAGTTTAATTGTATCCTTTTTATCATTTTGTTAATAAATATTAGTATCTTTAATTAAGGAATTGTTTAATTCATTTTAATACCCAGTAGCCCGTAACAATATTGTTATTGTAAATTTATTTCAGTTAATAATCAATTTGTTAGTAATTGCTTTGTTTAGTTTCTTTTTTAGTAATTGTTAATAGTTTAATTGTATTCTTTTATCACTTTTGTAAATAAATATTAGTATCTTTGATTAAGGAATAGCTTAATTCATTTTTATACCCAGTAGCCCGTAACACTATATTTTGTTTAAATTAAATGGTTCAAGGAAGCAATAACATCTCTTTTCCTATTAGCAAAGTATTAAAGACAACAGACAGCTTCCAACATTTTTAGCTTGGAATATTTTGAGTTTTTTAGATGCAGTAAAAATATCAAAAATAGATTGGTGTTGATGACTCAAGGGTTTTACGCATTTAAACTCCAACAATCAATATAAAAAATGAAAAACAATTTATTATTGGAAAACTTCTAAATATTAAAATATAATTATCATAGGAATTTGACATTGAAATAATTAATTAATTGAAATAATTCAGGCATCTAAAAAATTATTGAAAGCATCAGGATTTGCTTATGATATTATTTATTTACGTAGTATGATTTATATTGATAGTAATAATTATAAAATGTAATTGTTAGAAGTTGAATATATAGTTGTAGAACATCAATTTTCATAATGATTCAATTATAAAAGTAGAATCTAATAATTTTCTTAATTATGTAAGTGACAAGGTGGATACGTTAAACAATATCTGTATGTCGAAATATTAAAACCCAAAAGATGAAGTAATATAGTAAATAATAACGTAAAATTAATTACATAAATCCGATTATCTCAGAAATACTTGAGTGATTCAGCATTTATGATTACATCAGTGTACTAAATAAAAAGCTTATCTGGATCTAGTTAGTAGAATAAAAAAAATTAAAATTTATTTATAATTTGTAGTTGTTTATTAATGTTGCTAATCGTGTTTTACAGGAATATATGTACCGTATTTCTTGTTTTGATGACAAAAAACTTGAGCTCTTTTTAACTCGAGTGTGGATACTACTGAAACGTTATGCAGCTTACGTGGGCCCATCACATTGGAGCCAGACTTCACTTCCTACTCCAGTTTTTGATGCACTTCATAAGGTTTTCCAAGTGACCTTTGAATGTTTTGCCTCACCACTCAACTCTTATTTTAGACAATATTGTTCAGCATTTCCTGATATTGATTCATATTTTGGATCCAGAGGGTAATTTTGTCCTTATTTTCTATGTTTGTTTTTTTTAATTTATGTTAAACCCATATTTTAATAGCAATGTTTTTTTTTCTCCAAATAAGCACTTGGAAATAGTATAATCTTCTTAGTTTCATAGTACTTAGTGGATTAATAAAAATAATTAAATAAACCAGCAGTATTAAAAAGCCAAAATCGCGTGTTTGTGAAGATCTTAATGATTCGTGGAGCAATTTACATGATGACTATTCTGTTTGATTTTCCTTATCATTTTGGTGAATATTTGAAAAATTGTTTGATATAATTTTACTAGTTTTTATTTTATATTTAGGAATGGAGTTATCTTTCATGATTTAGATTGTTCTGGGTAATGTTATTGAGTTATCAAACGAGCTAAACAAAGGAAGACCGGTTTCGTTTGTGAAACGTGTAATAAACTGCTATATTGGCTTCACTGCCCAAGCTATGATCTCAAGGAAAAGTCAGATCCTTTGATCTGAATTATATTTAAATAATAAAATGGGATGCCACCCTGAGATCGTTATACTTACTATATTGTAATCTTATATCATTAATAAATCAGAGACATATCCCTCTCTTCTCCAAGGGTTGATGTGGTTGACTGACCAGGAGTTGTTTATTAAATAATAGTAATAATTTTAGAATAACATTATATTTATTTGTGCTGATCATGGTTACAAAGATAACCTATAAAACTGCATACAAAGAAAGGGGGCTATTTCTCGACTATTGCTTCATCCTGTTCCTTGCATCTTGAGTTGACCGCTCCTACCGAACAACTGACCCTTTATCTTGCGAGTAAAGGTAATAAACCCCAGGGGACACTACCTGTTGTAGGCCCCTTACCCTATCTATCTAGGTACTCCAGATGTTCTAGGTAGCGTCACATATAGCAAAACTTATGTTTATTACGTTAGCTTTGCTTTGGTAATGTTGGTCTAATTCAAATAATTTCTTTTTGTTGTGTTTAATTACCTTTCAAACATATATTATTCTATTCGTAATAACTTTTTACCCTGTGCTACTCAGGAATGTTTTCTGTAATTAAAGGACTTTAAGGAGAATACTGTAGAATAGTTCCATCAAAATTATTAGTGTTGTTTGGTGCAGCAGTCTGTAGAAAAATGTGTTTTTCCCAGCAGGCATCAAAATGCGATTATTATTTTTTTTAACTCAGGAGGCTCTGAAATGCATAGGTCATTTGAATGCTCCATATTGAAAATTTCACTTAACTACAAAATTAAATGTGTTTTAAAAACTCAATGTAAAGAAAAAAACATCTTTATTTTAATTACTCAAACATTTATTTTAACTAGATTGTTTATTCAGTATAAATTATTGTAGTTTACATAACTTTATTATGCATTGCATAGTTTACATTTTTGAAAATTGTAAAGTTTTAATGAATTAAAAAAGTTTCTTCAAATTGAAGTTTGATAAAAAGAAGAGGCATCCAGGGAAGAAGTGTGAATCCGCTAGGTTACCATAATTTATTTTTTATGTCTGTAGAAAAATGTGTTTTATTTTTTATTATTTATAATTTTTACTTTTCATACTAAGATTCAGTTTATTATTATATAAAACAAAAGTAGGTATATTTTTAAGGCCATTTTGATTAAAGAAGAAATACATTAAGTCAAAAAAACATGATTTTGAGAAAACACTGATGTAGAGTACTTAATGCAAGATGTTTCTAATGATGAAACCCACAAAGTTATATCTTTATTTATTCTTTTGTTTTTCACTTTTTCTAATAATTTTAAGTACTTTTTTAAGTGCTTTTTTTCAAAATCATGTTTTTGACCTAGTGTATTTCTCTTATACATTATGTAACTTCTCCTTGTTGTTTTAAATGAAAATTAATTATAATTTTGTTCTGCAATGTTTAAAATTTGCATTATTTGTGATATTGTTTGTTTTAATTAGATCTTTATTTTTATTTTTTTCTAGACCTATTCTAGATCTGAAAATAATATCAGGATCTTTTGTGGCCAATCCTCCTTATTGTGAAGAACTTATTCATGCCGCTATCGCACATTTTGAACGTTGCCTATCTGAATCTGCAGATCCATTATCGTTCATTGTAACTCTCCCTGATGATCTTCCTAATTCACTCTTAAAACTCGAAGCATCGCCATTCAGAAGAAAACAAATAGTTGTGCCTAATCTTGAACATGAGTACCGTCATGGTTTTCAGCACACAATGGCTAAGTAAGTAAATCATTTTTTTATTTGCTAGTTTTAAGGAATATTAATTATTATTTCTATACTATGAGGTACATTTCTAATAATTATTTGAAAATAACAATGGTAACTGAGTAATTTTCACTATCATAATATTGAGATTGAAGATAGTTATAGTTAGTAGCGATATAAAATTATCAATGGCATCCATAGTTGGCATTATAAAAAGTTTTAAAACCATTAAGTGTACTTATGAAAAAAAAAAATCCATAACCACTTAAAATTAAATTAAATAATATTCAAATCATTTAATTTAAGTGAGACATATTTAACTTCTCTTTTTTTTTACTTCTCTTTTTTCATGGAAAAATGGAAATAAAAATATAAAGTTAGACAGACGCAATAAACATGCCATGTTCTTGAATAAAACATATTTTAAAAACTCTTTTAGGTTTCCACGATCACTATTATTACAAAAGACTTTGTTGATTTCTTCTGGTTTAGATCGTGTTGATAAATTTTTTGCCAGCCCTGAAGAAGTCTGCAGCATGGCAGGAGAAAAATTTATCAACACTATCTAAACCAGAAGAAATCAACAAAGTCTTTTGTAATATTTTAAAAAGTTAATATATGACTGAAAAACGTGATACAATTAAAAATTTAATATAATCCTATTTAATAATTTGAACGTTATCTTCTTTATTTGCTACATCTCTAGCTGCTTAGTATTTTTCTTTCCCAACTATTGATTAAGAAACAATATGTCTTTATTAAGTTCTGAACCCATGATGCTTCATGAGTTGTTTGAGTTTTTCTTTTTTTATAGCTTTTATGTTATAATTTTAATTTACTGATATAAACTTATACTTATTTTTGACGTTTTATTTTAAAACGTTTTGATTTTTTTGTACGTTTGTAGGAATGAAGTAAATTTGAAATCATCACATGGTATCGTAATTGTTTGGCTTCAAAACAATGCTGGTTACCAACAGTGGGGCCCTACAGATGACCGTGTGGATGTTCTTCTTGAAGCTCTTCGTCCAGGAAGACCTTCTCCTGTTCCTCCTCCTGCTCCTAATGTGCCCTCAGAGTAAACTGATTCAATAAATAATTAAATAGAAGCCATCTGCAAATAATATTTTTGTTTTAATAATAACAGTTTAGACAACACCAAGATATGGACTACAATGTGGACACAGCCAGGCTTAGACACTGACTGCCTAGGTTTTAAGTATACTTTCCACTTGCCCAACTTTGGAATCTTTCCCCACTTTATGCTTCTATTATAATTGGATCAAGTAATTTATAAAAAGAAAAACATTATATTTTTCATACAGCTTATTAATGTTTTAAAACCTCTATAACTATTTAAATGTTGTATAATTCCTTGATTTTATATAAAAATGTGTGGAGAAAGGGTGTACCAACATCAGTATACATATTTTGAGTGCTGTGAAAATGTAATTAGTAAAGAATTATTTATAATTCTTATAAATAATTAATTGTAATTATAATTGATAATTACATAAGTGTAAATCAGTTTATATAGATTGTTGAAGTGAAATATAAAAAAGAGAATCTTTCATTACATACATACTTTGTAAAAATTTCCATCTGTAATTGTTTATATCGAGTACACAATTTATTTAATTCTTTTTCTAGCAACTATTTCAAAAATCAATTTACTTTTCTTTTTATGATTTACTTATTGATCAATCATTCTTCTCCTCATAACTTATTTGGATTACAAATTATTGTTAGTAAACTGGTGATATAAACATGTACTTTTATTAACATTTCAATAGATTTCAATTTTAAATATATCTGGTTTTATCACACAATATTTTGAATTTAAATTAAGCATTTTTGATAATTAATGGATCTCATTTTTTTTATCAGTTATTCAAAATTTGATTAGCTAAAGATTCATTAAAAAATAAACATCAAGTTTAGTTTGGTAGATCATAAAGATCATGGCACTTTGTAAATCTTGTTAATATTATCAAGGATGATTGTTAATAGTAAATATCAAACTTTCAGTCCTGTTTTAAATAATCATTTTTCACATAATTTGTTTTAAGGTAATAATAATTAATTTTCCAATTAATATAGTATTATTGTATATACGCCTATTTTATTAACAACACCCCGAAAATTGACTCTGTGATATAACCAGATAAATTAGGACATTAAAAATTAAGGAATATTAAATTGTTACTTAAATTTCTGTACTAAAGTTAGTTTTTAAGGTACTAAAATTTTAGCATTTTTTATTATTGTGTTGACATTTTTAAGAAATAATATATTTTTCTTTCACAAGTTATGTTGGCCTTTGTTTTGCAGTTAAAAATTTGGTGTGGTTGAAAAGTAAAGTTAAATCAAGTAATTAATTTTACTCTAATATTCATGGCTTTCAACCCGCTGAATATTTAAGAGTGATGTAGTATAGACATTATTGTTTAGTTCATGATGAAGTTTAATGTTTTTACTAATATTTTCTTTGTTGTTTTAGATGCCATAATTTAGTTTTTGATTAATGTGGTTAATGCATTCAGTTTTATATTCAAACTTTTCGGTATTTACAACAGCGTCAACTACTACTTCCTTTACTGAGCATATTATTCTCAACGATTTCAGTGATTTTTTTTATTGTGAATGATCGCTATAAAGATTATATCTTACAGGTTTTATTTTTTTAATTAAATTTAATATCAAAATATATTTATATAAAGGCCTTTATATACTTGTAATATAAAAATTTTAAAACTAATGTGAACACCAAACATTTTTAAACCATTTTGATAGCCAATTTATGCAATGGTGTTTGATAATATTTGTGTACAAATTTTTATATCATGTATATAAATTTATGTGTAGATGAAAAGAGATAAAAATAATTTACAACAGTGTACTAGAATGTTTATTAAAATAACAGTTGGGTTTATGTATATTAAAATGTAAATATTTAGCTTCAGAAAATTTCAATTATTTATGTTCTTTAAATATATAGTTTATTTAATTTTAAAAATATAACAGACAACAACATTGTGTTATAATAGAGATGAATGATTTAAAGTGTAGTTATATTATAAATATTATTGTATATAACTATCAGCTATTACAATTTTACCTTATAGATATTTATCTGTTACTATTAATGTGTTCTTATTTATATGCTTTATGAAAATTTATGTTATTTTAGTATCAATTAACTGTTATTTATTAACAAATTCTTATTTTATGTGTTAAGTTTTTTATCATGGGACTGCTAGCTGTAGGAATTAAAAAAATAATGATTTATCAAGATTTAACTTTTATTTTAATTTTACTTTTCAAGTTCTAAGTTAAAATTGCTTGCGTGCTCTCAGCGTAAAGCATGAAGGCATTTAAGTTCATTCTAGCTGTATTTAAGTGCAATTGTTATTTTTTTAATTAAAGTTCCTTGTACCTGAAATCTTTCCATCTTTTGTTTTTGTTTCAAGGTTCCAAGGCCTCACAATTTAAATTTATGTTTTGTGCTACCATAGGTATGACTTTTTATATTAGGTTGTGTTTATAACGATCTCTGGAGAATAATAAATAAATAAATACATTTTGTATGATGTTTTTAATTTTTATCTTATATATAAATTATTTACCTTAATATTAATTTTAATGTTTATTTTTGCAGTGTAGGTCTAGTGATTGGGTAGAATCAAACTATTTGATGTCATACCAATTTCCCTCTTAAAAGAAAACTATATTACCTGATTTACTAGTATAACCTGAAGCCTTACATGAAATCCACTAAAGACTTGATGTAAAAGCTTACTGAATTTTACTGTGTTGTCTTTTTATTAATGGATTACATGTAAAAATATATGCAATAAATTTATGAACAGAAAAAACATTAAAATTTGTAATTTTATGAAAAATATTTTTTTTTTTACATTTAAACAAATTAAGGTTTTAAACTAATCATGGTAGAAAATGTTTGTATACTTGTTTTATGGATGAAATAAATTAAATATACCACAAAACATAACATTTGTCATATTGGTTGTAATGCTTAGATTTCAGTAGAATTTTGTTTATTTTTATTTTTAATTACAATTGTTATTTATATAGTTAATTGTCCAGATTGTGCTGGATGGATGGGGCTGACGCAGATGGTAGAGCTCTTCTTGGACTGGCTAACTGAAGAACCATTGCAAGAGAGAGGGACCAATGCAAAACTAATTGAGGAGGCCAGGACTCAGTGTTGAGTTGTAGCGCCGATGAAGAAGAAAAATTGTCCAAAACTGGACTTATATAACATCATTAACATCTCAATATTAAACGTAGTGAACATACGTTCCTTCTGAAGCAAAGCTGAAACTAAAATATTTGCCTGGAGTGGATGCTTACTTGGACTTTTTCCTCATTTTCTTTCCCTCAGCCATTTTTTACGTGATTTTATGTAATGTATTTTAAAATGAAAAAAATACAAAATTGGAATTCATTTTTATTTAAAATGGTATTTTGGGGATTCAGTGAAGTTGGTAGATTTTTTTTTAACAGGTGTTAGTTTAAACTGAAATAATTATTTTTATGAATTTTTAGGAAATTGTGTTTGTATTAATACAGACTTGAGTGATGTTCAATGCTTAGGATACTGAGTAGATGATCTCTAGGTCCAGTGGCATTAGTGGCCTGATGGATCAACTCCAAAGAATAGCTTTTTTTACAGAGATGCAACTCCATGCTTAATAGAATGAAGTAGATAGCGAAAGAAGATTTATTTTTTTTTTTTTTTCAAAAGTTTATGCCAATACATACATTTCATCTGTTTCCACATCCTTATTATATGTTGGAGTTCAATTCTATTTCAACATATAACTTTCATTTGCATTATTATTGCTTGTATTTTGTACCTTCTTTTTGTAATTTCATTATGTCTATATACTATGCATCCCTTAAATATTTTTAGGGCTGGTTGGGTTGAAGTATCACCTTTGCACTTAAATATTATAGTGAGAATAATAATTATAAGCCATGTTTCGATGATTTCAAAGCACATCTAGACAAGGAAAGAAAATACAGGAAAACAATAGGATAATTCTCTGCACATAAATGCACAGATATTAGTTAAATTCTGAAGGATATTAAACCTCAAAATCATGTCAACACACTCCAGGAAGAAATCATCCATCAAAACAAATACAATGGAGATCATCAAACTTAATGATGGCCAATTTCTTATCCCAACCAAAGAGAAATCATGAATGTCCAAGTAAGAAGCGGTGCAAATAAAGACACAGGTCATTATCTAACGAGAATCAAACTACAGTTAAAACCCCAGAGGTTAAAACACAAAAAAGAAGCCACTAATCCCAAAATTTTACATAGACGGATCAGGAACCATCGTTCACAGGAAAACAGTTGGAAGCTACTGAGAAACAAACTAATCAAAACAGCATAAATACAGATAACTCTAAAAAAAAAAAAGAAACACCATTGGTGGAATGAGGAATGTGAAAAAACAATCCAATCTTGACAGACTTCATACAATTTTTGGCAAAGGAAAGAGGCAGCTCAACTAATCAGTAAAAACAAAAGGAAATGTGAAATATTGAAGGACTTGGAGAGAAATAATAAACAAAATTTCTTCAAGAACTTTAAAACAAAAATCACAGGATACCAACTACAAAATTTTTACTTCAAGAAAAACAATTGGCAATTCTCACTGAACAATCAAGAAAACAGTTAATCACTCGCCAGGTATTTTGAAGAACTGTTGAACTCCCCGGAACCAACACAAAGATTTCCACCGCAGGAATCTTGAGTTCACAAACTCATATTGGTTTTAGGTCTGGAGCTGATTCTAAACCATCTAAGAGTATGAAGGAAAAATTTAGTTTGCACATTTGTCCACTTCAAAAAAAAAATCTATGATTCAGTTAATCGTGAATCACTTTTTCAAATATAAAAAAAACAGAATGTAGAACGGAAAATACTAGAATTCATGGTGGAAATTTCAGATCCATTTGCGATCAAAATAGGAGTAGCACAAGGAGATAGCTTTCTTCACGTCTCTACAACTGATAAAAGACTGAAAGTGATAAAAGAATGGCGCAAACAGAAATCAGTCCTCAAGATTGACCAATAAATACCTATTGGAAAAGGCAAATTAGCAGTAGATTGCTTATCATTTTTAACAAATAATTTTCCAATAGCCGCCAAAATTCATATTGAGCTCCTGTAGGAAAATACAGAAAAAGGTCCGTCCATAGGTATCTTTTGAAAAGATGAAAATCATGACCTGCTACAAAGAAGCACTGAAATTCCTGGAGACAAAATTGAATGAGTCCTTCATTTTAATAACTCAAGAGAATAGAATATAAACAAAAGCCAACAAAATTAGATGTAGAAAACAGACACTGCATATCAACTCACCCAAAATATTTACAACAAAAAATGTATGTCCAAGCACTCAAAACTAAGATATTACAATACATTTAAAAAACTAGTAAGGCAGTATTAATCAGAGAAACTGATTTTGAGCAGGAAGAGAGATATAGGAAACATTTACAAAAAAGAATGAAAGTTAATAAGAAAAATTTTAAGCCCAAAATTGATAGACTAAACAATACCGGCTCAGAAGCAAATTAAGATTTTATTTAAGGACACACCAAAAGGACGATCTATAAATAAACTATTTTTTTCCATCCTTGTTGCTCATATTACATAATTTATCAGGTTATTCATAATTACTCATAGATTAGAAACTAAAGCACTTTTAAGGATAGAAAGAAAGAAAAAGACATTCTAATAATCATCATTTATTTTCAAAAAGAAAACACAAAATAAAAAAAAAGTAAAACTATAAATGAAGTTTTAAATATCAGTCTTCAAAAAAATTATGACTAAATAATGTACAAGTTCTAATATTGCATGCCGTAATATTTACAACCAGATTATTTGAATAAAAGAAAAGTAGTTTCTTTATTGCTCAATTTTCTCTCCTCCCGCTTGCTTGGCATCTTTGACTGCAGGCTTGTTGGTATGTGTTATTGAAATCTCTCGAGATTTTGCTTCAGGCAATACCTATAAAAAAATTAAAAAAACATGAACTTATCAGTTCTTGTTTCTAAATCACAAAGAAGAAAGTTTATAAAATGATCGTACAAACATTTATTCAAACTAAACTAGGATGGTGATAATTTAGCACTAGGTCTTACACAGGTTAAACAAATATGAGATGATGAAGATAAACAAATAACATGTACTTAATAAAAGGCATTCAGTAATCACCTTAGGAGGAGCTTTTAATGTTAGTACTCCATCCGAAGACAGACTGGAAGCAAGGGAAGCCTCATCAACATTATCCGGGATCTTGTATCTCCGGGTGAATTGACGAGATATGAACCCATGCTCATCAGAACGCTCTTCATGTTTACCATCAACAACTATGTATCCATCAGAAACAGAAACTTTCAGTTCTTCGGGTTTAAATTGCTGAACATCAAGGTTTATTTGGAGTCCACTTTTTTCAGCTTGAATCGATGATACTCCAGAATCTCCAACAGCCAAGTTTCTCCAGGGTCTTAAGTACCCACTTCTCATAGGACTCAGAAGAAATCCTGTCGAGGGGTGTAACACCTCATTATTCCAGAGACCACCTCCAAAATGTTGATCGTATAGGTCACACATAGGATGTCGCCTTCGGTCATCAAGGAGTTCATGCAATAGAGGTATGAGTGACATCTGAAAGGAAATACAATATTTTATTCCTCTGAATATTTAAAAAACAAAAATAAGTCAGCTCGGCAATCATCTAAAACGTATAAGCGAGAAATAACAGGTAAAGTGGTGTGATTTAGGCCCTAAGAGCAATTTTAGTCATAAAAATTAGCTAAGTACTCATTATAAACTAGATGAAGGTACAAACACAGATATTAAATTTTATCCTAAAACATTGACAAGACTAACACAACCAATAGATCTGCAGAACAAGAAAACCTCAACTAGGCAGACCAATAATCCATTACCTCAAATGAAAATTATATTAAACAAATCTTATATCGATAATTTAGTAATTTAACATCACTGGATGATTGTGAAAAACAGAAATTTAGACAAGAAGCCAACAGGAAACTTAACGATTATCAATAATATGCATTGCACGTTAATTACTACTATTACTTAATACGTTAATATAGATAATGTCAAATCGAATCATACCTTTCCACAGATAGAATGCAGAAATATAAAATCTTGTAATACAATCACAGAGAGCTATCTCCAGTAACTATGCCCTGTTCGATTACAGAACGATTTTATATACAAGGATAGAAAGGACTAGGCAGTTCCAGGCCAACCCTTCGAACATTATCGAATGTTCTAGTACTGTCGGTTTGTGTCTACCTAAAAGGTATTAATTTAATATTTAAAATAAAGTTTATTGAAAACTTAAAGAGAACATTATTTTCTCCCACACAAAGGTTGAAAAGATTTGATAAAGCCATAACTGAATGCTTATCTACAGTTGACAGACAGCAACCAAAACGGCGAGTAGTGATGGGCCAGAAATCACGAACTGCTACTTTTTCACTGTTACTCAAAAGTCACAGGTTTATAAAATGTCACACATCAAAGGTCACACACCTGTGATTAGAAATTCATCAGTAACAGTTCTAAACTGTTCTTCGCATTTGAGAACTGGTCGTCGGGGAACAGAATTGAAGTGTGATTGTTATTAGAACTACAGCAACAGTTCTAAACTGTTCTTCGCATTTGAGAACTGGTCGTCGGGGAACGGAATTGAACTGTGGTTGTTATTAGAACTACAGCAACAGTTCTAAACTGTTCTTCGCATTTGGGAACTGGTCGTCGGGGAACGGAATTGAAGTGTGATTGTTATTAGAACTACAGCAACAGTTCTAAACTGTTCTTCGCATTTGAGAACTGGTCGTCGGGGAACGGAATTGAAGTGTGGTTGTTATTAGAACTACAGCAACAGTTCTAAACTGTTCTTCGCATTTGAGAACTGGTCGTCGGGGAACGGAATTGAAGTGTGGTTGTTATTAGAACTACAGCAACAGTTCTAAACTGTTCTTCGCATTTGAGAACTGGTCGTCGGGGAACGGAATTGAAGTGTGATTGTTATTAGAACTACAGCAACAGTTCTAAACTGTTCTTCGCATTTGGGAACTGGTCGTCGGCGAACGGAATTGAAGGGTGATTGTGACTACTCTGATTTAGGTGAAATGAGTGATTAATGTCGTAAGGGATTTGCACCCTTGGAAAACCTTTTTCCATAGTAATAAACTCTGATAGGCTGCTACCTTAATTTGACTCAATTAATTTTATTTTAGAAAATTAACTGCTCATTAATAAATTTAAAGTATATTTGAATGTTTAAATAAAAGGGGAAGTCAGATATTTATTTACATCTTGTTTATTGTAAAGTATAAATATTTACTTGTAAATTACCTATACAAAAAATAATGGTAGTATTAGTAGGTACTACTATGTAGGGGGAAGGGCGGATTTAAGGGGGAGGGCAAGGGGGGGCACGTGCCCCCCCAGACTTTTTTTTTTGTACTGAGGAGAATCCATTACAGTACATACTTATAGGCAAATCACAAGATCATAGTTGTTAGAATACATGAATAAAATAACAGAAAGAACATGAGTGAAACTATTGTTTTGATATTTTAATACACCTTTGAAACCTAACATAATAACAAGTAATTATTATCCTTATATGTAATGCATATTCTGTGATCGTTATATTCAAGATGTGGAATTGTTGGTAGCATTTCACGAACAGAATCACGAATCACAGTTAGTAGCAGTTAAGAAATCACAGGTAAGAAAAATCACAGTAACGGTTAGAACTGTTACTGAAAAGTAGCAGTTAAGCCCATCACTAGTAGTGATGGGCCAGAAATCACGAACTGTTACTTTTTCACTGTTACTCAAAAGTCACAGGTCTACCTGTGATTAGAAATTCATCAGTAACAGTTCTAAACTGTTTTTCGCATTTGAGAACTGGTCGTCGGGGAACAGAATTGAAGTGTGATTGTTATTAGAACTACAGCAACAGTTCTAAACTGTTCTTCGCATTTGAGAACTGGTCGTCGGGGAACGGAATTGAACTGTGGTTGTTATTAGGACTACAGCAACAGTTCTAAACTGTTCTTCGCATTTGGGAACTGGTCGTCGGGGAACGGAATTGAAGTGTGATTGTTATTAGAACTACAGCAACAGTTCTAAACTGTTCTTCGCATTTGGGAACTGGTCGTCGGGGAACGGAATTGAAGTGTGATTGTTATTAGAACTACAGCAACAGTTCTAAACTGTTCTTCGCATTTGGGAACTGGTCGTCGGCGAACGGAATTGAAGGGTGATTGTGACTACTCTGATTTAGGTGAAATGAGTGATTAATGTCGTAAGGGATTTGCACCCTTGGAAAACCTTTTTCTATAGTAATAAACTCTGATAGGCTGCTACCTTAAGTTGACTCAATTAATTTTATTGTAGAAAATTAACTGCTCATTAATAAATTTAAAGTATATTTGAATGTTTAAATAAAAGGGGAAGTCAGATATTTATTTACATCTTGTTTATTGTAAAGTATAAATATTTACTTGTAAATTACCTATACAAAAAATAATGGTAGTATTAGTAGGTACTACTATGTAGGGGGAAGGGCGGATTTAAGGGGGAGGGCAAGGGGGGGCACGTGCCCCCCCAGACTTTTTTTTTGTACTGAGGAGAATCCATTACAGTACATACTTATAGGCAAATCACAAGATCATAGTTGTTAGAATACATGAATAAAATAACAGAAAGAACATGAGTGAAACTATTGTTTTGATATTTTAATAAACCTTTGAAACCTCTCTATAAATACTACAAGTTTATTTCTAAGTTATTGTTGATTTTTTTTCCCATCTGCCCGAAAGAAATCCTGGATCCGCCCCTGGGGGAGGGGGATCCACCCAGTCTCCCTTAGGTTTTCCGGCCACCAAAAGTTTTCCTATCCGTTTTTTCGGTTGCAATCTAAGATTTACCCTAATCAGACATGTCCTTACAACATATCAAAAATGCATCCCTTTCAATTTAAATAATTCTATCTGTTTTTATATTGACAGGATTATTGTGAATTATACAATTATAATAACAAGTAATTATTATCCTTATAATGCATATTCTGTGATCGTTAAATTCAAGATGTGGAATTGTTGGTAGCATTTCACGAACAGAATCACGAATCACAGTTAGTAGCAGTTAAGAAATCACAGGTAAGAAAAATCACAGTAACGGTTAGAACTGTTACTGAAAAGTAGCAGTTAAGCCCATCACTAGTAGCTGGACAACAATGTTCCCGGATTTTCCAAGATTTGCATCTGTGTTGGTAATATTGGAGAGGGATCCGTCGTAAATTATAAAGTCTTGAACAAATACAGATTCCTTATCACATAACACAAAGGACTTAATACCAAGTCTGTTCCTCTTTGATGGAATATACTGTTTGAAGGACAACCTGCCCTTATATAACAACAAACTTTCATCAATGCATAAATCTTGGAAGGGATACAACGCATTCTTGAAGCTTTCTATAAGCATATCACAAATTTCCCGAATTTTATATAATCTATCAACATTTGCTTGCGTATCATTGGTATTAAAATGCAATATTTTTAGTAAATATAAAAATCGGTCCCTTGACATTATTTCACCAAAAATGCTGCTCATCGTTTGCCCAATACTCAGAATGAGATAGTTTTTTATTCCGCGACATCAACATCTTTATACAGAGGAAACGATACATTTCAGCAAGAGAAGTCCCTCGTGAGGGACTCGGAGCGTTATTATTATTTATGCATTCCTCATAATCATTTGTTGTTTTGACGATAAATTCCACAAAGCTCTCGGAGAAAAATAACTGGAAGTAGTCAAGAATTGATGCGGAGTGGCTAATTGGTACTCTTATTTCGGAATTTTGTTTCGAAACTTGATGAAATTTGGGTCGTGCCGGTTCGGTAGTCCATGCAATATCCAATATATTTTTTTCCGATTTTGTTCTTCGGATTCTGAGTTGCTCAATATACTCTTTCGAGTTCTTTTGTACGAAATAGTAATATCATCTTCCGATTGCGATTCATTATGCCGCTTTCTTTTATTATTTTGATTTTTGTTGTTTCTAATCATTTTCTGGAACGGGTCAAATATTTAAAAATTTATTGCAATTGCAGAAAAATATAAAAGTTAGAAAAATAATCAGTTGTACCTTTGTCTTGCTGTACGTCTGATATATTATTTATATAATTTTAATATAATTATATCACAATTCGCTATACTTATATAAATTTACTGCAATTTTGTCACTGATACGTCTGGTTTCTATCCTCTGATACATTCGACTTATGACTAACTGAGTATAATTATACATTTGAGGCCCACGGAAGAAGCCATAGTTAGTAACCTTTTTCAAAAGACAGCAGATACACCTTCCTTGATGACTGTGATGAATTATTTTTGTTTTAAAAATATTTGTCTGCTCAATTATTTACAGTAATTTACTACACAGAAGTTAGCAAACACCTACTTCTTTTCTTTTCTTCATTTGTAAATATCTCAGAACTTTTAATACCATGGTTTGCGCATTCAAATACATTTAAAAACGTTTTGCAAAAAAAAAGGGCCTTTTTTTGCAATCTGCAGATTGATTACTGGACTTGTATAATCAGATATACTGAAAATTTTGTTTTCTCTTTTAACAGTTGTAGAATAAGATAAACAGTAAGAAATATAAAAAGATTTGTTACAGTTCATGTATAAATACAAAAAAAAACACTGGTGAATGTTATATCTTAAAACTATTTTTTGCTTTTTGGGACCTTTTTCCATACATATAGTCAATTAATAATTATTCTGGAAATCTATTTTTTATGGAAGTATAAAATATACTTTCACCAAACTCCTACGGGTTGAATATTAATATTAATTTACTCAAAGAAAAAAGAAATGTAATATTTAACATTTCTCCAATATTTATTTATATATGTTACGGTAAAAGTAGATATTGCGGCAAATGTACACATTTTCCGGTAAATGTGCACATTTGCCTCCTCGTTTGGGTAATGTGCATTCAACTAACATTTACAATTTCAAAGAAGGGAAATGTACATTGAATTCACAGTGACTATGTCGTTTTGGTAAATGTGAGCAATGCAGTTGTAAAAATGCTGGAATGTTATGTAATTCCAAGTGCCACAATAGCAATTCTTGCTCAAATAAATAAAACTTTTTTCATTCTGAAATTTCTATACATTCCTTTATAGTTTTATAAAATTTAACTGTTATAATAAAGAAAAGTATGTTATTATTATTTGTTGGATTCCCATCGTATTGGTCCTGAAAAACTAGGACGAAAATTGTATTTATGAATATTGGGATCATAACCTACGACATATTATATAATATGCAAAGAAATGTATGATTTGTTTGTCATTTACATTTTTTAATTAAAACAATTTTTGTTATTAAAGCCTTTTGTATTATGCTTATTTAAATAAATATTTGTTTACTGCAACAACATTTTTAATTTATTTGTATTCCAACTTTTCTTAAAACATGAAGGTAAGAGTATACATTTACCAAAACGCGAAGGCAAGAGTACACATTTGCCGGCAAATCTACATATACATTATATTCAGTTCACATATACCTATCTTTTTGGGAAATGTACACATTTTACAGTAAAAGTGTACATTTCCCAAGAGTGTACATTTACCATAACATATATAAACAGACAATGAGTATTACAGAAATAATACAATTAGTTTAAATGTTTGTGTCGTCATTAAGGTACATCAAAGCAAAATAATATTCATATTTAGTCTTTCTGATCTGTTCAATTTTTTTGAAGATCAACTTGTACAGGAAAGGCGAGGACACAATCAAATAAGAAGATATAGTTATTAAAGAGCACTGATTTGCTATATGAGCCTAGTTGAAATCTGTGCTTATAAAATACATTGTTTTAAGGCAGAGAGTCAGTCAGTCGAAGTTTAACAGACGTTTCAGAGGTCTACTTGTCCCTAAAATGAGCATCCAACATTATACTGGATATATATATATAAGGCAGTGAAAACCAAATAATACAAAATGAATGAAAAATACGCACAATCGAATATATAAGGATGAGGATGATAAAAACACACTAATACCAAAATAATATAAATCTGACTTAATAAAGTAGAACTAAAGACATTATTAACAAATCATCTGTCTTATCAATATTTACTTCAAATATTATATACACATGTAAGGAATCACATATTTTTTGCTGCTACATTTCACATAAAACGTTCTAAACCAAAATGGTTTGGAAAAAAGTATAAATATTGAAGCTCTCACTATTCCTAGAATAGTATAAGAAACTCATTTGTTTAATTTAGACATCATATATCTTCATATACAACTAGAATTATAAATTCTAACTATTAATTCATTATTTTTCTCGCTGTGATTCCTACTCGCATTATATTAAAAACGAAAATTTTCTATTTTATCTATCTGCCTCAATATTTTAAATGCAACTTCCTTCTCTTACAAAAGAGAGAAAAAAAATGTTTTCAGAAACAGTAAAATCTTATAAATAATATAGTAAATCTTTTAATAGGTACAACAAGGCTTTATGAGAGGCAACACTGAGTCCTTTAACATTTTAAGTTTAAAGTTAACATTTGAAAATGTAGCATGACAAGATTACAAAAGGATTTCTGAATTTAATAATGCTAATAATAATAATGATGAACAAAAAAAAACAACAACAAAAATTGGAATCTCCCAGTCAATTGATAATATTTAAGAACCACAATAGGAATGAATACAATATAATTTAAGACTGTTTTGACATAAAATAATCTTTCAAAGCCAGTACAGCTTTGAACCTATGTGATATGACGTTCTTTTCTTCTTTTTTCATTTCTGCATAAGTTTGAGTATACCCCAAGGGTTGAAAGCAAGGATCCCAACCAAAATCTCGTGGACCGCGGGGATCAACACAAACTCCTGAAACAAAAATAAAGACAAACCAAAATAATAAAGTGCAGAAACAGAAATCCTTTATTCACTTCACCAAAATAAAGAAAAAACTTTGTTATTATAGCAACTACACACAATAAGATTATAAACAATTCTTTCAGGAACAGAAGATGTAAGTATATTGAATAATTAAAAACCAGTGAATGATTGATATTTTTATCTAATATTAGGAGAAAAAAATTGTAGTAGTTCTTCATATTTTCTAAATAACTAAGGATATAGTTACCAAGGACAAAATAAACTAATTGAATTGCATATTAGATAACTTTAGCAATATTAGTTAAAAATTAAAATATGTTAATGGCTTAGAAAAAGCTTTTGGCAACTTATTAAAATCTGTACATATTTAAAAATAAATTTGTAAAAAAGAATGTTCCATCCTTCAGAAATATCCAACATTATTCACAGTTTACCTTCCCGCAAAGCTCCTGGGCACGACCTCATCACAATTCATACCTTAAAACACCTTCCTAGAAAAGCCATTCTATTCCTTACCTATATATATATATATAATACTGTACTCCGCTCCACATATTTTCCTAACCTCTGGAAATTATCCATTGTAAAAATGATACCCTAACCTAAATAAAAGCCAGAATACCCATTAATACCATCGTCCTATCTCCCTTTTAACTTGCATGGGTAAAATCCTAGAAAAACTCATCTGTAAACGATTGTACCCCATCCTTGATGCAAATCACATAATACCAGATCACCAGTTTGGATTCCAAGCATCCCACTCCACCATTCAGCAATGCTATCGTGTGGTGGATGTAGTCTCCTCTGCATTAGAAGGTGGATCGGGAGTCTTTTTTTCTTTTGGAACAGGCTTTTGACCGAGTCTGGCACCTGGGCTTGCTCTACAAGCTCCGTAAATTCCTACGCCCTACATACTTTCTCATCCTTCAATCCTAGCAGTATCCTAGAACTTTCCAAGTAAGCCATAATAATGTCTATTCATCCCTCTTTTCCCAATCTGCTGATGCTCTTCAAGGTAGTATCCTTGGCCTAATCCTCTATACAGTTTATACAGCTGACATCCCAACTCATCCTAATACTATCCTTACCACGTATGCTGATGATACAAGTGTAATATCAGTCAACACCAAAACAGTTATTGCATCCCAAAGCCTCCGATCCCATATCACTGATCTTGAAGAATGGTGTCAAAACTGGAAAATTAAAATAAATTCTCAAAAATCACATCAAATCACTTTTACCTTACGTCGCAAACCAATGACTTCCTGCCTTTCAGTATTCTTTAATAATTTCCCACTGGTGCCTGTAGAACAGATGCGATGCTTAGGGTTGTACCTCAAACGATTAAGCTGGAATCCTCATACAAGACTGAAAAGACAAGAAACTGCATGACGTCTCAGGCTACTTCAACACTTACTAGACAAACACTCTAAGCTCCCAATTAACTACAAAAGACTCATCTACATGATCATCATACGACCTATTTGGACTTACGGAGTAGACCTTTGGGGCTCCACTAAGCCATCGAATTCCTGTCGTATCCAATTCTTACAATCCAAAATCTAGTTATGTTAGTAAAGAAAACAAAGTAGAAATCTAGTAAACTAGAAAGTAGGATTGTACGAAACTATAACATAGGAATCTGAATATGATCTTATAACTTAATTGGGTACAGTATTTAATATGAAGTTTTGATTGATAAAATGCCTTGTTTTAAGGGAAAATGGGAATTTAAAGTCTTACCGAAGTGCCTAATCATATTTTCAATGATAGAACATACCTTTATATTTGGAGAATTATCCATAAAAATCCATTATAAGATCAACTTCAACCAAAATATCCACATATGTTTTTGTGCTACAGTCTGCTGGGTATTATTTGTCTTGGTTTAAATTATGGACGATTTTTCTGTTGAGTCTTTGTTTTAATATATTACATTTTGTCTCTGGGATTCCATCACTATAATCTCATTAGAAGGGTATGATGATCATCATCCGACTAAAACAATAATACGATGGAATCTTAATAAAACGATAGTAGAGCCCATTTCTTATATACTTCCCAATAATCATTTTAAATTATGTAGGATCAAGATTTCTTAATAAATAACCCAATAGTATTCTACCAGTTAATTTTAGTAAATGGGAGCATTTGAGTTAAAAAAACTTTAAGACTTAGGCTAAATAACGTGTTTTTAGTATACATATTATATTCCTGCTTACTGAGGTAGTCTCAACTGAACAATGTCGGTTTTTATTTTGTTAGTAAATGTTCCATGGAAGAGTGCTTTTGATTCATTATTTAGCCTAAAAATAACTAAAGGAAACATTCAGTTTGGAAAAAAAAAAGCAGAAGACCCGCTTACCAGGCTAATTCTTCCAGGCCTTATCAGTAACTATATGATAAAGGGAAACAAAACTTTTGATAACCCCCGTAACAAGAACAACCAGTTCAATAATAAAAAAAAATGTTTTCTTTCAAGTAATCTAATTGTTTTTATAAAGGTACTCCCTGCCCGCCTGATGGCAGACCAAACCCTATTGTTTAAATAACATGCGTTCTATATCAATAATTCTTTAAGACCTATTTTTATCATTCAACCTTATATAAAATAAAATAAAATATTCATGGTGATCACTAAAAACTTTTTAAAATAATACAGAGGAATTTTTAATAGATTAGCTAAAAAAAAAACCCTGTACCACTACAAACCATGTTCAACACATGGTAGTATTGTTTAAAGAACTATAGTTGTGCAGGGATTTTCCAAAGAGAGCCAGGTATTTTCCCCAATTAAGGATCCCCACTTTATAAAGGGTGGGTGAGCCCTAGGAGAGTCCTCAGATCCCACTACGGCTGTTAAATATTAAATAATTTATCTGTCACAGCTGGATTTGAACCCAGAACCTTCGGGATGGCATCTCAGCGCTCTACCTACTGAGCTACTCCACGCTCTCATTGGATATTACAATTACTTATAATTATGAAGACAATTCACGACTTTGCTCATTGGATGTTGCACAATCAATCATGACTAACAAGATAAATTTGATATCGATTCATTGTTTTCAATAGCTTTATTTTGTTTAAATTATCTTCAAGTTATTGAAGCAGTTGTGAGATCAAATGGGGAAAAGTGAAATATTTTGACTTTGGAGAAACATAATGCTGGGAATAAGAAGTGTGGTGTCTTCGCTACAGTCTGTCTCATTGTAAAATAATAAAGTAAGGATTAATAAGTGGCGAAAATATAAGAAAAAAAAACCTTCTGTTTTTCCTTGAAAAACTAATATTTCTTTATCTTCTCCTTCAGTATAGGCTAATGTACATACAGCTGTTGCTGATTTGTCTTCCCATCCTTGAAGAAGCTTATATAGACCTTCAGGACCAACTTTTTCTAAGAACCATTTTATATAGGGCCCTATAAGTTGAATTAAAATATAAATCTACTATCGCTAATTATTTTAATATTTTAGAAAATTATAATTCAAATTACATTATAAGTACCTGGCAAATCCCCTAATGCTTTAAAACAGAGGCAGGTATCTTCCACAATGACTGGCCCTTTAATAAGTTTCGATGCTTCTCTACATTTTTTTTTCGATATTTCTATAATATCGCCTTGCAATTCGGGCAAATCAACGCTTTGACTAGTCAACTGTAAAAAATCGAAAATTCGTTAAGAAATAAAAAGAAAAGAAAATTAATGTAAAAAGTAACCTCGAACGGACTTACAGTAAAAGGAACATCGGTTCCTAAAATTTGAATTACTTCTTGTAATTTCTTGGCGTTTCCTGTTACAAAAACAATCTGCTTAGACATTTTAAGTAGTTCTCCAGACCGGGATGCCATCATCAGCTGCACTTCAACAGTAGTTGTAACCTTCCGACATGAATGTTAATCGTGCAGGTTATCGTACTGCTGTCGTTACAACTCGGCACTTTACCTTAAACTTGGTATTTAGATATTATATTAATATTTTTCATGAGCGGCCACAGTCACAGCCACGGTTGTGATGGAGATCACAACCACGATGAAACGCCTGAAATGGGTTTACAGTATAGCTTATACACAAAAATTGATATAGATAACTTACAGTGCTTAAATGAAACTGTTGAAGATTCAGGAAAATCAATTTTTAAACCTTGGGAAGATAGGCTAAATATGGAAAAGGTAAGCTAAAATATGAACAATTTGTATAAAAGTATAAATATCTATTTCCTCTCTTTTTACCCGCCACAATGTGGTTATTTATCTACATTCGCTTCTTTCAGTTTGTTGAAAGTGATGCAGACGAAGAATTACTGATTAATATACCGTATGTAAGAGGAAATTGTGTTAAATAAAATATTTGCAGAGCATGGATTAATTTGACTGCTTTTCAGGTTTACAGGAAATGTGAAATTGAAAGGAATAATTGTTATAGGAGGAGAGGATAAATCACATCCCTCTAAGATGAGGCTGTAAGTTTTAAAATTAAATATAACTATTCTTAATGAAATTGGATTTCATCATAAATAAGACATTGTACTTAAAATAGTTTAATCATAGATTCAATAAATATAAGATCACTGTCAAATGGTTTTCACAATTAATAAATAGTCCACAGATATTTACAATATTATACATTATGCACTTATATTACTCATGTAAAGCGCTCGTAGTTCAGTTTTAGGGCTCATTTCAAACAATGCAGCCCTGTTTTGTCCCTCTCCTTTTTTAACCCAATGACCATAAATTCGAAACGCACAGTTGTCTATAACCTTCCGCAATGTCTTAATTTTATAAGGATTTTGAATACTTGCTGCAATTGATATTGGTTTTGGAATGTAAATGAGCCTATTGAAACGAACCATTGCCAAGATACATAGTATACTGTATTTAAATTTTTTTCGAGCATCAAAGCAGGCCTTGTTATCAAAGGCTATTTGAGAAATTACAGACAACCTCTTACTAAAAGGAGCAAGACTCTGCTTCAATGGTATCACTTCTTGGTCCCACAATATCACATTGAAGAAAGGGTGTGCTAAAGCTTCTTTAACACTAAGTCTTTGTTTTGGATCAACTACCAATAATTTCTGAATTAGATCTTTTGCTTCTTGAGATATATCTGCCCACTCTGGTGAAGTAAATGAATATTTTCCTTCCATAATATTTCTTAACATTACAATTTGTTTCCTATGCCAGAATGGAGGACAACCCACAAGCAAAGTGTACATAATAACTCCACAAGCCCATATATCAACTTCAAGGCCATAACCATTGGCATCAGAAAACATATTAGCTTTTAATACTTCTGGTGCGAGGTAACCAGGTGTTCCACACAAGTCTGTCAATTCTTGGTTTTCTTCTAATACATGAGCAAATCCGAAATCAGTTACCTTTATGTTATTATTTTCATCCAATAGGATGTTTTCAGGTTTAAGATCCCTATGTACTATTCTTTTGCTGTGTACATACTGAATTGCTTCCAATAGTTGTCTCATAATACATCTTGTCTTTTTTTCTGAAAGGGTTACTACTGTTGTGAGATAGTCAAAAAGTTCACCATTGGGGCATAGTTCAAATACTAAAAATATAAATGTTGAAGATTCAAAGACATCATGAAGCTGTATAATATAGGCATGACCTGCTACTAATTTCAAAATTCTCATTTCTTCTCTCGTTGCAGCTAATAAATCTGAATCCACGCTTATGTCAATGATTTTTGCAGCGAATTCTAATCCTGTCTCTTTTTCAATACACCTTCTCACTGTTGAACTAATACCTCTTCCCAAAATTTCTTTTGGTTCATATTTCGCATAAAACTCCTTCGCTGCATCCTTATCAGGAAGGACGTCTTCAATCTCTTCTTTAGCCATGGCACGTCTTGTTATTTAAAACTTACGAAAGGAACTTGAAAATTTTCATTGTTAAGTGCTGTATACATGAGGGAAGGTTATAACACGGTTCTATCAATACTGATCAACTGAGCAATAATCACTAATTATAAATAATTGCATCATTTATTTTCTGGTTCTTTGGTTTATGTCTAGTCTAAATTTTTTTTTCTGTGATTGAAGTCTATTTATAATATTATAAAGACTTATATCTTAGCACAACCTTGTAATATGATTTTAGTATTTCCCATGTTCTAAATAGATAAATACGTCTGATTAGATTTGATAGAATGCCTATGTACGTCAAAACAGAGTTTATCTATTATATAAAACATTGTAGTAACTTTTCAGCTATCTGAATGATGCATCCGACCACTGCTGTGACGTTATATTAGGATGAATTGCCTCTCGTTACTTTTTTATTATGACGAAATAATGGGATCTTTTATTTTGTTACAGCAAAGGATTGATAATACCTTAGAGTTAATTATTGTCCCACATTATTTGTTTAAATGTTGATTAATATTAATCATGTTTCGATTTTCGTAGCGATGCCAATTCTACAATTGGTTATATAATATATTAATAAGTTCAAGGTTGACATTATTCTACTTTTTTAAAGTAATAGAATTGTTTTTATATTTAGTTTCCCAAATTTGTTTTGCGTTGCATTAGCTTGGCCACTGTCTCATTGTTTTTTCCAACCCGTAATTCCACCCGTCAATTTTAACACGCGTATCTTGCATTTTCAAGTCAATTATAGTTTTTTTCTAATCATTTGTCACCTTTTTAAATTGTAAATAAACTAAATTTGAAGTAATTCTGTTTATCTTATTTGGTATTTAAAAAAATTGGTTATTTTATTTAAAATAAAGAAAAGTATGAGCTATATACAGGGTGTCCCGAATTTAAATGGCAAAACTTCAGGAACTTATAGGGGACCGAAAAACTAAGACAAATAGTACTTTAGAGATTTGCTCTTTTTGCTTAGTTTTAGAGAAAATCGGAAAAAAAAGAAACAAAACAAGTTTTCATTTTTATACTTATTTATTTACATTTATATTTATGTTATGTTCTTTTTAATGAAAATATTGCTCAAAATGTTGTCCTCTTGCACCAATGCAAGCATTACATCTAGTACTCACTTGATAAATTGCAGCTAAATATTGTTCTGATGATATTTGGTGCACTGCATCTATGATTCGGTCTCTTAATTGCTCTCTTGAGTTGATTGACACCGAATAAACTTTCTGCTTCAACGTTCCCCATACGAAGAAATCCATGGGTGTCATATCAGGTGATCTGGGTGGCCAAGGCACTACTCCTCCACGTCCAATCCATCGTTGTGGATAATTTATATCCAGCCAAGCTCGAGCAACTCTGCTATAATGAGCTGGACATCCATCGAGCTGGAACCACATTTCAGTCCGCTGTTGTAAGGGAATGTCATCTAAATGTTTAGAGAAGTCGTTCTCCAAAAAATGTGTAAATGTGATACCATTCAATCTTCCTGGTGAAAAATATGGTCCCACCAGTAATCCGTTCCAAATTCCAAGCCAAACGTTAATAGCAAATTCATGCTGAAACCTATTCTCTCTAATAGCTCTGGGATTTTCAAGAGCCCATACATGATAATTTCTTTGATTAACAATTCCTCCTCTTGTAAAGGTAGCTTCATCGGTTCATATAATTTTTAATGGAAATACATTATCATCGCGAATTTTTTCAAGAAACCAGTTACTAAAATTCAATCTCTTTACATAATCTTGAGGTAATAAATTCTGAACTTTTTGAAGATGGTATGGGTAGCGATTATCACCTTTCAAAGTTCGCCATATTGCTCGTCGCGATATTGCTAATGCAGCAGATGCTTTTCGGATGCTAGTCTCAGGATTGTTATCGAAGTGGCGTTGGACACAATTTCTTCTCCGATAATCTGCTCTTACTGCTGCCTGGAATTGGTCCCCTTCATTACGTATTAAGAATGGCCCAGTCTCTCGTAGTCTATTAAAAGTTAACGAAAATACTCGTCGATTAGGCACTCTTCTATTTGGAAATCGGCGCGCATACTCCCGCACCGCTTCTAAAGCATTACGGTTACAGAAACCATACACAAAAATCATATCAGCGTATTCAACATTAGAATATGTATGCGGCATTGTGGCTGATGCTATTCACACAAAAATATCTGAGTAACTGACTGAAGACTGATTTAGGAATTATAATCCTAGAAGGAAGCAAAATGTAAACAAATAAAAGAATGTAAAGGATAACATTAAGTGTTTACATATCTCACTGCCTAGCCTGACGAACTTTGAAAGGTGATAATCGCTACCTGTAACATTTTTGTTTTGTTTCTTTTTTTTGCGATTTTCTCTAAAACTAAGCAAAAACGAGCAAATCTCTAAAGGACTTTTTGTCTTAGTTTTTCGGTCCCCTATAAGTTCCTGAAGTTTTGCCATTTAAATTCGGGACACCCTGTATATAATAGCTCCGACTTATTTTCATTCATTAGATATTGATATCAAGTGCTGTTTTACAGAATTAAAATGCTATTTAAAAAGTTGATTCTATACTTTGATTATGGTTTATTAATATTTTACTTATTTATTTGGGAGAGAGTGTATTTAGTTCCATGGATGATCGTTGATTCGGTTTTTTAATTTACTTTCGAAACATTGTTCAGCCATTAGAATTTCTAATTAATAATTAGTTTTTAAAATTATTTGGGTTAGGGTTTATTTATAACGTTTTCTAGATTTCTGAATCCACCTTCAAGATCTTCAATCGCGCGCGTATATTTCGGCCTTACCTTTTACGTTACGGATTAACGTTATTGTTAATAGTTTACATAATATCAACACCTTTTATTAATAGGATGCAATAGGAAAAATCCATTAAATCAAAGTCTTCTTCTTCTTCTAACTCTTAACTCCTGTGTGCCGCTAAGCGTGGAGTTGCCGTCTCGGTCCACCGAGCCCATTTGTCTCTGTCCCTTGCAATTCTTCTCATCTCCGGAGTGGCGAGCACTCTTGCTGCGCCCAGTTTCCCAATGTAGTAGGAGTACATACATCTGGTTGTACCACGAGGGCGTCTTCCTTCCGGTCTAGGTTCAAAGAACCACCTGGCCTTTCGGGTATCACTCATTCTGCAGATGTGCCCAAACCATTTCAATTGCCACTCTTCCAGGATTTCCCGCACTGATCTTACTCCCAAATCCTCGTGAATCATGTCATTTCTTATACATTCCCTCCTGGTCCTGCCAACTATCCTTCTGAGGAATCTCATTTCAGCCACTGCCATCCTGCTTGCGCGTTTATCGAGGGTTGTCCAACTTTTAGACTCATACAAAAGCACTGGAAAGAAAATCTATTTAAATATCCTAATTTTGGGATCTCTGCTTACTTCATGTTTTGGATGTGTTGGCTAGTTTTGGATATCTGGTATTACAGTCCATTAGCCTTCATCGCCCGATTTAGAATCTCCTGGTCTATTTTACCATCTTTACTGATGACTGTCCCTAGTTATGTGTAGGTGCCCACTATTTCTATTTCCGCTTATCGCCATCACATAATATCCTTGGCTCCAGGTTTTCCCTTCCTACATATAATTTTGCTTTTAGCTGTATTTCTGTGCAATCCTCTTAGCTGGAGTTCCTTATGCCATTCATTCAGTGATGTCTGGAGAGAAAAATCAAAGTCTTAAGTCTCTAAAATACAGGAAAAACCAACCAGTCAACGTTTCGCCAATTCAGACATCATCAGGACACGCACCAAAAGAAAAACCACATCAAATAAGACAAAAGTTCAGTATTTTTCACATGAACAGCGAAACAAACACAGAGTTGGTTGTGGAACGTCTTGGAACAAAGTTTGCTAGATGAGTCTGTTAGAACTGTTGATGTGAGATGTCTTCTATTCTGTGATTTTTATTTTGGCGTGTATACTAATGATGCCTGAATTGGTGAAACGTTGACTGGTTGGTTAAGGCTTTACTTTAAGGGATTTTCTCCTATTGCATCCTATTTATAATTTGTCTCTATTTGAGTTTTTCCTCATTTTTACATCTCATATTATGTTTTCTAGAAATCTAAATTAATTTCTTAAGTTGGATTTTTTATCGAGTACACCAATTTTGCATCAATATCATATATGACATTTTTTTTTTTTTTGTCATAGGGATTTATCACAAACCATTCCCCCAATACATCTCCCCTCCATGCAATCATCAACTCTGACTTCTTTCGATCAATCTACTGCTATCGAGCTCTTCATCTCTTCTCAGTATTTTAAGTATTTAAGGCATTACTTCTGTGCTCGAAGGGGCCATCGCGCCTTACCTATTCTCATGACGTGTCCTTACCACAGCAATCTTCTTTCACTGATGTCATTGAGAATGTTGAGTTTAGCCCCTACCCTCTTTTTTATAATCTCACTTGGGATCTTTTTTGGTTTTATGATCATCCGTTAAGCCCTTTAAGGATTTTGTTTGCTATTGTACTATTAGATTCACTATGCAATAAGTTTTTATTTAACTTTTCCCGTATTGTTTTAGTTTTCTACAATTATCAATTATCATTAAATTTTTGTTTACTTAACAATGTACTCCTTCACAACTTAATTGTTACAAATCATATCGTGTAGTCTTTGGAAATTCCCCTTTCAGATTAAAAATTTAATAAAAAAAAAATAGAAATATTAAAGAACAAATAAATGATCTAAAGGTAATCTTTACAATGAGGGGGAAGCAAAATAAGCATGAATAATTGGGAATCAGATAAAACATTTAAAATTAGTGCCCTTGGAAAACTAGTATCTGAAACCTCTAAAACCCAATTTAGGATCCTTTTATAAAAAAAAGCAAAATGTTTCTAGTCCAATTGAAAGTATTAACACTGGACTGAATTAACTTTATTGTTGAAGCCGAAAGTTCATGACTATATTAATTATTATAATCGAATAGCCTCATCGATGTTTTGGATTACTATATAATCTGCTAAATTAGAAAAGCTTAGTTTTTAATTGAAAACTTACTTACCACTTATTAATCTAAAAGAAAATTCTGAAACTTGCCAGGACTGTCGACTCGAACTGTTTACTAAATAAATGCCGCCAATCCTTTTAGCCTTTTATGGTTATTGCAATGTCATATTACATGTTTCAGTTGAATGTATCGTAAGTTCATATTCAATATGGCGTAAACTCTTTCACAAACAAATCATGAAACTATTAGCTAAATGCAAGTTGTTACCTTTATAAGGAATTAAATATTCATATTCATTGAAATTTATAATTTTTAGTGGTTAAAACAGTTTTTTGCTTCTCCTGTATAATTACCTTTTCATGACTTATTATATTTTCCATGCCAATCTCCAATTATTTCTGCTTTAATTTAAAACTTTTTAAAACTATTGTTTTTTTCAAAGTTCATTGGTCTGTGGCTTGTGTTTTACTAAAACAGTTATAATTTATTTTACAGTTAGGGACTTGAACTCAATTGAATAGGATTTTTGGGAGTTCACACACCTATTGAGTGAGTGGAAGTTTATTGTTGTGATCCAATTAAAGTAGTAGTTATTTTAATTTAATTTAGCCCTTGGACTGACAAAAGTTTTAATATGGATGGTGAAATTTCCATTCTTCAATAAGCTGATGACTTGGTATTGTTCATCATATTTAAGATTTATATATTGCAATAGTTTAGAGCAGTGATATGACAAATAGTAATTTTTCAGGAATAGAAATTTCAGTGATAGAGGTATAAGAGGGAATAAATTTGAACAGGTTGTTATAAATTTGAATTAGTTTGCTATGAACTATTAATCACGAGCTATATGTATGTAGAGCATACATAAAAGTAGTTGGTTACCTGTATTTGGAGACCAGACCGTTAATAGAGTAGTTATATAGTGGCTAAATTAGGTTAGATAGCTTAATTTTAATAAGAAATATAATTATATCATTATATCTCACATCAAAATTTATAATGCTTGTTAGGCTAATAAGTAAATTATTAGCTGTATTTTTTTTTTTTTTTTTACTTAAATTCTTATTTATTGATGAAATCTGTTTAATGCTGATGATTTACAATCACTATTGTTTCTTCTAACTAACTTGGAAAAAAAGAGGACTTCCATTTTGAGGCCTTTCAGGAAGCTTAATTTTTATTTTTTATTTTAAAATTTGTAATTATAGTTTATTTGTAAATATTTTTAAAATTGCTTGTTACCGTTTTTTTGCTTACAGTTACAAGAATAGGCCATGTATGACTTTTGATGACACTTCTATTCCTCCTGACCAAGAATTTGATCTTCATCCTGACAATGCTGGAACATTGGAATATTCAACCATGTAAATATCTTTATTTAAAAAATTAACTATTTGCTTATGAATAGAGGTTTTAGTACTTTATATTATTTTTATTATTAAGTCATTTTCAAAGTTTAATAATTATTAATTTGTGCTATCAAATTACTATATAAAAAAAATCAATAGGCTACAGAAATATAAATGGTATAAGAGAAAATTTATTCTGTTATGCAGACCATGGAAAGAAATTTACTTATATAGTTATATCTTCCTCGGTTAGATGTATCCAAACAACTTAAATTCATTTATATAGAAGGAATTTCTGGTATGTCCACTCTTGACTTTTCTTACCCCTTTGAGAGCAAAGTACAAATGGGACTAAATATGAACAGTTAATGAGCTTGGGTGGAGTATTTTAGCTTCTACATACTATAGGTAATCTTAATTGGGGGAAAAAACTGGTGATTGAGGATAATACAGCACAAGTGACAACCATTGTCCTAGAAACAGTACAGCCCCTTTATATAGACCATTCATGGGTTGTCCTGGACAGTTTTTTTCTCAGTGCAATTTGTAACTATGGGCATATTAAGCAACAGTAGTCCTCTAATTTTACTTTGAATTTTAGAAATAATAAAAATGGACATTTCATGTGGAATCCAAACTTATCTTTCTTTTTTAATTAAAGTATTTTATTTTTTTAGGGTTGTTAAATTTTCTACAGTACATCACTTATCAATACATTTCCCTAGCAATTTTGGTTCAGACTCAACTAAGCTTTACTATATAGGCCTAAGAGGAGAATTTTCACCAGCTCACAGGCACGGAGTCACTATTTGTACCTATGAAACTCAGCCAAATGTGTCTGATTTGAAGAATTCTGTTGGAAATCCGGTTGAACAAGTTCAATAAGCCTCATTATATTAATTTTTAATTAATTTATGAAAAGTAAATATTTAAATTCAATCAATCATTTCCTGTTTTACAATACAATATAATGTGTGATTTGATATTATTGTTTCAAATTAAATTATTTTCATATTTCTTTTTCTATTTTGTAATAAAGTGGTTATATGCTTAGTTAATATTTAGTTTTCTTTGATATCCTTCTTTTAATGATTATTCTCGTCTATGAAAACTTCTGAATTTACAGATCTGATATATTACAAATGTGAGTACTTATCGGTAGTCGTGTGAAATGGCAATTTAGTTTCAAGTGAAATGGAAAACCACAAGTTCAATATTTAATAGAAAACCCAAATAAATTAATTCCCTTTCTGTTTTCTACATTATTGTAAAATACTATCATGGTAATTAAAAACATGTAGCTGATTAGATTTATCAAATTACAGTATTATTTTATTCTCAACTGTAATTATTATATAAATAATATATTAAAAAAATTATATAATAAAGCATATGAGGTGTCTCATTCGAGATCCAATTAAACCAATTCTGAAAATTTTTCAGGAGGACAAAAAACTCGAAGAATTTAATTTTTCCAAAGTATATAAAAATTGACAAATCAAATTAATATTTTTAATGCACTGTTAAATGGGATAACTGTCATCATATTTACAATTTTTAATTGGACAATCAGAATTCTGGGAAATGTTGTTTTTTTGGTTGGATCTACTGAATTTGAAGTGAATAACCATTTCAAATCACCAGATGTTTATGCTGTTTTGATGTGGAAGGCTAGATTCATAATAAATTTTATATTGAACTCAGGTGGCTTGGAGCTGTATGCTTCTGGCAGTAGAAAGATTTCATCTAATATTTTCATTCATATATTTATGTACATACATACATACATATATATATATATATATATATATATATATATATATATATATATATATATATATATATATATGTATGTATGTATGTATATATGTATGTATATATATATATATATATATATATATATATATATATATATATATATTCATTATTGCGAAAAATTGGATTTCCGGGGTTTGGAATGAGACACCTTATATGTATGTTTTGTCACCATAATTTTTTTTAAAATTAGCTTTAAGAAATCCTTCATCAGAGTTGGTTTAATTGATTAACATATAAATTTCAATATTAATCAATTTCATGTTCCAATAAAAGACATTTTACATGAAAATTTATAAATGCTACATATAAAAAATAGTCCAAAATATAAAAAAATAGTTATTTGTTTAATACAAATAGTTAGAAATGAACAAAAACCAGTTACAAGTTTCAACAATGCTTAAAACTATAGATATTGCATGGAACCATTAACTAATTCACCTTCAACTTAACAAAAAAGGTGTTTATTTTTCTAACATGTTGGTAATATACATCATGAGTAATGTGTTCATGTAAGTAAAGTTTCATGATTGTTTATTATAAGATGAATCTTTTAATATAATTTTTCTGTAATGACAATCATGATT
Source organism: Arma custos (assembly GCA_037127475.1). NCBI lineage: Eukaryota > Metazoa > Arthropoda > Insecta > Hemiptera > Pentatomidae > Arma > Arma custos. The sequence continues at coordinate 40,274,405 of CM073759.1, forward strand.
TCAATATGATAAAACAACCCTAATTTATGCCTAATAGAATTAAACATACTATAATTTGGGAGCGAAGGTGGTAAGTACTAATCAGTACTATCTGAACACTTTTTCGAAACTGAAGCAAAGCTGGATCTTTACTGGAATCCTAGTATTCTTATTCCCAGAACTCCTAAGCTGTTTATGAATACACATTGAATAAACTGATAAGTTACTGGATACCATGAAATTCTTCTTTCGATTCTTGAGAAGTGATTTTTAGATACTACTAACAATTTTGAGTTATTGTTAGGACAACAGACAATATAGAGGGACCTTCACCTCTCCGTGTATGTTATACCAATTGTTTAGTGTGAAAAATCATTTGACCAGGTAATTTTTATTTAGACTTCATGGAAAACAATTCTTTGAATTGATGATCAAAAATATTATGTTAGCTGTTGCTTCTGTGGTTTTCATAAATTTTATGAAAAAAAAACAACTAAAATATTTGTTTTCAATAGAATTTATATTAGTATGGGGCAGAATTATTTGCTTCTAAATTTGGTGTACAATTAATAGAATATAAAGGATTTTGAAAACTTAATTTATTTTAATACTTATTGTAATTGCTTTATCAACTGAATATTCTACATAATATATATGTGTGTATATATTATTATTTTCTAAAAAAAAAATTCAATTTGCTTGAAACTTACTGCTTAGATGTTTTTAAGATCACTAAATTGGAAATGAAAATATTTTTGATAGACAAAATGAGATATTGAAGTGGAATTATTTGCTCAAATCACATTTGAATAGGAATTTATTCCATAGGCTTTCGAAATTGGCTTAGAATAATTTTACTTATAAACATATTACTTCATAAATAGTACTTTTCAATCTAAATATGTTGGTTTTGAAAGTTTTATTCATGTCTTTTTATATATAAAAAAATTTTAGTGTGATTATTTTACAACCTATATTTGTTTTTCTACCTCATATGTAAAAATTGAATTAATTTGTTTTTGTACTTTCAAAAGACAGAGAAATACAGTAATGGGAGTTTGAGTGATTTGAATTGGAACAAATGGACTTGGTCTACCGCTAGGGGTTTACCATAGTCATACAAATTTTTAAATGTGTTGTAAGATTCAGCTACCTCTATGGACCTTTATGAACAAGGGGCTTTATTTTGCTAAACCTCAGAATAAAATTAATTAATTCATATCTAATTTTAATCTTTTTGTTTATTTTTCCTTTCTAATATTTTACGCTAGGGACTACTGGAGGTTAATGACTGAGGAGGCCTGGAAGCATCCACATGTTGTTGGGCCGAATTAATAATAATAATAATATTTTACTTGGTTTTAGAAGTTAATATTTTAGAATGAAACATTATTTTATGGATGGGTCTGTAAATTGGGAATATACTGCCAATAGTAGTTATTAAAAAAAAAATCATATATTGTAATATGTAAAAATATTGTACCATCTTTTAGTATATTTAACTAATAAAAATAATTTTCAGATCTATTGGGAATCCAAATGAAACTAATAACAAAATTAAGTTTAAATCAATTTTATAAAACATGTCCTCATTCTCATAATGCACTCACTTCTTATAAATAAAATAAGTTATAATTGTATTTACAGTATTCTTTCTTAAAAACTAACAAAATATTTACATATAATCTTTAGAAATTTGATTTATAAATTTGAATTGAATACTCCACTCAAGGTTCTGGTATAAATATAATTATGGAAACAAAATATTTTTTTGAACCCCTTATGTAGAGCTTGATTCATTTAAACCTAACATGACTTTATCCATTTATTTAACATACAGGGTACCCACACCAGGTACAGCACCACACAGCCATCTAAGTAAATATCTTAGTTGTGGACATATTCACCTAATTCCAATGGCATTTGCCAATTTGAAAAATATATTTTCAAAGCATATAGTAAACCACAACAATAATTCATGTACTTAAAATATTTTGTCAATCTAAGTTGACAAAAAATATTTATATAAAAGATAACTTGCTTTTCAGACAAATTACAACAAAATGTCTTTCATTTTTTTTGTTTCTTTTTAATTAATACACTATTATGATTCACAATCTAAATATACATTTAACCCAATTCAATTATTCTAATTAAAAAAAATATAAAGTTCTTTGAATTTCCTTATGTCATAGAAAAAACAAAGATCTCTAAAAACATTTTAGTTTACAAAAGGGAATCATATTGATTATGAGAAAACAATATTTGTATTGCCTATATTTAAGTTTTTAAACAAATTTAAAATTCTCAAACTGGTGTTGTCTCTGGTAACATTGTAGTTGTTGGCATATATGTTGCTTCTTGTCCCTGTGTAGTTGATGTATTATCCTCTAATAATATATCAGGAAAGGTGCCTGATTCTCCATTGAGCTCAGATTCTACAGTTGTTGTAGGGAGAGTACTTTCTGGTGGTATTGTTATTTCAGAACCAAAAATTACTTTGTCAATGTAAAACATAGTTCCAAGATTATACACAAAAATTTCTTTTTCTACAATATTGGCATCTTCAATTGTACCATTCGTTCCTTAAACAAACATAAGAATAATTATATAATAATAATATTATGTCATTATATTACTACTAAGTTTATAAATAGTAGAATAAATGTTTTAAAATAATAATTACTAATGCTAGAAAGATATTTATAATTTAAATAGGTTAAGGGTTACTGATTTGGAGATCCTGAGTTGTGGCGGATAAATTATTTATTCTATTAACAGCCTTATATAAACTCCCTTATTATAGAACCACCCAGGGCTCACCCAGCCTCCATATAGTGGGTATCCTTAATTAAGGGGAAATACATTATTTTATTTTATTTGCCACCTAAACATCCATGCAAGACTATACAGGTATTTGTGGCTGAGTTATGATATGTATTCCTGTGTAAAAAGTAGGTCTATTCACATCAAGATCAATATTTAGTAGCTGTTCCCACAGCCTCCTTTCCACTACTGTGCAGTTTCTTTTTCAGATTCTTTCCCTTCTGTCTGATGGCCACCCTGGTGCAGCTCATTTTCTCCTACCCAAGGAAAAGAGTTGGAGCCGCTATCTTCTGTTAGGGGAGGGATCAGTGGTTGAGCGAGATTCCAGCCAAATGTGAACCCCAATAACTGTTGAATACCAACTTTTTACAATGAGACAAACACATTTAAAAAATAAAATTCTCATGACGGTTGAAAAAAAAAAAAAAAAAAAATATGTTCATACCACTTGCGCAAAAATAAAGTAACATTCCATCAAATTGTTTAGGACTGCAAAATTGTAAATATTGATATTTACAACATATAAACCTTTATTCCATCAAAATACATGCTTTATTTGATAATTGCTATTTATTATTGCAATTTGAAAAAAAATCTAGGTTTTGGCTCAAGTATAAGGAATAAGTATAAGGAAAATAATCGTACCAGCTTCAATTCAACCTCAAAATCTGTATGAAATTAATTGGTAATGGTTCAAGAGATATTCTAATATGTGTGGTTATTATCTTTTTTTTAAAAACCCTATGAGGCAATTTATAGATTGAATCTTTATGAAGTAGAGATAAACTAATTCCCCTTTCCTGTGGGTAAACTGTTGACCAATCATTTAGAGAAAGACAGCTAATTTAGACAAAAATTTGTATGTATACATCTTTATTAAAAATAAGCATTTGGGAGTTAAGTTTTTTGCTTGTTAAAGATTCTACATTTATTGTTTCCTTGGAAAACCAGTTACTACAGATAATATCTGTAATTTATAATGTAGGAAATAAATTATTTTACGGCCATTAAAAAATTAAATATTTACATATAACTAAACTATTGTGGGGAAAAAAACCCAGTTAGGTTAAGTCTGTAAGTTTTATGATTCTATATTCTGCTAAACTTACCAGTTTTTCTCGAGACGTGGAGTTTTCTTCCAGAAAGAGAAATAAATGTGGAATTGTCTTTGATATCTTTATCATAAAGTCTTCCTTTAACAAAGTGACTCAAAAGAATTTCCAATCCATCCATGCTTGAGAGAAGGTTATCTGGAGCAGATTCCAAGCTAAGCGATTTGAATGCTGAGTCTGTTGGAACGAAAAATGTGTAGCCTGCAAAATTAATATAAAAATTAATTAAGAATTTAATGTTATAAATCAAAATATGAAGTGATTTACGTTGATTGTAAAAGCTCTAAGAAAGGTAAAACTTTAAATAATTCATACAATAAAGTATTATAAAAATAAATATCTTTTAATGATATTTTAGCAATACTGAAATACGTCTTATTGATATAGTTAATTAAACAAAGCTTGTACTATTTACAATTCCATAGTTTAAACTGATAAAAAAAATTAAAGCTACAATAAGTTTAAATATTACCCTATTTAAAACCCTCCAAATTGTTTTCAATTCATATTGCATAGGCATGAGCCAATGAGAATAAAAATGACCACTTGAAAAAGGAAAACCTATTCAACCAAAAAAATTCGTCTTAGTGCATGAAAGTGGATTTTGTGTGCCTGGTATGTTTTCCACTTCTTTTCTGTTCGTTTATGTCTTAAGTCTTGACTAAAAATGAGTAAGATTTTTTTTAAATCACTGAAAATAGTGTTGATAAGAATTGATATAACTAACAACTTTAGCAGTTTATATTTTTTTTATTCTCTACATTTACACCCTCTCCAACTGGAATAAACCGCATCTGGCTCCGATGCTAGCCAATTGTGGTGCAGTTTTCCAATAGAAAATGAAGCATATGGTAATAGTATATTACTTTTATTTTAATATTTTTCCATAAACTTTTATTATTGTTATTGGTTTTTAAAAATAAAAATCTTGAAAAAGAGATCTCTAAAATCTAAGATTAGTTGCATTTGAGTCTTGGAGGTGGTGGGATGTTTCTTGGGTGCATTATTAATTTTTTGTTTTGTTTTTATTCTCTTTCTACCCTGAGGATGCCTGAATAGGCGAAATATCGGACAGATAATTCCATTTTCTGTTTTAGTCTGGAGACTTAAGGGCTTATCGTTGGAATTTTTCCATGGTCTTAATAAAAATTAATATTAATTTAAGATGGATTATAGAGAACAGGGCCAAAGGGGTATGAATAGGACAGAGGTATAATTTTGGGAAGTTCTAAAACTATTGTAGTATTTAATGATAAAATATTTTTATGGAGTTGGAAATATAAAATTAATATTAGATAGAAAATAAAAAGAAATAATATAATGAATGTATGTAATATGTGATGAATGAATATAAATAATAATGTCTAATGATTACTATAATTCATACCTAGTTGATGGGCTGGGGGTTGACACTAGAATATATTAAAATATTTAAAATATATTTGTACTTTTTTGACACTTTATTGGATAATTTTTCATATTTTATATTGCTCTAATTTTTAATTTTGCATTTGGTACTTTTTTGGATTTATTTCTTTGTCATTATATAATTCAATCCCCTCTGGCTTTTATTTCCACTACTTAATACATATAACATTATTCTATCAATATACTACATATAGCGTTATTCTGTGCCATGTATTATTTTAATTTATTTGTATCTTGTATATTTAACCCTGAAGAAGACCTGCTATGTGGGTCGAAAGGTAGGCTTACCAATAAAAAGTTCTCTCTATATAAGAGAATTTTCTGTACCTCCACCCGGACCATTTTCTACCTCATATATACAAGGTCAACATATTATAATATTGGAGAACGGAGATATTATAATATTGTTCAGCATAAGATCAGTATAAATAAACGTGGCTAGAAATTTATTTTAATTAAAATCATCACCAACTTTGTTAAAGCAAATTTGTTCTCAAGGCAAATGTAAATATAGTTCATTAAAAAATTTTTTTTGCATATTATTTAATAATTACTATCAGAGGAACTTAGCTTTAATACAGCTGATGATATACTTTTCAATTTACGCCTAGCTTATTAAAAAAAAACAATGAAAGAAAAATGTTTATTTCTTCCACAGTGACAAAAAATTGTAAAGCTATATCATTCACAAGATACAATACTCAAATGACAAAAAATATTTTTTGGATGTACCTTGACCAGGTATATGAGGAACCAGATCAGCGACATTAAGAAATCTTGTGATGTGAGTGAACCTTCTGTCAGATTCAAGTAAAAGAAAAGCATGCGATAAGAACTGTGCTCCAAACCAGGGGAAAGCCAATAGAGGAGGTGTTTCTTTGTCTCTATGCCCTTCATGCAATTTGTGGACAACTCCTTCATCCACGAAGAGTACCTCTGTTACTAGCATGATGTTTCCTCTTGATAAGGGTGTATCTCCGCCTACTACTTCAACTCCATTGGCATAAACAGTACCAGCTGCTGAAATGAAATTCATAGTGAACAACTAAATTTACTTAGGGTGTTATTAAAACAAATATCTCATTTTTCAAAAGCTATATAATGTTTTTAAGTTTTCATTAGTAAAAGCAATTTATATTTGTTCATATTTAGAATATAATGGGAAAAAAACACTTTATTTTATGACAAAGTCATGTAGGAACAAGAAATGTCTAAAAAATAAAAATTATTTCAGACAAAAATATTATTACTAGTGTAAATCAAAAAAAGAAAACCTCAAACATAAACAGATTCATCGGAAATGAATACAAAATAATGACAAGAATAATGGCACAATACATTTTCTACCAAAAGAAACTAGAAATGATAAAATAAAATACAAAAGAAAGAAGTTTTTGTAACACATGTAGTGAGAAACATTACTGGAAGTGATATTTGTTTACATTCATAAAAATGTCAGTAATGAAACCAAAGCTGCCTTACATTGCATATAATTGAACAGCATATTTGAATTGAAAAAAGGAATAAGAATAGGAATATTTTAAAGGTGCATAATGGTTTAAACATGAAAGGAATTTCAGAAAGTGAGAATTTCAAAATAATAAATAAATGTTGAAAAGCCAGAATCGAAATCCCGCATTAATACAGAATAGGAATTAGAGAAGATAGTAGACATCGGAAGAACATCGGTTGTTAATTATGTGGTAAACAAAATTCAGAAGTGTCTACAGGAAGAAGACAGTGGGGTAGGGAGAGAAAACAGCAGCAGATGAAGATTTTATAAAACAAACCTGTTTTTTTAAAGGTGATCTCCCTGTTCCCCAATGTCTTTACTACGATCGGAGTTGAACCCATGTTTTCTTGCCTAACATTGCCATAAATAAAATGGTTTGTGAGGATACTATCTGTAAACTCAGGAACAGAAAACGGATAAAAACCCCAGTCAATTGGATGCCATCTTTGGAATGCATGGTCAGTTGGAACAAGAACAGTATAATCATCATCTGAAACCAGAATTTTTATAAAGTTAATAAAACTTAGAGAAACAATTTTATAAATTAGATAAAAAAATGACAAAATTAGAAATTATAGTCATAAAAAAAGAGTAAACAAAATTTGAGATGACATTTACCTTGTTTTAACAATTTGGTGACATTGGTTCTACCAAGAAGATGTTGAAAGACCCTTACCCCTGATTGTAAGTAAGACAAAACTTCATACATATCTTGTAAGAAGCTGTGGTCACCAATCATATCCTCAGGAAACAAGTAGTTATCCAAGATAATCAGCCTTCCATTCTCGACGTCTACTTTATCTTCTTGTACTTTAGCACCATTAGCTACCAAGCTCCCTACAAAAGTAAAAAGAATTAAGTTTAGATAAAAGAACAGTATTTAAGTTATGACGGGTAGATTGTACTTTGAAATAATCACCCTGTTTATATTTAATGTTGAGGGTTCTGCCACCTAGTGTTGTTACTCTGAGATCTGCTCCGATTCCGAGGTCCAATCTCTGACCTAGCACAACATGATCTAGGAGTAACCTTTTTATGGAGTCAGGATGGGAGCGAAGTCGGTCCGGGGATATTTGAAGGGATGCATTGTTGCGAGGAGCCAGAATTGTGAACTGCTTATCTATAAAAAGAGAATAATAAATTTATTGATCAACTTAATAATTTTAGAATGCTGAAACTAAAATATGAATGTTACAATGTAAAATGATAAATGTTCATTTTAATATTTTAAATGTGTAATGAGAAAGAACAAAAAACAAGGTAAGAAATTTGATTGATTGGTGTTAGTGCTGTTTTGACAAAATACAGGTTCAGAAGATAAAATTAAAGAGTTAAAAATAAAACAAAATAGTTGTTACATAATATTTGTATTAGTAGCATTGTTGAAAAGAGAAATTATTGTTAAGAGATTCAATATACTCGTAGAAATGAGATGCTTCATACAAACTGGGTCATAACCCAAGATCTTTTCTTCCATACAACAGGGTAATGATATTTTCCAATGCAAAAAAAATAAGGATGATATTAGATGTTTATTCCTCAATCTTCAGTGCTGTAGAGGAACAGAGGAAGAAATACAAAAAAGACTAATCCATGTTTCAAATTGGTTTCATGATATTTTTTAGTGTTATTTTTGGTTTTCCTGAGAAGGAAATTGGTAATTCTGAAATCTATGTTGGTAACTATTTTGAAGTATAATGCCTAGTTGACAATGTACAGGAAATTTGGAGATTTTTTTTTTTCAAATTCACGAGAATGTATTTATAAATCCTTCTCAATACTGATACCATAATGTGAAATTTATTGATGAGGTAATCAAGCTATAATTGACTATTGGTTCAGTTAGTTGGCTCTCAATTTTCGCTTAACCACATTTTTAATCGTGCGTCAAGAATGAATATCTTTCTCCAATATTCGGAATAAGTAGGATTAACAATAGATCAAGTGACACTTAATTTTTAGTTGATTAAGTTTGATTTTTTGGGGGTGGTGTTTATTTTGCTAGGGTCAATTTGAAAACTTTAAAGTACAGAAAGTTGAAATTTTTTTTAATCTGAAAGGTATATTAAAGAATAAGACATACTTTCAGCATGCTTTTATTGCGTCGAATGTTCCTCTAACAATGACAATGATTACACTTACAGAAAATGTTTTCAAACTCTTTACTCAAAGTTGTCATAATTATAGTACCTGAGTGCTATTAGATTGTGTAAGTATGGGCTTTAGTATACAAGTTTATTGTGTTATTAGTTAATCTTTATATCAACAGGTATTTTTGTTTCTGTTTTTACTTTAGAGACTTAAGACTTTTTGTTTTAGAATTTTTGCACTCATGTCTTAATTAATAATTTGTGTTTCTTATGAGCTCTTTCTATTTTATATCGGTATTTTTTTGTGGATAGCTGTGTACCCTCTAGTTTAATGATCATGATCAAGGGAAAAATTGTACTTCTACTTTCCTTTTTGAAATATGGTTTCTTGTCTTCTGATTTTGTGATTTGTTATGTATTTTTCTTGTGCATTTTGGAAGTTTGGTGTGAGAATGTTATAGTTTCATTTTTGTTTATCAGCTGTTTTTATTTAACTTTTAACAGCTGTTATCCTTTAACATTGCTTATTTATCAATAATTGCATTTTGGCCTAGGTGGTGAGGGGATGTTGTTTCTGGTTGGCTTCTTGCTGCATTTTGAGTTAGGGATTTATTTATTTCCTATACTATCATTATCTTTATGTCCTGAAAATGTCGGGATTGGCGAAATATGGCCAGATATTTTCGTTTTCTGTTGTAATGTCAGATTCTTGAGGCTTTGTGTTTTGGAATATTTATACTCACGGCTTTACTATATTACATTTTTTTAATGTTGAAAGTTTCTGTTCGTTATGAGGAGAAGAAAAGTAATTGATTAATGATTTAGATTATCAGATACGGGAAAGATTCAATAAGATCAGTTGATAAGGGTAATAATGCTCAAAAAACGATAATAAAGAAAAACTTATCCTACGAAATTTTCGTTTACCCGAAGGAATGGCGATAAAGTGTGTTACATAACTCGGCGGACAGCCCGTGGACATGAGGCCGTCAACACCTGACAGTCGTCCCCAAGGAAGTGCAGTGCCAGTATAGGACCTATTAGCTGGGAATGTGGGGGTCACTGCCCTGGTTCCTGTCTCAGGACCTCTGTCTCCTCTCAGGTGCTTATTTAATAAATTATTGTTCATTAACACAAAAACAGGCGGAGGTAGAGGAAGGTTTAACAATGGGGGAGATGAACTGCAAATGGAATGTAACGACTATTCAACCAAGAACCATAAAACAGAAAAACGTACCAAGTGGAACCGTGTGTTTAAAGAGAACTAAGCAGAACATGGTGGATAGCACTAGAACAAAGTGAGAAAAGGTTGAGGAAATGAAATAAAATAGAAGCGAAAATATCAAATCTATTTGATTTAGACACGAGAAAGCATAAAATTAACTTGACTCGAGGATATGAGTAGACCAGATTTCGTTTGTATAAATAAATCTGTGCTAATTTGTTTGTTAATTATTCCCCAGGTTTTGGCTTAGAGTTGAGTCACAACAACTTTTCGTTAATTTCCCTTTCTATATTTTCCAAAAATACAAGTCATCATGAGCTTTAGTATCGAAAAGAGAATGTAATTAAGGGGATGTGTATACTTCGGAAATCATGAAAATGAACGTTTCAACAAACATATATCATCTATACTCCGAAAGGTCAATTGAATCTTTTATTTCTTGATGAAATGATTACCGAAATCTACTCATTATCAATAATTGCATTATATTTCCTTAGCTTTAATCACTAAAGCTCAGGATAACTTGTATTTTTTGGAAAATATTAAAAATAAAACGAATAAACAGTTGTAACTCTACTCGAAGCGACAATCTGCGGAACAAATACCATAAAAATTATATCAATAGTTACATATTAAAAAATGTATAATAATATATCGACCTCATTTTGTATCAAACAAACTTGAAGGTGATTCGAGACACTCTACTAATAAGTTCATTAATATTGACTGATTCCTGTAACGTATTACATTTAAATGAGAAAATGTAAAAGATAATAAGCCGACATACAAATCTTTTCTGTTTTACCAGGACCGAAGAATTTTACAAAAAAAAAAAAAAAGAGGAAAAACTATGTACCCTATTTTCAGGATTCTTGCCGTGATTACGTACTAGTGCCAATGAGTCATCGGTGAAACCTTTAGCGGTTTCTAGGGAGTCGAGTTTCGAGAAAAAGTCTGACGCTCCAAATACAATTTATTACGTCAAAACAACCTTGCTAATTCAAAAAATATATTAACCGCTTTCTGAAATAATTTTTAGTTTTAGTTTTTTTAGAAATTCAGATTGAATTAAATATTTCGATTGCTAAATCAATGGAGAAAAAAAAAACTGCACTATACTCCAGGAAAAATCGTATTTATATCTTTTTACAAATTATAATATTAAAATGATTTATCATAAAAAGTTCCAAAATATATTGTACTTTATTATAAACTGAATAAACGGGTTATTAAAAAAAGAATAGCAAATTAATAAAAAGAGTGCTTAAGTTCCATTTTTAATTACATTTTACCCGCCTGATTTTTAAAAATATACAATACGCAGCTTAAGCATTCATCATTTCAAAGACAAAAGAAGAAATTGTAAATTAGAGGATGCGTGATTAATAAAACCTTCGGGTAAACATCTGAATCCTTTTTAATAAGATACATTGATGTTTTTAAAAATTTAACTACAGTAGTTTGCAATTAAAAAAAAAAATTATTATAACACCAAGTTTTTTTTTAGAAATTTATAAATCGGAATTATTAATAAATAGAGGGAGGAGATAATGGTAAACATATAGTTAAATTATCAGATAAATAATTAAATTATTTAAAAACAAATAACCAGCAAATGTTCATGGTTGTTCAGTGTGAAGTCACCAGAAATACCAACACGCTTTTATTTTCCATCTAGGTCAACCTTCAAGAGAGGCACGCATCCCATAATAAGGTTCTATTGACTATTAACACTTTATCTAGGCTTTTTAATGGAATTCTTGAAATTTAATTTATTTATTTTTTAATACAACGAATGGCACTACATTTGTAAACACCTGTTAAAAATCTACATAAATCACTATGCTATTATATGTATTTTTTAAAACATTTAAATTAAAAGTAAAATATTTCACAGAAGACAGGACCAAAGAGAAGAAACTTAATAATATATTATTTCAACAGTTCTCAAAACGTAGGAAAATAATTTTTAGATTAGGTACAACATTTTACCTGACACAGCAACCTTTTTTCAGCCTTATTGCTAATTGAGTATTAATTACAAAACAGGTAGAAAACGTTTGATCAAAGTGACTAAATCATATGAAATTGCATGCAACTTAGCCAAATAAATGTCCTTGAACTTCAACAAAATATTAAATCACAATGCTCGAAAAGCTTGAATCCATCTAATAATTAATTTACGTAATACATATAGTGAATATAAGAACTAATTTATTGTGAGATAACAAAATATGTAGATTTAATTTTTTCCTCATTTCGGATGGGATTTTGTTGCAAATTGTTACACGACGATTTTCCACTTTTTAAAATTATTCCACACCTCGAGACGAGAGCGGTCTATTTATAACTTAGAAATGCCACGGGGAAGGTTATTAAGTACACTCAAAGCGGAACAGTTGTGTGGGTTTAGCAGATCAACATTTCGGACACGGTTGATAAGAATAAAAATATTAATTTTAATAAAATTATTTAAAGAGCACCATTTATCTTTTAATAAGCTTACCCTGATTCTTGTTGGACTTAGCTTGGAATTTATCATGACTAAACTCTAACATCGAGTCCTCATACGAGATTGAACAGCAACTAATTGAGAGTACATACAATTTATTACAAAAAACGCGTAAATTGGTTTCATTTAACGTAACCAACAGTTAACGTAAAAACAGTTACTTTTCACTAAATAAAAAAAAATGTCTTTTAATTTGCTAATTGTGAATAATTTTTCCAGCACTGATCCTTTAATCTTTTCTGTTCCATATTGTTTTAATGCAATTATACAATTAAAATTTATCTATTATCATAACTTTAATTTTACTCTCCTATTTCATTTGCCAATTATTTAATTAATTAATTTTTTTTACTCGGCAGTAAGATTTCCCTATTTTCAACAATTCAAGTATTTTTTTTTGCCGTTATGAAAATTCTTTCTTTATCAAAGATGACATCTATTTTTTCATAATAATAGGGAATTTATTAACAGGTCCTTAAGATTTCATTCCGTATTCCGAGAAATTCTTCTTGTGTGAAAAACAAAAAGAAGAAAAAAGCCACTTAACTTCCCTAGATTTGTAGCTGTTTCTCATTTTTTTCCCGAATAATATATATATATATATATATATATATATATATATATATATATATATATATATATATATATATAAAGGACATGTGCTAAATACCTGTTTTATGCTAAATATTGGTCTATTTCTGTTCTATGTATCGGTCTGATTTCTGGTACGTGAGCAATTAAATTTACTTTAATTTTTTAAAAGATTATGCAATCTATCATCATAGATACGCTTTTTTAATTATTTGTGTTTTTTTATTCAGGATTTTTTTCTAGCGTTTTCTTGAGTATGTACTGTATAAGTACATCGATAATCAGAGGGCTTTAAAAATGTTGACGGTAGCATTATCAACAGCTTTATTGGACATTGTCCAACTGCTATTGCGCACAGCATACCCAATTTAATCATATCGTCAAACATAAGTCTCTGCTCGGGATTCTCAATTTCCGTTGAAGATTGTCATTTTAGATGAGGAAAAAGTCCCTATGAAAGCGAGATATATTCATAAATTTATAATCTAGGATCATCAGTGTATGATCCTGAGCCAGAATAACAAATCTTACGCGAACATTCTCACATCTGATAAAATGCCAAAACAAAGAAGAGAGAGTTGTTTTCACCTCTGATAGGAAATGCTTGATAAAATGCGATTCGTTTCGAAATAATAGTAACAGGAGATGGGGGAGATAACCGGAAAGTTAATACAACAGAATAATGTTTCAAGTAGCTTTCTCCATCAGTTATAGAGAGGCTAGCATACATATTAAACACTTGATTGTGGCTCCTTAGAGTATATAATTTAATTGATAATAAATCGAATTTTAATTAATTACTTCGCTAATCCTAACTACTCGTTTAATACTTCTTATTCTTAATGACGTTGTTTTTAAGAAGTTGACACAAGTATTCATATTTTAGATATAATTAAAGCTTTTTTAAGAATGTCTGAACTTGAGAGATAATATAATTTGACAAAATCAGGGAAGGTAAATGAAATGATTCCAGCTCAATAAAAAATTAAGTAACTAAAAAACCGGAAAAAAAATCAAAACCTATTTTTTTGTAACTTTTACTCCGAGAATCAAAATATAAAATCTCAATTATCCGTTGTCTATTATAACCGAATCCATGTTGTACCTTATACTCCAATCGACTATTAAATCTTTGCATTAAAAAAAGAGTGGTGCAGTATATTCGATGCCAATTCCCATAAAAAATATTAGTGGTTTTACATAAAAAATAAATCAACAAGTCATCAATTATTTTAGCCAATGAACTTTAGGAGAAAAGAAAGAATACATTTATAACGGGTTTATTTAGTTTTTATTTCTGTAACTTGAATTTATCAAATTCCCACAATTTCGGAATTTCGGGGGCTTCAGAACAGAGTGAGAATATCTAAATCCTTCTCTCATAAAAATTAATATTTTTGTAACAGTATCATAGGTAATAAATATTGAGAGAAATAATATCATTGTCTGACACTAACATTAAATGAATTAAGATCAATAAAATAAAAAATATAAATATATATTTAATTTATTATGCATATATTTTTATTTTGTTGGAGTTTAAAGTATTCTTCTGTCTTGGATAAGGTTTATTACTACAGGTGACTAACCTTTCTAACATAGTATGAAAGTCGAAATTGATTAAAGAGTCCGCCACGCAATAAAAAATAAATGTTTGTGTAAAAAAATGCTTTTACTAAAAAAAATCGACTTTAAATATTTTTAACATGTAAACAAAGACATTAAGGCTTTCGCGGATAGCATTCTTTCTAAAGAAAATCACATATGGTTTAAATTAAAATTAAACCTTTACAGATGCCATGGGTTTAATTTTTAGTAAGTTGAAAGGTTCATTTAGGCCGTTATTTAAATTCTTTCGAAGTATTTTGACAAATATTTTAAAATTCCTGTTTTCTGTATAGTATCGTAGAATGGGTAAAAAATATACACATTTTTTCTTGTTCTTGAGGACTCAAATACCTCCTTGAATATATCCCACTACTTTCCGGTAACCCAGTACATCGGTATACCAGCATTTCTGTGTCTGCTAATAAATAAAAATAGATAAATTTTAATTAATAGGATATTTCGCCAATTGCTTGCTTCATTAAGTTAAACAAAAGCTAGAAGAAACGATACGCTACTTGAATTAGAGTGAATCTTTTTTAGAGTCCATCACTTTTTCGACCTCTGATCATTCTTCAGGGATTGCTGGCCTCCAGATTTTATTTAGGGATCACGCCTGATTAGTATAACTACTTATTTGAAAGTATATTTATCACGTATGAGACGATTCAATAAATTTTAGTAGCTATACGACTTTAATGGTCGGTTGATTTAAGTTACCACTAATTGATATACTTGCTATTAAATATTGAAGAAGAAATACTCAATAAGGAGTTGTATAGAAGCAGAACGTGCGCCAGTAATGGGACTGTCATCAGCTTGTAATCGCATTGGAATGTCCACAGTCTCTAAAAAAAAAAATGAGGTAAAAAAGACAGATTGCTGGTAGCTAAAGCTGATAAAAAAACCTGGGAAGTAGTCGATACTTGATATGGCCTTTTCTTGATTCACTAGTCGCAGAATTTACTTTCGAGGCAGATATTTAAAGAAATTAATCCGCTATAATCCTATGTGGCACGAATTTGTATTTAAATTTCAAATTTATTTTTCATATTTTTTTTAAACATGAGTCGTTATTTCTAGAAAACAAGCCATTCTGAATCTTCTGGAAAATTTGTACATATTTGTAATTCAGGTGCCGTAAATTTAGAATAATTGAAAAATAATTAACGGATCACGTTTTCAGCATAAATATTATAATTCGTACTAGCGCACTGACTAGCGGAATTCGTAGTAATAACTACTTTGAACTCAACTGTAAAACTCTTAACAATTAAAATTTACAGTCGCTCGAGATAAATAAAAGCTTAACGATAATTTTAAGTTAGGTTTAGGGCCCTATTGTAATTTTTATTAATGCTTCCATTAGTCCTCAGAACACGCTAAAGAGATACACAAACCGCCAAGTGGAACTATTCAGTGTATGTCGGACATAACTGTAATTTGAATGATTAGTGCTTTAGGAACAACGTACCCAGACGAGCAGGCGTCGACAGCAACGATAATTTCAAATAATATATTAAAGCACTGACAACTTTTAGTAAATATTAATAACTATTGATAAGGTGTATTTAGGATTATTGAATTTTAATCATTTCATTAGTATACTTCGATGGGGTCACCTGTGGTAGCCTTCTATGCCATAGGTCGCAGGTTCTCGTCCCGGCAGATGGTTTTAATATTATATGATACTAATAAATACTAATAAATACGAAGCATAGAGAAATATCTTTTCAGGCGGTTGTAAGGAAATTTCCGGAAACGATGGCCTGTGTAAACTGTTCAAACTAAACGGATAAGTGAATAAGCGAAAGATAGGTATTTCGTATTCATTTTTATTTAACATATAAAGTCTTAGAAGGAAATTGACGAAAAACCCATAATCTATTAAAAGTAATTTCTACTTATATATTAATAAAAATTAAATATTTGTTAAGAAATAATTCTTAATAGATATATATTAAAAAATTAATTAATAAATCTCTGTTATATTAAAGCATGAATGTATAAAAAATACTACATCATGTTGTTAATTCTATTCAATCGAATTTCTTTATATCCGATAAAAAAGAAAACAAATATTAACCACTGTATCACTTTGGAAAATTCAGATGACTTAAAATTTGTCATTTTATGTTCTACAGGTGACTTTAAATTACAGAAATTTGTCTAATGTAATGATGGAGAATGTAATTAAATACAGCGATATATTTTTTAAAATAACGAATAAACTCGTTCTACAATTTTCGTTTAAATCTTAAACTACCACAAATTAAATATTGAAACAATGAAATTATTTTGAAATAATAATATATAAGTCAATTGACAGATGTAGGTTTGACAAGCCACCACAGCCCAGGCACCTGCTACTTGGTTGCCCTGAGATGGTCTACGCCGTAGGCCGAAACTTTGGCACAATTAAAAACTAAGTTCTGCTTATTTTGTGTTATCTTTGACTGCAATTCAATCCATCAATCATATATAACATTTTTTGCATTTAATATTAATTTTTTTGTTCAGAATTTTGAATATAACTAAACTAATCATTACATTTTTTGAATTCTACTGTCACTTTTTATAAGTGCTATTATACTGAATTATGTTAACAAAAAAAGTAAAATTTATTAGAATTAATAAAGTTCCTTAAAACAAGTGGAATCCAAAGTATTTTAGAGAAAGTAATTTCTCTCAGGAATCTTGCTTATGTTGTATAAAACAAGTTCAATATGTATGGGTATAAGCTATCGAAGGATTATTCATGAGTTTATTTAAATAACAGCTCAATATTATGGCCTTGGTTCTTTTATCGCATTCCTCTCTGTCATTTGATGAACTATATCATGCCAGTCAATTTACGAGAAGAAGTACTCAATAAAATGAGCAGAGAAATGTTCATACTGCAATTCACATTCCAATATAAATAATCTTGTTTAAAAATAACCCAGGAATCACGGTTGGGAATCGGGAGCTAAGTAAGCACTTGTTGCTTATAAATGGACCGGCTCAGGTGTAATGAATGTTGTTTATGCAAAGCTACCTGTGTAAAGGAGTCGCTATTGATAAGCGGGCTTCAGGTAGCAGGGCTTCTGGTTTTGAATATAAATATAACCAGCTTGTAATCCGCTCCTAGTTGGACGTCAGCTAATTAACGAAGAAGAATTGATTATACACGAAGAGAAAAAAGAAGAGGGAGAAAAAAAAACGATTTGCCGTTAAAAAAGTGGTGGATGGTAAGGTCTATGAGGTAGAGGATAAATAATGTGGGGCTGACTTGGCGCCGATTACTAATTGGTGGCCAGCTACCGGGCGCCATGTAAATGAGAGGATCAGGTTAAGCCGGGATAAAAACCGGCCCGTTACCTTCCCGTCACCAGGTTCAAAGATCTTTCGTAGACTAAATTTAGAAGGCAGCTCCACATTCCAGCGGTGGCCACATTGTTTTTGTTCGGCTAACGGGCTGCCCCATGACCTGGGTCACTCCTCGTCCTCCCTAGGTCCGGGGGTCCGAGGCAGAGGTTTTTTGTCCCTGAAGAGAGGGGGGTAGCCCCATTGTCTATCCGGATAGGAGTCAATAGGTAAATGTTCGAGAAGTGGCAGGTTGCTCACATTGAGGGAGGGGGGTGAAAAGTATTGGGGTATCCGGAAAATAATACAAGATTTTATGCTTTCTTTAAAATACAAATAGTAACCCGTGAAGGGTATGGGGGTTCAGTACATGAGAGAGTACTGTCTTCGACAACCATTATGCAGGTTGGTGATTTATTCTAGATCACTCTCAACCGTCAGATTTTGCACCCTTATTTTGGGTACCCACTTTATAGAGGCTGGTTGAGCCCCAGGAAGGCCCTAGATCCCAAAGGACCCATCTCTGACCGCTAAAATATCAAATAAAAGTCTTGCCAGCAGCGGGATTTGAACCCAGTACCTTCGGGATGTAAACTCAGTTCTACCACTGAGCCACTTTGCTCTCCGACTTGTATAAATTTAACACTTATTAATCCTCTTGGAAATAATTTAGACTTTACTAAGACGTCAAAGTGTGATTTTCGAATAATTTTGTTTAACGAGTTTAAACTCGGCCGGAACGGGGCCCAAACAACCAGAAAAATCAACGAAGTCTGGGGCGAAGACAGTACAAGTGAGTGCACTGTTCAACGTCGATTACAGAGTTTTCTAGAGAGAAACTTTAGCCTTGAAGACAAAAAGGCCTTGATGACGATCTTTCTTCCAGCATTGGTGGAGAAAAATCCCAGATCAATTGTTCGATAACAAGCAGGGGAACTCGAAGTCAGCTGTCGATGACGATTTTAGGGCGATTGGGATGGTGAAAATGCTTGAAAGTTGGCAGAACTTCTTTCACGGTTTAAATTTATAAAAGCGTAACAAGTAAAAACAGTTTACTATTTAGAGGTTGTTTTTTTTTAAAGAAGACATATAATCATCGTTTATTATTTAGACGACCCAATAGTTCATTGGTGGCAATATAAAATTCCTCTCAGATAACATCTTTATATTAAAGATAAATGTACAAATCTTTTTTATAATAATGGTTAATCTCTCAGTTATCGCCGCTTTAGACCGAAGTATCTAAGTAGGACCAACTACTTATTAAGTACTTATTTGATTAGCTACGAAAATCAAATTTTATAGTAGAGGTTTTTTTAAATTTATTTTTTTAATTCTCACTTGTGATGTAACAGGTAGCCATGGATAGTTATCCGCCATTATTTATAACCTGTCTATTATAATTCTGATACCCAATCTACCTATATAAGTATTCATATTAATGGAAAATAAAATATACAAATTGTAATATTAAATGTTATTCCTTCTACCAAATAATCTCTATTTCATCGTTTTCTCAAAGTCCATTTGATGAACTTGTTCATATAATTTAATCTATTCCGATATTAATCTATATTAATCATATCACCCGGAATAGCAATCTACCCGGAAGCTTCTCGTATCATCCCTCATCTTCTTCCACTTTGACTACTGTGGGGTGGTATACGGGGCCTTTCGAAAATGCTTGAGGGCCACTTAAAGCGAATAATTAACTGCGCTCTAAGATTTGTCCTTGGTACTCCGAGGCGATCCCGGGTATCATATCACTATGATGAGTTAAAGTGGCTCTTCCCTCCCATTCGTAGACAATATTTCCTTAGTGCTTTTCTATACCAATACATTTCTATACCAACTCGCAACACCCTTCATATACCTACAGTCTCCTTCAATTCAAATCCTCTGTCCAGCACCACAAAGCAAGATCCCACCTTTTTGATCTCTACATTCCTTCCCACAGAACCAATGCATTCGAGCGTTCCTTCCTCGCTCGCTCCACCACTGTGTGGAACTCAATTCCTCAATTCATCCGCCAGGCATCTTCACTGGCTTCATTTAAATCTCTGCTTTTCCAACATCTCTTGACATCCCAAAAAGATGCTCTCCAGGGACGCCAATCTTCCGCTTAAATAAATTAGTATTGAATACTCGATCTCTTTGCCTACATGACTTGTTTATTTTTCCCAAAGAAGATATAAACTATGTAAATACTTTATTGCATGTTATCCCATTCATTTATTTGATTTAGTAATTTCGTTATTAAATATTTTATTAATTTTGTTTATAACTATTTCGTTAATGTTAATATATTTATTTTCGACAATTAGTTAAAATCTTGTCGTTTCGTACTTTTTATTTATTGCATTTCTATTTCTATTTTTATTATGTTTTTGTCACTTTTAATCATTTCATGATTCGTATTATTATGTAGCCTTCTGGCCAGATGTATATTTTTTTTGTTTATGATTGTTATTTTGAAGAGACTTGGTCCCAGAATAAAGTTTGTTTTCTATTTAATTCTATTCTATAAATTTAATATATTCCGGACGTATGGAAGTATTTCACCGCTTCTTTTTCCGAAGCTGACAAGTGCGTTATTATATTTAATTAGATAATAACAATATTAATAATAACCCGGCAGGTGGCCCTAGGATTTTTTTATAGGAATTGCCGTCCATCGAAAGGGACGTTAAACGGGGGTACTGAGCTTGTACGATGTCAGGTACTAGTTAAAAATCCCTATCCTAATAAAACCAGGATAGACAAAATTTAGGGCTCCCAATGTAGCATCGTCCAATTAGCTATAGCAGCATGAAGTGACTTTAAATGATGAACAAACAATATTAATAAGACAAAAACACCGTACTGAATTTAATAAACAATAAAGGTATTTAAAAAGGTAATAAGCAAAATCCATAATCTCAAACCCGCAGTTGTCTGATCTGACAAAATAAGCCACACTCTACATTAAACAAGCATTAAAAAATAATGAATTTTGAAAGGTTACAAATTCTTCAAGACCATTGTCAATTTCGAGATTGGCCTAGTAGAATATCCTATTTATTCCACAATGAACCCAATCAAACAAGTTATAAAGAAATGATGTGATTTTAAGACCTTAATGATTACATTGCATTTAAATAAAATAAAAATATCTTGGTGGCAGACGCGAAGACCAATACACAATTGGTATAAGTCCGAATGGTTTAAGTACTTTACAGCTTATCTAATATCAGCTACATTGGGAGTATCGGAATTTGAAAACCTAAAATATCGATTGACTCTGAGGGATCTGGAGAGGGATCTGGAGCTCATCCAACCTTTACAATGTGGGTACCCTTAACTGGAGTGGTTAGGGGTGGTAACGTGGCGGTTGAGGATATTAGCGGTTAATCACCTTCTTGAACAATCGTTGGCTTAGAAAAAGTACTGTCTCTACCATGTACAGGCAGTCAACTGACTCAATGCCATTCATGAGTTGTAGGAGAAAAAATAAAAAAACTGGCGATTTAATTCTGAAATGAGCATGTTCGAGGACACCTAAGGTCTTTTACATATATTACATTATTACATAAACGCTGTTAGTTAATTTTTTGTATAATAAATGAATGAATAAATAAGAAAAAAATAAAAACTTACTGTCATATAGTAATCATTATAAGTTAAGAATTTAAGAATAAAATAATTACATGAGCCATAAATTAAAAACATTTTACAATTTTTCTGTTCATTCTCTAATTTTCCTCCGGTAAATAATTTCATCTTGAATAACTAATAATTGATTTTGCATATATTCAAAGAGACATTTACATGATTGTAGGGGAGCAACAATGTTTTTCTTTTAACAGTCACTATTAATCAAAGCTTCATGTTGTTTTGCACATACATCCATGCATCACGATTAAATCCGGCGCTTTAATAACAAGGCAATGGAAGATCATATTTTATTTCTAATTAAATATGTAATTCAGTATAATTTAAATAAAAAAAGTTATTTTTTAATATATTAGCTTTTTAATATATTATGCTATCATTAATTAATATAATATAATATATTAAAAAGCTACTTTTAACTAAATGTTAAGTTAAGTTTAAGTAAAATGTGGATGTTAAGTTGACCCTCTATGTTTTACTATTGCAGCAATGACATGAAAACATTTTAATAAACTCTGAGGGATTTATAGGTGAGAATGGAAATTCAATTAGAAACTGTCTTGGTTATTTTTGGAAGATTTCGTTGAAAAAAAAAATGATAAAAAATTAATGAAGTCAAATTCAGGCAGCCGCTACAAAAGAATCACTGTTACTTCATTTGCCTAATCCTAAGTCCCTTGCAATCAACCTGTCAAAATCAACCAGATTTGTTTTTTTTTTTAGAGATGAATGGTAATTAACAGTGCGTTTCAATGGAAATAAGTGAATCAACTTCATAGAGCATTAACATATCTCAATTAAACAAGAAATAATAAATCTCCATTCTAATATTAAGCAAGTATAGATGTACATTATATTTGTAGTATAAGTATATTATATTTGTTACCTGATGGAAGGGCAACTAAATTCACCTTTTAATTAAAAAAAAAATAAAATAACTTAACTATTAATTCAGTTCTTTATTATTAATTGCGATTCATGGAAGATAATAAATCCAAGTAAAATAATTTGACAAAAATAAAAAAAAGCATCATAGTTATAGACAAGGCAGTTCATCTGGTATTGCATCTTATAGCACAGATTCAAGATTTTATTTCAGCCATTTAAAAAATTGAAAATTCATATTTAAATATGGAACTCCTTTGAATTCAATAAATAATAGCATGTGATTTACTGCGGCAATTGCTCTTAAAATCATTTATTTTTATTTATTGAGGCGTTGATGTGGAAAAAATAAAAAATATGGAATGGCGATTTTACAGAAGAAGAAGAGCAACAATTTTGACAACTGAAAATGAATATGTCAATTTGAAAATTGTAACTATCACCGTTCATAGGAACAAAAGAAAGTATATATGATAGTCTGTGACATTTATTCTAGATGTTTTCATCTTAAGTAAAAATTTCTAAACTATTGTACATTTAAATGCAGTACTTTAAAAAAAAAATTAAAAAAGTCTCCTTTTCCTATCCTTTATTATGCCAATAATTACTATATTATCTTATTAATAATTATCTTTTCTAAGAAAAAAAAAATGTTTTTCCATTACTTACTATATTTTCCATGACAACGCCTCAACTCTATGTAATAATGGCAAGATAAATATTTATTTGACTAATTGATATAAGCACATGATTAAGAGAGAGTATTTAAATTGCAAGTTCAGCTAACGAATGATGCTTGATTTAAATTTTATTTATACTGTCATCGAGTATTCCTATGTCTTATAAGAGAGGAGAATTTATATTCATGAGTAAACATAGCCGTTAGTGAGTAGGCATGTTTGGAGTATCGCAAATAGGAAATTCATGTTTAATTCAGAATGTACTCTATATAAAATATATTCATTACAAGCAGCACGATATACAATGATAGGCAAAAAATTCCACCCACTTGAAAAATAATTGTATTTGTATACAGGGTTCCCCGAATTTAAATGGCAAAACTTCAGGAACTTATAGGGGACCGAAAAACTAAGACAAAAAGTCCTTTAAAGATTTGCTAGTTTTAGAGAAAATCGCAAAAAAAGAAACAAAACAAGTTTTCATTTTTATACTTATTTATATACATTTATATTTATGTTATGTTCTTTTTAATATAAATATTGCTCAAAATGTTGTCCTCTTGCACCAATGCAAGCATTATATCTAGCACTCACTTGATAAATTGCAGCTAAACATCGTTCTGATGATATTTGGTGCACTGCATCTATGATTTGGTCTCTTAAGTGCTCTCTTGAGTTGATTGACACCGAATAAACTTTCTGCTTCAAGGTTCCCCATACGAAGAAATCCATGGGTGTCATATCAGGTGATCTGGGTGGCCAAAGTACACTCCTCCACGTCCAATCCATCGTTGTGGATAATTTATATCCAGCCAAGTTCGAGCAACTCCGCTATAATGAGCTGGACATCCGTCGAGTTAGAACCACATTTCAATCCGCTATTGTAAGGGAATGTCATCTAAATAATTAGAAAAGTCGTTCTCCAAAAAATGTGTAAATGTGATACCATTCAATCTTCCAGGTAAAAAATATGGTCCCACCAGTAATCCGTTCCAAATTCCAAGCCAAACGTTAATAGCAAATTCATGCTGAAACCTATTCTCTCTAATAGCTCTGGGATTTTCAAGAGCCCATACATGATAATTTCTTTGATTAACAATTCCTCCTCATGTAAAGGTAGCTTCATCGGTCCATATAATTTTTAATGAAAATAAATTATCCTCGCGAATTTTTTCAAGAAACCAGTCACTAAAATTCAATCATCAATACATAAATTCAATCAAACTCTCTTGACATAATCTTGAGTTAATAAATTCTGAACTTTTTGAAGATGGTATGGGTAGCGATTATCACCTTTCAAAGTTCGCCATATTGCTCGTCGCGATATTCCTAATGCAGCAGATGCTCTTCGGATGCTAGTCTCAGGATTGTTATCGAAGTGGCGTTGGACACAATTTCTTCTCCGATAATCTGCTCTTACTTACTGCCTAGGATTGGTCGCCTTCATCACGTCATTAAGAATGACCCAGTCTCTCGTAGTCTATTAAAAGTTAACGAAAAGACTCGTCGATTAGGCACTCTTCTATTTGGAAATCGGCCCGCATACTCCCGCACCGCTTCTAAAGCATTATCGTTACAGAAACCATACACAAAAATCATATCAGCGTATTCAACATTAGAATATGTATGCGGCATTGTGGCTGATGCTATTCACATAAAAATATCTGAGTAACTGACTGAAGACTGATTTAGGCATTATAATCCTAGAAGGAAGCGAAAATGTAAACAAATAAAAGAATGTAAAGGATACATTAAGCGTTTACATATCTTACTGCCTAGCCTGACGTACTTTGAAAGGTGATAATCGCTGCCTGTAACATTTTTGTTTTGTTTCTTTTTTTTGCGATTTTCTCTAAAACTAAGCAAAAACGAGCAAATCTCTAAAGGACTTTTTGTCTTAGTTTTTCGGTCTCCTATAAGTTCCTGAAGTTTTGCCATTTAAATTCGGGACACCCTGTATAATGGTAGTGTATGGTAGTACTTACTATTCATGGAATTTTATAATCTTTTTTACCTTTAATAACATTTTTAACGTTTATTAAATGAGTCTTTGTTTACAATATTAAAGTCAAATTGTGGCTGAGAAAAATAAATAAAATTGAAATACGAACCATTTTTATTATATGTAAAAGTAAAAGAAAGTAATGATCGCATCATTTAATAGCGCGTTTCCTCCTCTTGCCTTTATTACTTCTTGAAGACGCCTCGGCATACTTTCCACCAGTTGGAAAATGTCCCTTTGCTGGAGGATAGCCCATTCCTCCCGAAGACCTTTCAAGGTCATGCAGTGTTATCAGGAAGGTACTCTTATTCGTCTTTCGAGATTATCCCACAAATGCTCGATAGGGTTCAAATCTGGAGAACGGCTGGCCAGGCTAAAACCTCAATGTTGTTCTGATGAAGGAACGTCTGTACTATATGAGCAACTTGTGGGCGTTCATTTGAATGTAACTCTGATTTCGTTGAGGATAGGCAAAACACGAGGTTCCAAAATCTCGAATAACCAATTCTGTGCGGCCTTATTGATATCCCATCTCACACCATTAAGGAACCACGTTTTGAAGGTTGGCTCTGGGTAAACTTACAGGCTGCATATCTTTCATTTCTTCTTCTCCACTTCTTCTTTCACGCCGGTCTGGAGATCGAAAAGCAAATCTTGATTCATCTGTAAAAAGTACAGCACTCCATTCGTCGATAGTCCAATGGCTGTTTTCTCGAGCAAAAGCCAACCATGTAACTCAGTGAGTTCTGGTCAACTCTGGTTCTCTTATTGTGCGAAAAGTCACAAATCCATGCTCATTTAATCTTCTCTGAGCAGAACGTTCAGAAATTTGCACACCTCGAACTTCTTCGAGCTGATTAATTGTTGAAGAACGGTAAGGTACCGATTTCGTAAAATTCTTAATGTCAAAAACAGGCCATCCTGGAGTTCTTATCCTTTGTTACTTTAATTAGGATCTTGTTGACTTACGTCATTACATTATTTAAAAATTTTTAATAATTTTTTATTAATTGTATTATTTTTTAAATCTTTTTATTTTGAAGAGAAATCAACAAGATCCTAATTAAAATAATGTTCAATGAATATTCATTCTCGTGTATATATCGCAAAAATTGCGAGAACACGGGGGTATGGGATCGGTGAAGAGAAGGGGTTTGTCCTGACTGTGAAGCGACCCCAGGCAGCTCAAATGGTAAGAGCGCTGTCACGGAGAGACGGTTGACCCGGGTTCGAATCCCGGCCAGGGCAAATCTTTTCTCTTCAAAAGAAAAATTAAATTATTTAAATAAAATATATATTTTTCATTAAAGAAACGAAAGACCAATCCAAAGCAGAAATATTTTAAGATGAAAACATGAAAAAATCAAGTGGGTGGAATTATTTGCCTGTCAGTGTATATTTAAAGAAAAGGAGGATGGATACATTAAGGAGTTGTAACGTAAAATATTCCCACTGGAGAGAGCTGTCGAAAAAGAAGAGACTAAAGCCCGGGAGCCGGTGGGTCCGAGCGGTCAACAAATTATCAAGAAAATCCACATTCCTTTCATGCAAATGAGGAGGTGCACTGGCTATTAGCCGCTATATTGCACCCTTTAATGCCTAATCGAGGCCCTAAATATATCTCTCCTCCAATTGACTTATGTGTTTATCCCTGTCGGGTTCGAAACCGGTCCCCCTGGTAATAAATCGACTTGCCTTTGTTAAAATTAATGGCGAGGAATGCTGAATTCTTAATTGGGACTTTTTATTGATACGACCCGCTAATCAAGCCGAGGATAGAGATAATATATCATTTTGTAGCCTTGTTAACAACTAATTTGGTTGGAATTATTTATAAAGGGGAACGATTTAGGCGCCACTGTTCATTTTTAAGTAGCGGCTACACGGATTTATTTTAATGGATCGGCTTCGACAGTGTGACACCTTGACAGGTTGCAGGAGAGAGCTATTCGATATATCTTGCAGAATCCAGAATGGTGGATCGTGTACTGGAAATGATCATAGCAAACAATTATGACACTTAAGCTATTGATTGAGCCCCCGGATGATGCAGGGATCTCACTGTGTCCATCTTAGGATATTTGGAGATTTAATAATCTATCTATAACAGCCGGATTCGAATCCGGGACATCCGGCATAATTCGCTGTTCCTAATTTCTTTAACTTAATGGAAATAGCAATTCGATCATAAATTGTTAATTTAAATACAAAACATATAAATAAATCTAGCAGGAGATTACTGCAAGGCTGCGATTAAAAAGATCTTATCTATTAATAGTAGCGCTAAAACGTTTTTAATGAAACTTCCTTAATCGTTTCTCATTAAATCAATTTAACTTCTTTACCCCGTGCAACGTCATGGAGGAAAATAAAGAGTAGAATTACGACTAAAAGAACAGTTTATTCATAACATGATAAAGATACATTTTTCTCAAACTATACGTCTAAGAGGAATACAATTAAATTATTTCGGAAGCAAATAATAATCTAAGGCGTGCCTACAGGATGGGAAAAGATTCTAAAACAAGTTGAATTGCTCTATTAATAAACTATAAAATCGTGTTTATAATAGTTTATTTTAGTACAAATTATCAAACTTGGTAAGCATGTTTATGTATGTTATAATGTGAGATTAACGTCAAAAAATCCTACTTGATAAAATATCCTGAAATTACATAGATAGGATTGTTAATATTGAGGAGAATATAATGGATGTAAAATAGGTATTTGAAAAAAAATATTTTGATATATCGAGTTTCAGATATCAAAATTTTTCAAGATTCCTAAAATATTTAAGGAAGTCCAATATCTATAATATCTATCTATATATTAGTATCTACTTCCCTTTCTGTTAATAAAATAAGTTTCACTTTCAATTCTTGAGATTTAGTCATATAGTCGTTAAACTATCTTTTAGCGAGGTTTTGAGACTATATATTCTTCTCATAATCTAGACCTGACATTGAAAAAACAGACTTTTAGTGAATTATATTAAATCGCACACTTTACTTTGTCATATTGTAAATTATTTAGGAAACCATTTTTCAGATTCAGAAAAAAACGTTTTCATAGCAAATTTTTTCCATCATCAAAAACGGAATATATTTTTTATTTAAGTTGATTGTTTAAACCTGTTAGATCATTATATCAAGAAGCTATATAAAGAAAGCGAGAAGCCTTAATGACTAGAGAAAGTCCAAAACTAGATGGCAACTCAACATTCCTTCAAGGTCAATGAGGACGTGAGCTACATACCTTCTTCCAAACGGATCTCCATCTGTAACCGATCCCTGTTATATTTCAATTAATAAGTGATTAGCTATTAAGGTTTATTGTGATTATTCTATTTTATATATTCATCTATAAACAATTTAAGATATACACACATATCACGATATCACAAATTATCGTGGAAATGGATGAATTACCGCACTATTGCAATACCCGTACAATAACAAAATCATAATCGGAATCATTTAAATAAACTATAAAACTAAGAATAAATCCGTGATTAAACATAGGCTGAAATAAAGCCATTTTTCACAGTTTATACATTAATTTATACACCATTTCTATTGAAAATTTATTCTTTTATAATATAGGTATGTTAAAAATCATTGTAAGTTTTTGTGTATTTTTCTTTACAATAAAAAAATACCACCATACCAAAAATCCACTAATTTATTAAGAAAGTTATCTGATTTGTTACTTTACTTCATTACGTTATTGTATTTTTTAGTCTCCCAATTTCTGATTCATAATTTGTAATATGATTCCAGCTTTGAGTTTTGTAAGACTCAAATTGGTCTTAATGCAATTAGTGACAGATATATTCATAGTTTAAAACAAAAATTTCCTGACTTATATTTTATTGTTTTTGTTTATTGATTTCTTTTTTTCGTCATTTTCATAGTAGCGTATTAATGTATATCGTAGAATATTGATGAACGTTAATTATTTAATTTTTAAAAAATAAAATATAATTAATAATTTTTGGTAAACCTCCAGATTACTCCTGCGTTATCAAATCTTATGGAATTCGTTGCAAGTAACTGCTTTGTATTCAATTTTAAATTACTCCTTATTGAAACTGTTATTGTGTTAATTTTATATAATTTTAAATTATTGTTTCTTAAGGTACATACTTTCACACGTACACCGTTGTATTTTAATTTAATTTAAATTAAAAATAGTGCCAATAAACTCCAATGAATAGGATCCCCTTCTAAGCACATCCTGACAAAAAGGTTAAGTTTAAGTTCATTCTGTAACGTCTAAACAATTATGCAAAACAGTTTCCAGTATTTCAAATTTATACTGTATTTATGTATTTCTTATATACAGATAAATATACAACATAAAGAGGTAGGAGGCAAGAAGAATAAGGAAAGTAATAAATGGAATTGGATGATATTCTTGATTGGGTAGCTCGATGTGTAGAGTGGTTAAACAGTGAGTACAGCTCAATGAGTTGCTATGGCAGCTAAATTATTTATTATTATAGCAACCACGGATGGAAAACCTGTGATATTCAAAGACCTTCCTGGGGCTCATCCAGCTTGTATAAAGTGCGTTCCTTTAATTGGGGAAAAACTTTCTGTTTAGCATGATCTTAGACAATTCACCTCCCTGCAAAACTGTTTTTCTAGGTAAAGTAGTACACTCTACCATACATTAATCTAAAGGTAAAAATTTTGTTTTTTAATATTCTTGATTATTCATAATTACTGATTTAAAACCTAATTCAACTGGAGTACACCTTATTCATTACTTCCGTTTCGGTCTAATCATATGTTTGAGAGAGTTGATCCTAATCCTAACCCTATGAAATTATATATATATATATATATATATATATATATATATATATATATTTATATATACATATATTACATATATTAATCTGTCAAATCCTTATCCTTCGTTTTTGAAATCGCATGTTCTCCCCAAGGCAGTTATTCTGCAACCTTTAGAGTTTTCGTGCATTTGCTATTCGTGCTAAAGGATTGAAAGATAGTAGTCTGAATCAGTTTCATAGACTTTTTCCTAGCCTTCTTATTCCGTTCCTGCCTGCTTGCAATTTCGATATCGTATTATCGCTTGTTCTTAGAAAGTTCCTCCAGGGATAATGTGGGCCGATGAATGATGGAGAATGCAAAAGATATTTCTGTATACCCACTCGCTGTCAGATGTCTCCCATTCCGCTAACAGGAACTGGGTCAATTAGCTGCGAACATTTGGATCATAACTCCTTGATTAGGATTTAGAATGGCTGTTGAAAACAAGACAAATAGCATAGAATACTTCATGCAAAAAAAATTGTATTTGCGGTATACATTATAACATTGGAGTAATTTACTCAATTTGCATTTTTTTTTTATTCCTAGGGTTTTTGTTATTTAACCTTTGTTGATATATTATACATACAGCTTCAAATGGAATTGTATTAAAAAAAAAAAAAATCAAAGATCCTTTATGCACCAAGAAGTACAATAATTAAGACGTACATAACATTAAAAATTACTTTTAAAAATTGAAATATTCAGTAGATTTTTTTATTTAAAGGCTTTATATAAACCACGGCTATTCTATTCATAAAGTATAATTATGTTTAACCTAAGTTTTATCGCTGTAATACATGAAGATTACTTTATACTGCTGTGGCTAACCGGACGATGCTACAATGAGAGTCCCAAAATTTTGCTAATCCAACTTTAAATTAGATAGGGAGCTTTAATGAGTATCTGACATCGCGTGGAACCCCCGTATTATGTCCCTTTCAATATACGGCATGATCATGATCATTGTTTGCTCCCTTTAAAAAGTCCTAAAACCACCTGCCGGGGTGCGAATCCTCGATCTTGGGGATAGATGGTTGTTATGCTAACCACTTGAACACAGGTGGTAAAAATTTATGAAAATTTAACTTATACATTTATGTAAAAATTAAATTATTCATTTTTATTTTGTAAATCACTACAAATTATGCATAAGAATTTGCCAAGCCCTTCTTTAGTAATCGGAAGGTATGCCATTTCCTCTCATTAAAGAGATCTATTTTGTCTCCTTCTACCAATGGCTTGGTTCTAAAATGATTAACAAATAATATTACTTACTATTAATTTAACTTTGTCCCAATTTTACCCTTAGGGATTCCTCCTCACACCTCGATCTTAAAAAAAAACCAAACAATTGAATAAAGCATATTGCTCCAGCGAGCTTGTCATTTAATTCTCATCTATAATTATTGTTTTTCATGCTCTGGCTTGTCTCTCACTGTACAACCATTCTCAGATGTTTAGCATATCTGATTACTTACAGTTTTTCTTTTGGTGTTTTTTATAAGGTGGTTTTTTGGTATAATTAGTATGAATATAAGTAGTCTCCTTGTTCGACTGATTCCATTAGTCTAAGACTGGACCAAGTGCTATGAACAAATCGATAGAAGCTTTTGGATTTGAAATAGAATATACTAAAGAAGCATACATTTAACATATTTCTTTTTACCATCAGCGATGACCGATACATCACTGACCTGATTCCTAGAGCGCTCAACAGGTGGGTTTAGAGTTCGGTTGCCGGCTGTTCCAAGGGACCAACGATGGGTCAAGGAACCGTTAACTGTATAAAAACCATTTATCTTCCCAAACAAAAACCAATATCGAAACTACTGAAGAGGCTTAACAACAAATGAGGTTGAACCATCGTTCTTGAGGACGCTGATGAAATTATGTTTAGAATATTCTAAAACACTTTAAGCTGGTTAACTTGAAAAACATGAGAATTTAACTGTATTTTTGAAATAATATAATAATATAAAGTGTAAAAGTATCTCTAACACTCCCTTTTGAAATGGCATTGAGTCCAAACACATAATTTATTGTTCAAGATAATTAAGAAATAAGATAAAATACAATCAGAAATAAGGTTTCTTCGCAATAGGAGGAATTTTATACAAAATAAATAAACTTATTTTGTTTTTCCAACATTTCGCCCTAATTTCTAGGCCATCATCAGCACTGAGAATACAAGAAAGCAAATTAGCAATATTAACAATGCAGTACCAAAAAAATTATAACAGGTTATATTAACAGTGACAGGGATGACAAGAAATAGATACAAAGAGCAAAAGCTAAACATGAAACAATATATGAGAATAATAACTATAATGTAAAGAAATCTAGAAGTTAATCTTAATTTTAAGATAATTAAACATAATACAATTACGAAAGAAATGATTTTATTACAAAATATAATGAATACTAACTTATTGATGACACGCAAAATGAGTTTGAAATAGGTACGACTTAAAAACAATAGTTACTAATAAAAATAATATATCTAAGAGCTATACATATCATAATTGGTGCATTATTTAAACAGAAAAAATTAATAGTTTATAAATTTGATTATATTTTATTAAAATAAAATTGGTTTATTTTTATGTATTATAATAAAAAAATATTTTATTAAACAATTAAATTCAAATTTTAAATTCCAAAATAAAATAAAATAAAATTCCATTAAATGCACCCCCACAATTTTATAGTTTTCTAAAATATATCCAGACAACCATTTCTTTACAATTATTATATTTCCCTTTACATGTCGTTCCAGTGGAGATTATGGAAATGAATCGAAATTTATACGAATATAATCAAGGATTCGGATTATCGTAAAGGATTTGATAAAGTTATAAAGAGATGCTTTAGCGAATTTCGAATTCGCAGTAAAACATTGTATTGAATCCTCTAGAAATATTTGCATTGCTCAATATTTGCTCAAGCTAGTAATTGCTTTAAATGTATTTTATCAGAGCCTCCCTCCGAACGATTCACGGATAAGGAAGTTGAGTCACGACAGACAATTAATTTCATGTTACTCATCTTGCTCAATACATGAGCTTCAGTGGGAACGTTGTGGTCAGTGGAACAATGGCATTACCAATTGTAATGTTAGTCATTCCATGATTGCGCATGTGCCAGTTTATAAAATTGCGTACAAAAATATAAGATCATCACCACATTAGGATCTATTAAAGTTCTGCAAAAGTTATATTCTTCTATAATATAAAATATACTATTTAATTATTCGAGAGAAATTTTGACTCCAAATATTAACAAGAAATATTTAAGCAAGTGCTACGCAAATGTAGATGGCTCTCAATCATTAAAAATTATAAAATCTTACTAATATTATAAATGTGAAAGGTTGTATGTTTGTCTCTCTTTCACGCAAAGACTACTGAACGGATTTCGATGAAACTTTACAGTAATATAGGTTTTACATCAGAATAACACATAGGCTATAGCAAGCGTGGATTTAGGGGGGGGGGCGCTCGGGGGCACGTGGCCCCCGACAGTTTTTTAGGTACAGTGGAGAATCCATTAGTACATAATTTAAGGCAAATCACATGATCATGTTATCATGTCATCATGATGTTGTTAAAATAACAGAAAGAACATGAGTGAAACTATTTGTTTTGATATCCTACTAATCTTACTAACATTATAGATGTGAAAGTTTGTACGAGTATGTTTTACTCTCTTTCACGCAAAAACTACTGAACGGATTTGGATGAAACTTTACAGTAATATAGTTTATACATCAGAATAACACATAGGCTATAGCAAGCCCGGATTTGAGGGGGGGGGTGGCGCACGCGGGCAAGTATCTCCCCCTCCCCCGACAGTTTTTTAGGTACTTTGGAGAATCCATTATTGTACATAATTAAAGGCAAATCACATGATAATAGTTGTTAAAATAACAGAGAGAACATGAGTGAAACTATTGTTTTGATATCCTGCTAATATTATAAATGCGAATGTTTGTATTTATGTTTGTTACTCATTCACGCAAAAACTACTAAACGGATTTGGATGAAACTTACTGAGTAAAATAGGTTATACATCATACGCTACAGCAAGGGCAGATTTATGTGGGGGCACGGGGGCATGTGCTCCCCCCCGTTATAGTACATAATTAAAGGCAAATCAGGAACTCAGCATTCTGAAATTTGTAGATAGGTTTTTTGTATATATATATATATATATATATATATATATATATATATATATAAATTTGGATAATTCCAGCCCAAGGATTTCCCCTTTAACATAATAGGGGTTCAAAGGTTGTATAGAATCCGTCAGTTTTGAAGTTAGACATCTGAAATTTTGGATGTACAAGTAACTTATATTTTAAAAAAGAATTAAATTATTTATTTAAAAATTTTTTTGTTTCAAATCTCCATTCATTTATATAAAAAAATATTTAAAATATATATATATATATATATATATATATATATATATATATATATATACGGAAATAATTATAATACTTTTCCTACCCGGAGGTATTTTAAGTAAATACATAGTATGAGTCCGCTGA
This sequence comes from Arma custos, assembly GCA_037127475.1. Taxonomy (NCBI): domain Eukaryota; kingdom Metazoa; phylum Arthropoda; class Insecta; order Hemiptera; family Pentatomidae; genus Arma; species Arma custos. The sequence goes on from CM073759.1 coordinate 40,309,242, forward strand.
AGGCGAGTTCTCTAAACCGGCACAAGGCCGCTGATTCTATTCATACAAAGCAGAGAGAGACCGCTTTACGGAATTAGGTGATAGGAAGAAGAAGAAAGGTGGGAGAGGAAGGAAGAAAGGCTTGGACAAGGGAGTCCTCACCCCATCCCTAGGCCAATGAGAGCACGGCAACCAAGGGGACACTGCCTTGCCACCTCCCAGGTCTGGAACTATGTCTCTAAAGAGTGGGTAGCTACACGCCTTCAGCCCACCAAAAAATTTGATGTGCCTCCGGCTAATGTAGTTCGGTATAGACGGGAGTTTCAGCTCCTCATTGATTTTAGTATTACGCGCCCTTTGGAGCGACTTGCCTTTAACTATACGCCTAAGGATGGAGTTCTGGAACTGCTGTAGACTTTTTAGTGTGGTTTTATAAACATGTTTAAGGAGCGGCTCACCATGGAGCAGCGTTGGTGTAATAATTGATTTATAAATTTGGCATTTAAGCCGTAACGACAGTTGGGGCGAAGTGAGGAGGTGGTAGAGCCTATTGGACTTTTGTCGGGCCAGTTTCAGCCTCCCCCCTGACGTGACTCGAGAAGGTAAAATGCCTATCAAGAGTGACGCCAAGGTAGAGGATAGAGTTAGATACACGACGATCTTCATCTTCAATTGTGAATTATTTAAAATGATCTTTCATGAAACTTTAAACTTTATGTGGCAGACCAAATTTCACGCGAGCGAAGCCGCGGGCATAAGCTAGTCGAATATAACTTTCAACTGAAGTGAGGCCAAGAATTCCATGACTGGTTTGAACGGATTTCGGTAAGTTGAGTAGGATGAGGTTGATATACAATTGGCATATTAAAGATTAGGGACCAAGTGGTTGGCTTTGAAACTGCTCAATTGTTATGAGATATGGAAATCGAAAGTTTCATCCATCGCTTTAGACTCTACAACAGGATATAAAAAAGGAAACATTAGAACAACCGATGTCTGGGCCTCTCCCAGTCCTCTACTGGATTTAGAAGTAGAGTTACAGGTACGCAGGATCACCCGAAGAAGGCCGAAAGATCTCTGGCAGGAAGCTGGGAAGGAAAGAACACCTTGAGGAAGAAAGTTTGAACGGTTTTTGGGTGTTTGTTGTCTAGATATGATTGCATCTAATAACAATAATATACTGCTCTCTTGACATAATTAAGTCTAATTCTATGCTATCTTTCTAAACACACCATTGTATTGTACTAGAGTCGATTGTATACTTGTTTCATTACAACCACGAATTTGTAAAAATAAAACTGTACAGAGCTTTTGAAGCTATGAGAGTTGTTTGTTTCTTAAGTTTTAGGAGTAAGCACCTTGGTCACAATCGAAATTTTTTAAATTAATTTTTCGATTTTATTTATTCGATAATTTCGGAGCGTAGGAGGGGATAGAGGAAAATGACGAGCATAAAATATATTAACAGTAGTGTAGACAATAATAAGAACATTTAATTCAAGGAAAATTTCCAACAACTTCTTTCTTTAAGTTGCATTCCTAATGCACTCTTAATAAAATAATAAACTGTTGTGTAATAATTTTCAGCATTTTCTGTATTCGGTTAAAAATCACCTTTTATGGTAATGTCAATTCCCCTTGAAGGTTTCCAAATATTAAATCCTATTTTCAGAAATCTTAAAGAGAGGCCAGGAAAAGTAATCCTTGCCAAGTGTGACATAATTATTGTTGATAACAGTCTATTTAATTTATTTGGACAAAACATAATTGAAAAAAATATGGGTTAAAGTTTTAGTTAGTACTGAATAACTTGTACTGAACGAGTTGTAGTAGTTATTACTGAATTTTAATACATAAACATTTATCAGTGGCAATTACAAGACCTGCAATTAAATGTTAAATGCTGGTCACATGTAGCGGTTCGTAAGTTTTTTTTATAAAACATTACTTACTGTTATAAATTAATTAAAACTAATTTCTTCTATGCCGATTCTTCTGAAATTTAGTACTTTTTCATTTTTCTCAAACAAAAATAACGATTCGGACTGTTTTTTATTATTACGATGATGATACTAGATCATTGTAATAATAAAAAACATCTCTCGTCTTACGATCAATTTCTTAAGACACTTGAAAGTTTATAAAATTAATTACGCTGAAAGACATTGAGAAAAAGCATTTGCTGAAGATCGGTTATTTCAAGAAGATAGGTTAATTTAAAAGACGAATGAGAACTAACCAGTTAAATGCTTTTGTTTTTAATTGCTTGACCAAGGTAAAAAAAAATATATTGAAATAAAAAAGAACTAAGAAAGAATATCGATGAAATAAAAAGATTTCTGTACGAGAAAACGTCTTGCATTCCTCACATCTTTATCCTTGGCATACCAAGCCAAACGCATTTGATTAACTGATATTTTCTCAGCGATCGATTAATCTCCTCAGCTACAATCCAATAATAGAAATCATATTAAAAATCTGGTTTTTGTTGATAATGCAATCTAACTTATATTTCAAGTTAACTTATTCTAGCATTTATAGAAATATATAATTAATAAGATCAATAATATAACAAGAAATATATAATTATCATCAATAAATGAAACAAATCACATGAAGCTTTATTTGTATATGCAGTGCTGAACCGAGTTGTGTAACGAAAAAAAAGTAAAATAAAATAAAACATGAAAAACATATAGTCCAAGATCCCTGGTACATTTTTGCATTTGATTACTATCAAGCTGAATCTTCGTGAATAGCTTCGTTTTGATGAGCCGCCCAACAATTTCCTTTGCGATATCGATACATGTTGATCGATAACGAGGTCATCAAAAATGATTACTAACCAGCTGATTTTTTTTTTACTTAGTTAATATTAGTCATATTGTCCTACAAATTATCCTTAAATTTTGGAGAATCATCAAACCGACATATTTTATCCTTGCTACCTCTGTTAGCTACCACAATCGAGAATTTTCGCAAAGGAAATTGTTGGGCGTCTCATCAAAACGTAGCTATTCACGAAAATTCAGCTTGATAGCAATCAAGTGCAAAAATGTACCAGGGATCCTGGACTAATATGAATATAAAATAGTGAACTATTGTGGATTATGAATATTTTAATTCATCCCGGCTAGTTCATTCATTGAAAGTTCAGAAGGAAAACAAGTTAAGAAGATGTACTATTTTCCACAATTCTCAAAGTTTTAGAGCTGCTGAATCCGAAAATCAAGATTTTAAAGATTTATTTATTACTTTTTTAACAACCTCCATGGGCACCTAAAGTTGGGCCAAAAATCCTAAGCAATATAAGAAGTTTTCGGAAATGCATACGACTGCATTTTATAGTCCAGCTTCGAAAAATGCTAAGCATTCTAGTTATAAGGGAAAAACTAAAAAGGATTTTTTCCCTGTTCAAAGCCGGTGACTAGCTAGATGATAAACATGAATTTCGGGCAAACTAAAATCAAAAAAACCCAAAATTGTTGAAACTACAACTTCCTCGAAAAAAAAGTTGAAGTTGACTGAATTATTACGAAAGTGTTACATAATTAAAAAAAAATTGTTTGATGCTAACAAGTGATCAATGAGCAGTAACTTTCTAAATTTTCTAGATATTTATTTAGTATGTTATAATAATATCTGACAACTGAGTTGTCTGTTACCCGATTCCCGAGCAGCAGCTCCTGTTTGCCCTGAATATGACCTACAAAGTAGGTCGAAACGTCGACATACTTAATAAATTAGTTATTCACTTATTTGGTGTTTCATTTGACTGCACCCCAAACTATCTCTATCCTTACATTAGAAGTTCCTGTCAACTAATTTCTTCTCTAACATTAATGGCTATTACTTGAATTTACATTATTCACATCGGCAGTAGGTACAATATATTTTTACAGAAAATGAATGAACCTATTTGAATTTTTCACAGTTTAAAAATATGAAACATTATAAAAGTGCAAATTTAAAATGATTGCCTGAGGATAAGCGAGGTTCTGTTTCAATTCATTACAGCGATCTAGGCCGAGACGATATTCGATCTTCAAGGTTGGCCCAAATACATTCTGAGGTCAAAAGTCATACGGTTAGGAGTTTTTATTTTTCTAATATTCCTTTTCAATATGGCCGAGTTTATATCCTCATTTGTCACCATATCAGGGCCAAGTGCGTGTTTCGGTTTTCATAAAATCTGGCATGATCTCAAGATGGCCTTGAAGTCAAGATTAATGGGTAGTTAATTTTGAAAACATGGAATGTGTCAAAATCCATGAAATTAGACAATATTAGTTTTTCTATTTCATGTGATACTGGCCTAAATGTAGAAGTATAATATTGAAGAAAACATTTGAGTAGGGTAATGGATTAAGCTAAGGAATTCCTAATCGGATTTACTTGGGACTCCCGATTTTTTGCACTAACTAAAAATGCATAATGGGGGAAAGATAACTAAAAGTTTTAATTTTTTAATTTTGAAAAATTCAACCACGACCCCGGTTGGAACCCTTGAGTATAGTATTATTTCAAATAAGGTCAAAATAAACGAATTTAAGAAGAAAAACCGTCTCTGAGTATTTTTACAAACTCATGCGTTCATCTCTCCCGTTTAAAATTATTCAGGAGAGGAGCTTTTCCGGAAGTGCATTTCGGAAAAAACTTCAAAGAAAGGGTGTTCGAAAAGATGTATTTATTTGTTAAGACCGTGGAAAAAATTCCAACGAAAAGCCCTTAAGTCTCCAAACTAAAACAGACTTAAAACATTTAACATTTCTGTTTTAGTTTGGAGACTTAAGGGCTTTTCGTTGGAATTTTTTCCACGGTCTTAACATTTATGTAAGGTCTCTTTTTATTTTTCAATATTTATGAATTTATTTGTATATTGTGGATCCAATAATCATAAATATCCTGTTCTTCTATTTTATTTATGGTTAGCTACTAATAGAATGTAAAAATGACTCAGCAACTGGTTAATTCCTATAAATGGTTAAAAAAAAGTTGTTTGTCTAGGGCACTAAATGAGCAATGGCTGAAGAAGGAAAGCAAAACCATCTCTACTTTCCCTGTAGTACCTATTGACTGGTCCGACATTGAACTTCAAATTGCACTTCTGCGTTTGTGTTGATATCTAGGAAAGAGTTTGTACGACATTTGAAAAAGTATAACTTTATGTGATGAAAAAATAAATTTCTCATTTGAAGGTACCAAAGAAAAAATCTAAGTCGAAAAAAGTAATTAGTTTCTCCTAACACAAAGGGGCTTTTTAGAAGTGTGATTGTTGATTTTATGAATTTAGAAATGGAAGAAGAAACACTATGAATAATTCACAACTCCTCAGCTATTCCGCATATTCAGTATTCCACCCACGTTCACAAAACTCATTTTTTCATACTTTTTTAAATTTCGCACGAAAAATGGGTTAGGGATATAGAACTGGCACTGAGAAGGTATTCTTCTGTTTGGAGAAAAATAGAACAATTTCACGGCATTTGAAAGAACTAGGTCGTCGGGAGAAAACTATTTACTCTTCAATTTCCTTTCAACTGGTAATCGCAAAGCCGGCTTCCCGACACAAGTACTATAATATTTGGGCGGAAGGAAAGTGTACGTTGCATACATGATTAATTGCTTAATTTGAATGAACCTTCCTACTAAAGTCATATGCATCTCTGATTATAACGATTTCTATGCACCATCTTATATACTAAATTAATTAAATTTCAAAACTAGTAAATGAAAAAATATCAAATTCTTTAGTCCTAATTTAATGCCTAACCAATTGAATCTTGGAGTTTGTAAACTCAAAAAGATTTTCAAAATTAACCTTTCGAGTGTTTCAAGAGATGGGTAATATCAGAATAATTAAAGAAAATAAAAAAAACAATGAGCATATTTATGAACCAAATAAACTTGTACAGAATACATTCAAAAACATCGGAACTACAATGCACCGTTTGCTTTGATGACCATCGAGGCTTCATGTATAACTTACCCTTCAGTCTAAATGTATCTTTTCATATTATTTACATCATATCAATATAAAATATAAAATTAAATATAAATCTTTTCTTCATAAATATTTTTTCTGGGGATATATGTAGTGTACATGAAAAGTTAAGAGGTTTTGGATTGGATGTCTGACTTATTGAAAGACATGAAGCGAAAAAACACTTCTAAAACATCTTTTTACATTTTAAAGATTTAAAAGATCTAAATACTGTAATACATTATATATATATATATATATATATATATATATATATATATATATATATATATATATATATATATATATATATATATGGTGGCTTCCATAAATATTTAATTTATATATTAAAATATTTAAAAAAAAAATATCCGTAGAAAGAGTAATTACCCTTTTTTCCCAATATTCGTCGTACATTTTCCACCTTAAAGCGCCTGAATCACCTTCATCACCTGTTACCATTTGAAACCCGTAGACTTCTAGTTACTTCCTTAATTTTCCCTCATTTGGATTATTGCTGCACAGTATATGGAGGTGTCACTGAAGATCTCGATGCAAAACTAAAACGGTTGATTAACTGCTTCGTTCGTTTCTTCTTTGGGATCCCGAGAGACACCCTTATCACCCAATATTACGAAGAGCTGAAGTGTCTTTACCCTTCCTATCACCGTAAGTATTTCCTAGCTTCCTTTCTTTACCAATTTATCCAATCCCGCCGACCATCATACATCTTCGATCTCCTTAAATTCAAAACCTCGGTCCACTCCCGTAACAACCGTTCTCGGCTCTCAGACCTATATACAGCATCCCACCGAACAACTGCTTTTGATAGATCTTTCCTTATCCGATCCTCGTCCCTTTGGAACTCTCTACCCTCTTCCATTCGTCGTTCCAATAATCTTTCAACCTTCAAATCCCATATATTCAATCACCTTATATCCTTACAATTTCCAAAAAATCGGAAATAACATACTTAGTTTTCAGATTAATATTTTCTAACTGATAAATGAATGATGTGTTTTTATTTATTTATTAATATCATTGTTTATATATTTGTAAGATTGTTTTGACGTGATTTTATTCTTTATTTATTAAGGAATTAAATTACACGTTCTTTCAAACTAGTAATTAAACACTTTTAACAAAATTAATTTAACTAACAAACTTTAGCACATGTGTTTTATCAAAAGTCTAAACAAACACTGAAGGTTACAACAGTGATGTTATCACATGTAGTAACCTTACACCTCCTCCTCTGAAGACGATTCACACGGAGAAAAAGGAAGCAGCTTGCTGGAATGAAAGAAATTGGAAATCTTCTTTTTCTTTCCACTTGCGACTTCATAAAATGTTGGTGAAATCTTTCGGACGATTGGAAAAGGTCCAATTCGTACGGGGTCAAGTTTGTTGCGATTTAATTTGTTTCCGTTTTCGATGTAAACCAAATCGCCAATCTTGAAATCGTCATGTCTCCTATTCTTGTCTATTATCGCCTTATTTATTTGAAAGTTCCTTAAAGAATTTTGAAAAGCTAATTTTCGGTCCTCTTCTAAGGATGATCTATTGTCTTCGATAAGAGGAGATATAGCCTGTTTCTTCCCAAGGAGTAAGTATGATGGTGCGAATCGTGTTGAGCTATGAATTGCATCATTATACTCATTGACACATTCCTTTGCGAGAATCGGCCAGGCTTTACTTGGCTCACTGTTTATTTTGCATCGTAAGCGATTCACTAGCGTTTGATTTAATCTTTCGTTAAGCCCATTTTATTCTGGATGATCAATGCAACAAAAAACAATCTGTATTCCTTTTTTTTCCAAATAATTTTTATAATGGGTTGAATTTATGGAAGCATATTGGTCGGCTAATAGGATCGAAATATTATTATTTTTAGCAATCGGATTAATCAGATTAATTAAGTCGTGAGCGCTTTGACCCTTACTCGTTGAGATCCATACATATCTGGTGAAATGATCCACCAAAATGTGCATGTATTTCTTTGGTGACCGATTCCCTGAAAACCCTCCAACAGTATCAAGTGACATTATTTGGAACGGGTTAGTGGCAGGACCCAATTGTGAGAAAAGGCCGATAGCTCGACTGCGGCGGGCTTTATTTCTAACACAAATCTGGCAACTTTTACAGAAGTTATGGATTGCTTTGTCGAAACCCTTGAAGTAATAATGCGGCCGAATTGTGGCGTTCATCTGTGCTGGACCAATGTGACCGTAATGATCATGAACCAGCTGGATGATTTCATTTCCTAATTTTGGAGAAACAAATATTCTCAGTTTGCCTTTTAATCTTTTAAGGGTCATTCATTGCTTATAGGCAGTCCGTTTTGCTACTTTTAACTCCGGAAAGTGTTCAGCTTGGTCTTTTAATATCTGAGGTAGATCGATCAGGTTCACGATCCTGATTGCATCTTCATTATTGAAATATTCCAAAACCGGATTTCTTGATAGTAAGTCGGCTACAATATTTTCTTTGCCTTTTTTATAAATAATGTTGAAATTAAAATGTGATAAATAAAGAATTAGATCGCCAAGAATTTCATCTGATCTGGCCTTAGTCATCAAGTTTTCTAATGGCTTATGATCGCTGCATACTGTAAAGTGGCGTCCTATTAAATAATATTGCCAAAATTTTATAGCGTCTTTGATCGCCTTGCATTCTAAATGAATGATGTTTAAACGTTTTTCCCTTTCCGATAGTTTCCTTGAATAATAAGCTACAGGATGCAGTATTCCATCTTCTTGTGGCTGTTTCAGAGTAGCGCCTATCAGTTTAAAACTGGCGTCTGTTTCTATAAAGAAGGGCTTACTATAGTCGTAAATTGACAGTATTGGGGCCGTACATAAATAATCTCTAATCATATTGAAAGCTTTTTCACAATCACCGGACCATTCAAACTTCACGTCCTTTCTTAATAACCGATGTAATGGTTCCAGTTTTTGAGAACTATTTTCTATATATCTTAAATAAAAGTTTATTGAGCCTAAAACACTTCTTACTCCAGTTTTATCCGATGGACTTTGTAGGTTTTTAATTGATACTAAATTACCTTGAGCTGGTGAGACTCTGTTCTTTGAAATTGTATGACCCAGATATTTAACAGATTTAGCTGCAAACAAACACTTGACTAGTTTTAGTTTGAATCCTTCAGCGCCGGTCACCTGCAAACATTTGTCGATATGTTGAAGATGATCTTCCCAGGGTTGAGAGAAAATCAAAATATCATCGATATAATTGATGCAGATTTTTTCCGAACCATTTCTTCGGATAATGTTTGATAAGATTCTCTGGAACGTGGCTGGAGCATTTCTCAGACCAAATGGAAGGACTTTGAACATGAACTTTCCATATTTTGTTATAAACGAAGTTTTTTCTCTGTCTTCTTCTTTTAGTGTAATACACCAAAATGCTGAATTAATATCTAAAACAGTAAAGTATTCACAATTTACAACTTTGTCGATTACGTCCTGTATCGTAGGAAATGGAAAAACTTCTGGAACTACCAATTTATTTAATTTGCGAAAATCGATACACAAGCGTGATTTCTTGTTCTCCTCTTTCTTGAACGCGAGGGTTACAGGGGAAGTGAACGGAGAATCAGATTCTTCAATAATCTTTGCTTGCAATAATGCCTCAATCTGAATTCGTATTTCTTCATCGTCTGGAATTGAGCATTTATACGGTCGACAAGTAACATATTCATTTGATAATAATTTTATCTCTGCTTCCTTTGATTTCACTTTCCCAATATCAAATTTATCCTTTGCAAATATGTGTTTATGCTTTTCTATTAGCTTTGCAATCTGCTGTTTTCGCTCCTCATTTTCAATATAATGATGTAATTTGACGTCGAATTCTTCTATTTTTAAACTTTCATTAAAATTGAATTGATTATAATCGTTGGGATCATTATTATCAATTGAAACTTGAATATCATCTGTTTGATTTTTTTCCATCTGATCTAATTTAGATCGAATAAAATTATCCTCTCGATCACTATTGGATCGGTTTTCATGTAAATCTATCACATTGTTGTTATCTGTTCGTTGTAATATTCTTAAGTTTTCATTTTGAATCAATTGAAACTTTTTTATGGCATCAATCCCCAATAAGATGTCATAAGAAATGTTTTCGTTCTTGACAACATAAGTTGTTATGTAGTCTGTAATATGTCCAATACGAAGTAAAATTTTAGCCCGGGCTGAAGTGAAATTTATTCCGCTGATAGTTTTCAAGACACTTTTTTGTTCAATCAATTTCAACTTTAGCAAGTCAGCAATTCGTTGAGAAATTAATGTAACGTTGGAGCCACTATCATAAATAGCCTTAGTTTTAACCTTATCACATATGATTACATTAAGCTTTATCAACGGATCTAATTTCGCTCGGTTCTTCAGTTTAAATGTTTGTCATTCATGTCTGTTTGTAATATCTCTAAGTCGTCAATCTCAGAAGATCCTTCAGTCATGTTTGATTTTAGTTTTTCTGAAACTTTACTTCGATTGCGGCATTCCGCTACGAGATGGTATCGATTCGGAAAACCAATAGCTGCACAAATTGAACAAGCTGTCCTGTGAACTTTGTTCTTTGAGTGAAATTCATCTCTCTGAAAAGTTTTCGGGCCAAAAATTATTTTAGATCTGGGACTTGACGGATTTTCCTTCTTCTTTGTAGAAAACGAGTACTCTAGTTTTCGGAGTTCCGCATATAAGTCTTCAACGTTGTTAATTTTCTCTCTATCAAGTTCTTCTTGAGCTTCTTTCGGCAATCCAAAAACGATGAGGTTGATACGGGATAATTCAGTACCCTTAGGTTCTACTTCTAGGCATAACCTCTCCTTTATAAGCGCGTAATCGATTAAAGACCCACCCAAGTATTTGTAGTTGAAAGCTTTCCTAACAATATACCAGCCTTTATCTACAAAAACGTTCAAGAATGACTCTTTCCAAGTACTCCAGTGACCATTTACACCTATTTTCTTTAGATTTATTTCAAACCAATCTTTTGCTGGGCCCATGACAAAAAAACGCAAAGCTTGAATCTTTCCACTATCGGAATTTACCTTGAAGCGGCTACACTCTTCTTCAAATTTAATTAACCATTCTTTAGGATCTGATTTACTCTTTTCAAATTTTTCTATAACAAATTTTTTTTCGATTTGATGAAGTTTTATTTCCTCTTGTTTTAAATTTAAATATAATTGGGTTTCTAATTGTCTAATCCGATTTTCTAACTCTATTTGTCCAGCTTTAGCAACCCTGGAATTTGATATTGGGTCGCATTCTTCTAAGGGAAACTCTCTAAAACAAACATTATCAGCTTCATCGAAGTATTATTTTTTTATATTTTCATCGATTTTTACAGAAACTGTTCTATAACCTGTTTGGTTCTTAATAGCAAACATTGCATTTTTTATGGGTTTTTTATTTAATAGAGAAATGTGGATACTTACATCTCTAAGTTCTTCTGGCACTAAATACCAAGTATTCCTATCAATGGATACACATTGAATCACAAATTCTTCCTCAGATTTCTTAACTACTTGAACATGAAGTAAATCCATTTCTTACTAGTTGAAATCTTGTAATTTAATTTGCAAGATTGTTTTGACGTGATTTTATTCTTTATTTATTAAGGAATTAAATTACACGTTCTTTCAAACTAGTAATTAAACACTTTTAACAAAATTAATTTAACTAACAAACTTTAGCACATGTGTTTTATCTGTTTTATTTTTATGTAAGTCTAAACAAACACTGAAGGTTACAACAGTGATGTTATCACATGTAGTAACCTTACATATATTTATATTATTGACGCTTCACTCATCCAGTTAGATATTTTTAAAAAAAAATTATATTAGTTGACATTGTTCATATTTTTATTTCATTCTCTGCTTTCTTTGTTTCTACCTGACTTTGTAATTTGCATACATATGTAATTATCTATTGTTTATCTTTATATAATTATTGTCATCTTATTATTGTTGTTTTTTTAATTTCTTGAACTCTGTTTTTTTTTCTTTTTTAATGTTACCACTGTAGGTGATTCGCAACTTTTTTTTTTCTCATTGATTCTTTCTCACTTAATAAGACACAATAATAACCTGTATTAATATACTCTAAGACGTTATAATACCCTATATACCTGTATTGTTATTCTAAAGAGACTTGTCCCAGAATAAATAAAGAATTTATTATTATATTCTTTAATTTCCGTGGAAAAAAAATACGTAAGATTATCTTAAATCTGCATGAAGTTGATTATCATCAATAACATTCGAGGACACTTTACTAAAAAGATACATAATTAAAGCCAAAACAAAAAATGTTTAATATTGTTAATCATCAGAAATATTTATACAGTCTGACAAAATGTAAAATGTTAATTTTCGCTGTGATTTGATGGCGTACCTTTGCTCTTAACTATTATAATCAGAATGGTTCTACAATTCTGTGCCCCGGAGGTAAAGGGCACTACGTCCAAGAAATAGGTAATATTATTGGTAAATTAATACTATGATCAATCCATTCTATTACTTATTATGCCAATAACAACGTGAACAATTGTCTCCGAACTGTTTCTATAAGTAACGAAGAAGTACATTTTGTTAGTTCAAAGTTATAGAAAATCGGCTCTCCTGAACAAACAACAAACTAAAACAATGCGACATGGATTCTTTTACCTCCTGTGCACAGAATTAGTTGTTTGATTTTTCTTTTAGCTCTGAAATATGTATGAAAGTTTTTTAAACGAGTCTCCTTCATTTATGGTTATTATATACCGTGTGCTTAGTGGATTTCTGGTTTCTATGCCTAAAAATTCAGCTACTTCCCCCGGTTCTTCTGGTTCGTATTATTATCAATATAACAGTGACATAAACTCCCAATGATTCCTGATGACACCCAGAGCCGTTGATGTTGACGCAGATGGAGCTGAAGAGGCCTGGCGATGGGACCCCCTCCCCCAGCTCCAATCATAGCTAATAGTTAATATCCTGGCGTCCCAATCTGTCTCTTCTCAGCGAACTTAGGTTCTTGCAACCAATGTGAGTCCAATGGCTGCCATTGAGCAGTAGAAAAAAGGATAATACATGCTAAATATATGTATTAAAAGGAGTTGTGCTATTTACATAAATTGTGGATTCTTCTCCATAACATGTAGGATGTCATGTACGACGTTATATTATTGAATCATCTACAGGTTACTAACTGAGATGATTCATCAGAATGTTTTATACGCACTAGGCCGCAAGGATATGCCCCGGTAGTTTTGACAGTCCAAAACATTCCCTTTCTTGTTGATGGGACGTATAATTGTGCTTTCGCAATCCGAAGAAGCATCCATTTGCCGCAATTATTCTTCTTTGAATTTCAGGTTGAATTTCATTGTTAGCATTTATCTGGGTTCCAAGATATATAAATTCGTTCACTCTCTAGAACAATGGTTAACAACCATTTTTTGTACTAACGAAAGCCTCCTCCCACAAAATTTGTATGGGCAATTGAAAAAAACAAAAACAAGTATTACATCAAAAACAAAACATTTAGTTTTACTATAATAAAATAACCAAAACTAAGTGAGATTTTTTTTTTATTTTCAACTGGTCTTGTGCTTCCCCTAACTTGTCATCACGCATCCTTGGGGCCCTCAGGTTGTGATCCTGCTCTAGAAGATATAGTTTTCTGCTTTGATGACATCTTGATCAATCACACCAGTTCTCTTTGGATTCCTATTTCCAGTAGTTTAATGCTATATGTAGCATTAATACTGTCATATGCTTTCTAGAAATGTATGGATACATGGTGGATTGTGATGTTTTTGAGGCGATGTTGAGCACTAAATATGGCAGAATCGTGTAATTCAGATTCGAATAGATTGCAGAGTTTTGAAGAATTTATTCATGAAATTTATATAATAACTAAAATAAAATGTTTTGTCATGAGCTAGAATTCTTCACTCTTAAACGAACAAAACTTTTCAAATAATTGGGCGAACCAGTTACTAAAAGACCCTTATAAGAAAGTACAGACTGATTTATGAAGGTTTAAGATCTTTATCGTTTATTTGAAAAGAATAAATAAAGCCTCGTGGCGAGGTTGCAGCTATTTTAAAAGCAGTTGTTTTTCAACGTTGAAGGAAAAAACGAATGTACCGGAATAAATACAGAGAAGTGACATTAGTAATTGCAACTTATTAGTAAGATAATTGGGTGTTATGAATCTAATTACCGCAAAAGAGATTTATAATTAACTATGGAAAAACATTTTCCTAAATATGTTTTCCATGATACTATTTAATGTCATCATAAATTAAACTGCTTCTTTTCTCCGATCACTCACTTCGAAGTTCGTGGCAGAATAAATAAAAAGTAACTGCCGTTCATCTCAGGTATAATAGCCTCCCACTTACAAGGACATTAACTCATAAATGTTTTATGAGCCATATAATTTAAAAAACAACAAAATATTAAGACTTCTTATAGGTGATAAGTTAGGTAGTTCAAAGTAATCTAATTGAATCCCACATTCATGTATCATGTTTAGTTTATATTTCATACATTATGTTATTCTTATAATAATAACATAATATTATTTAGTTTATATTGTAAAATATTCCATATAATGATAAAATAATAATAATCATTACTATTTACCTAATTTATTTCATTTACACAAAAAATGTATCAAACATTTCCAAGTACAAAGTTTCTCTTTACCAATAAATATTAAGCTGTCTGGAATATAATGCAGAATTGTATGGTTTTTTTTTAAATACCACTACATATAGTAAGGTGTTTATGTTTTTTGAACTTTGAAGCGTTGAACTTGCACGGGCAGAAACATCAACAATGTCTAGGGTGAAGGCAGTATAGGTGATATCAGTGGTTCAGTATATTTTGAGAGGGAGACTTGAGCATTGAAGAAAAAGAAGTTTTGCCCTTGATAACGATGTTCTCCGAGCTTCGGAACAACTATTCGAGAACAGGCAGATAATCTCGAAGTCAGGAAATCAACCGTCGATGAACATCTCAACGTGATTGGGGAGGTAAAAAAGCTTCAATGTTGGGTCCTTCACACATTAAACGGCCGCCAAACAGATCAGGGTTTGAAATTTGTACTTCACTTCTTAGCCAAAACATCAGCGATCCTTTTCTGTCCAGGATTGTGAGTTGCTATAAAATTGGATCCTCAACGATAGCAGGGTGCGCTCTGGACAGCAAAATGTTTATTATACTATATTGTACTAAAATTGCGCTATTAAATCTTAGTAAATACTGAATTAGTCCTTAATAGCAAAACATTACAGAGGTAAACAAACCTTGAAAGGTGACTAATACGAGTTTAAATTTATAAAACTCAAAAGTCCAACAGGCATAAACAGTTTACTACTTGGAAGAAAACAAATTTTAAAGACAAAAAAATCCTGTATTTTTTCAGGACAAGCCAATAAATATATAACCGTCAGCACTTCTCCTATTCTGGAATCCATCATAAAAGTCTATTTATTATTCGTCTTACAGTGCAAAGTATGAAGGATTTGTTTTTGGTTCATTATTTCCGAAAATGAACCTTTGTAATAGACCAAAACATTTCTAACTTTATGATATAAGTTGTTTGACGTAGAATACAAATATCAAACAAATAAAAATCCGTCTGTCCGCCGTTCCTAACTTCTTTGCTTGTCAGAATTCTTAAGACATGAGAAACCAAAGTTAATATAAGACGTAGGAACTCGATATCACCAAACATCTTTTAAAAATTGAGGCTGATAATTGATTTAATACGTCTATGACTCGGCCACTTCTAAAAGGAAAAATACAAAACTGTTTAAACAATATAATGAGGCCTAAAACAATGTTAAATGGTTTTGCTATATTATTTGAATAATTTGATAAGCTAATAATATTACTTACAAAATAAAATTATAAATATTATCGAAATCTGACCATTAATAGCAGAGATAGATAAACCATACGGTACTGTTTTGACTTCCCGTCGCAACAGGTCATCTTCGCCTCGTTGGTTAAAAATTTTTGTATCCATCCTCCGTTTTCACGTACTCTTGGTCTTTCCATTATATTTTTCTCATTGAATTGAATTAAATAAACAAGTCTATCTGAATGAACTAGGCAATTTCAGGGTCTACATGCTTTGGTCATATGTTCTTCAAAAAATGGGGGTGGCTGTGTCATGGAAGGTTTACGTAACAGGTAATATTTTTTATATGAAATATTATTATTTAGGTATTCAGGAAAAAATCAAGTAAACAAATAATTACTGTGTTACAATAAAATTATAAGTCTGTTTGACTCGGTCATATGGTGTTTTATTGTTACCAATCGATCGCTCTTGAGAAACCCTTTCGAACCGTATATGAGCTCTGTATTTGGATTTGGCTTTTTGACGCATGTTGGTCGACAATATTATAATAATACTTTTGATAATATTTGTTTTATTCTGACACCTTATTATATTCACTATCACTATTTTACCTAATATTATATATACAATCGATAGAGTTTGACGACAGCTGACGATAGCAACCTAAACAAACGTCGTAGCTTCTCCGAGTCAAAAGTTATCTTAATGGAAATCTCGATAAGCAGCAAAATGCCAACACTTACCCCTCCATTGCTCGCGATGCTTAACAGTCCTCACTTATCGTAATGAATTCTTTGTTCCTTTAGCTATCCAGTAGTCTTTCGGATGGAGATGACAGATATGTAGCTGCATCCCCTGATTTTATCATTCGTTTTTTTTTAAATGTCTCCCGCTATTGAAGCAATTTTAAAGACGTATTGGCGTCAAAAGTTTCAGTTTACATCCATGTGGAGGGGGGACTAACACCAATACTCCAAGTGCTTTCTACGATTTCATCAAGAGATTTTATATAATTTTGATCAATTTTCTTTCAACAACAGCAAAGCTTGATTTAAAATAAAGTCTAATTCTCTGAACTCCTAATAAAAGTTGAGAGAATGGACACTCCAGGTTTTTTAATTATTTGCATGTTTTTTCCAGTGGAGTGGCCGAACAAAACGGGCGATCAACGGTGTCGCTATCGTTCCCCTGATAGCAACATGATTAATCGCTGGAAGGCGTTCCGTATTGTGAGCAGCCCCTGATAGCATCTATTCAACCGCTAGCACACATTCTTCCATAATGGATCTCAGTGAGTAATTGCCTACGGCTAACTGTTAATGAAAAACTATTATGCAGTTAGAACGCTTGCATAGAATAGTTAGTTTCGCTTAGGTTCACTAATAAGACAGCTATGAAACATATCAATTTGTGTTATTTGTACCTGATTTTGAAATTTATTTATAATTTTATAACATACCATATACACATTATGGCTAATTTATAGTTTATAGATACGTTATCTGTTTATAGCTACTCCTTATACCGAAGCAAATTTATATTATCAGCTACTTTTCCTATTACTTCCAAAGTGGAAAAAGAATCCTTGAATAATGGTTGATTAATCGTATTAGTATTATTTTTGAAAATATATCATTTCCTCGATCTTCACAATCAATGTTAGCTCGCTAAATATTTGTTTTATTTTTCTGCTCTTAGTTATGTTAAACATTTAGCTGTATAAAAGCATCTACTGCCTAAAATAGGTACCAGTCTCCATTTTTAACTACTAATATTGAAACGAAATTACGGACTTATTTAATATGCATTGGAATTCAAAATTACAAGCAAAAAACTGGATTTAATTGAACTGAAACATTAGGATGGTAGGTCACATTAGGTTAATTAGTTGACACAACTAAGTAATCATAATAACTCAGTAATTTGTTTATTGCGTGACAAGCTGAACAGAAACCTACAGTCCCGGTGTGTGTTTAAGCCGAATTTTATCCATAAAGAGTTGATTGTAGTGAGAGAAACGGAATCGTGACATTATCGTAGTTTTTGTCTTGGAATCGAGTAACAATATAATCAATAAATATTTTTCTAACCGCTTATACACTACAAGAATAACACAATTATGCTTCTTTACATGTTATATAACAAAGTCCTCAGCCGCATTTGTTCGCGGTAAACTCAATACTACTGCACGGATTTTCATTCGGTTTTCACCAATTGATAGAGTGTTCCACCAGGAAGGTTTAGGTATATAATTTGTCCACGTTTCGTGTAAATGGGTTGGAATATCGATGGGTTTCACCGAAGAGGCTGCCTAATCTCGTGCAATTATCTAACGTGCAAGATAATAAATTCGTATATAGAGAAATATTTTGTTTGAATGCAGAGAGAGCTCAACGATAGGCGGAGGTGGCCTGTGACGAAATAATTAAACAACTGAACTCTCCTTCCAAAAGAATAAGCGCCCTCTACCTAAGGTTTATAGAGTAGCAGGCAAAGTTAACAAACCTGCGAATAGGATAACGTATCTCGGTGTCACCCTCGACCGGCACTTGACGTTATCCCAACATTGCAATAAGAAGATCAGGTCGGTTAGAACCAAAAGACTGTAAGCTTAATCTCCTTTTAACCTCACCGAACTTATCACTCCGCCTCAAATTAATGATCTATATAGCAGCTATTAGACCAGCACTCCTTTAGCTATGTTGAATAAAATTTCACCAACAACTTCAAAAAGGCTCCAACAATTTCAAAACTGTATACTGAGGCGTATAGTAAGGCACACATCTCTACAAAGGACGAAATCAGACTTAATGCACGAGACCCTCGGACTGCCCAAGGTAACGGACTTCATCACATGGAGGCATATCAAATTTGATAACCTCCAACACTTCACCAATCCACTATCCAACACACACCGACAGGCCGACCTCAGCGCTGGCAAACACATGTACAGCCAGTCAACATGGACTGAGTAAACTACTAACTCCAATCATAAAGAACTAGTGGGCCCCATCTCTAGACATTCAATTGTAATCCATAATCCTATCCAATTATCCATAATTATAATACTATATTCAATCGTAAGTTATTTACATACGTTAATATAATTATTTTTTCATAATGGTTCAGTATATTTGCAACAGCCCGTGATGACAAATCAATATAAGTTGCTCTAAATGCAATCTTATATTTCACGGCCGATGCAGCAATCTCACCGACAAAGAATTAGAGGCCCTTAAATCAGCCAAAAAAAATCTTTGTGTATGCACAAATTGTGACCAGGCGAAAATAAATAAGGCGACAGGCGACAAATTTACCCTGCTTGCCTGAAACAAATTGAAAACAACGTTCAAGAGAAAATTAAAAATATCGAAACGGCTATTGACAAACTAGGGGATCTCACATTTGTATTGAACGGTAGACTAGCAACAATAGAAAAGCACCTAGAGGAGCAATCAAAATTCATTGAAGATATATTGGCGGAAAATAAAGCCCTAAAGGCACGATCTTGAAGTGCGGTTAAACAAAACCGAACAGGGCCTAAGTCCCTAGAGATCCGGGGGATCCCAGTCCGAGCCGGTGAGACCCCTTCTGGCCTATTA
The DNA here is from genome assembly GCA_037127475.1 of Arma custos. NCBI lineage: Eukaryota > Metazoa > Arthropoda > Insecta > Hemiptera > Pentatomidae > Arma > Arma custos. The sequence goes on from CM073759.1 coordinate 40,328,705, forward strand.
ACTAGCATCGGGGCAGGCCTATTAAATATGGAGGACCTGGACACAGTGCATCGTCGGAGAGCCAGGAATGATGGCACGCGACCTCCACCAATCATCGCACACTTCGTGAGACAAGCAGTAAGGGATGACTTGATACATAAAAGGAAAGCCAAAAGAGATTTTTCCACGTGAGATATAGGTTGGCAGGAAAATTACTTTCACCGTATATATCTTAGCGAGGCGATGACAATAACAAACAGGCACCTCTACTGGTTAGCCCGTCAAAAGAAGACAGGGGAAAAGATAAAATATGTCTGGTTTTTCGCGGGCAAAGTGCGTTTTAGAAAAGAAGATGGTCACCAGGTGATCTTCATAGATTAGGCCCAGGATCTGGATGTCTTCGGGTGCCTACTAGAGTCTTATTTTCCCGCTAGCTCCATGACAACCTCTGGCACTCACCACGGAATTTTAGATTTGGCTTACGTCCTCACTTTACTACTAATTTCTGTTTACTGGACTATATTGTTATTTCTTATGATCTTGAATTCAATGCTTTTAAGTTTGTTCATGCTTAAGCATCTATCCCATCTTCTTTTGGTCTATCCCATATTCTATTACTTGAAAAGTAATGAGAACAGTATCATTACTTATTCATTATTTTCTCTCTTTACATATTTTAATAGTATTATCATTTCTTAACTATTAATATTCTTATATGTTTTTTGTTTTATCTTGCATTTCTTTAACTATAGCATTTCAATGTATATTTGAAACTTTTCTAATCAACTGTAATCTTTTACAAATCAAATGCTACCCTTTCCAATTCAAATGTAATCCTTTCCAAATGAGTTGAAACCCTTCACTGTTTCCATTTCAATTGTCACCCTTGAAAATGTTTTGAAAATTTAACGTAATTTTAAACGAACAGTGTTATCTTTCTTTCACCTTAGGAATAAACATTTTTTTTTAAATGTGATAATGTTCAGTTCAGTTTACATTTTATCATTTTTGTTTATTTACTTCTTAAAAATTTTTTTTTTAATTTTCATTAATTTTTTGTAAACAAGAATATTATTATGTTTATTATTTTATTACCAAAACTATGAAGATACTGTTGCTAAGTTCAGATTACGTATACATGTTTTTACTTTTTTTAAATAAACTTTCTCAGAAACAAAAAATCAACTATTTGTCTTTTGACTTATTTCCCTCCTATATATGGACTATTTTATAGCTTTTCGCTTAATTTGTCTGCTAAAATTAACTGTTCACAGCTTCTTCTCCTCTAATACTTTGTTCTTCTCTGCTATTTCACCATCATGTCCAGTGCTCTGACCTCCTGTCACGTCAACACCCAATCCTTACCTGCTCATTTCGATGAATTCCTTCAATATTTTATCCAAAACTTTTACCATACCATTGGAATTCCTGAAACATGGCTAAAACCCCACATCCACACCTCAGTAATATCCTTACCAGACTATTCATTCCTCCGCAACGACCGGGTAGACAGGACTAGTGGAGGAGTAAGTCTTTATGTACAAAACTCCCTAAAATCACGGATCCTTGATTCTTCACCTGCAACCGATTATCCTAGACACAGAATTTCTTTTTGTTGAAATCTATTTTAACTCAAACCTTCTCCTGTATGTCGTAGTATATCGCTCTCCTTTGGTCCCTCTTGATCCCATCTTTGAATCTACCTTTACAACTATATTCCTCTCTATAACCACATTATAATTTCCGGTGATTTTAATACTAATCTCCTTGTTCAATCCAATGATCGACTATACCTTGAAAATCTCTTTAACTCTCTACACCTTTCCATTGTTCCATTTTCTTCCACCGATCACACCTTCCTATCTGACACCTGGCTAGACCTGTTTGTCATTGATTCACGGCGGAACCTCCTTCCTTCCTCTCAATTATCCGTTCCATTTCTGTCCCCTCATGATCTTATCCAAATTTCATACAATATCCAAACTCTTTTTATACTAGCTAAAACCATAACCTTTCGCAACTTAGATTCTCTCACCCCAGGGAACACCTCACCCTCTCTTAAAACCTTGGATTGAAGAGAGATTTATTATTGTGCCACTATTGATTCCACGGTTGACATACTTATTTCCAATCTCCAATATATCCTTGACCTCCATGCCCCACTGAAAAACTCAACCTTCCGTCACCAGCCTTCTCCCTGGATGTGTCAAAAAATTAAAGACCTTCAAAGGAAGCGCGATTCTGCTCGAAGACGCTTTAGACGCACATGTTTAACTGATAACTATCAAGCGTTCAGGGCTCTTCCCAATTTGACACAGTCTACGATCAGGCAGGCAAAAACCAAATACTTCCACGAAGCCCTTTCATCTGCTCTCGATTCTAAATCTAAATGGCATTTCCTTCGAAAGCTTTCTCTCCTTAATTCATCTTCTTCTAGATCCTTTCCAGCCTCTCCCGATGAAATAAGCTCGCATTTTTTGTCCACCTCAGTTAATACTTCAACTTCATCCTCTCCCGTATTTTTCCTAACGCCATCTTTCACTCCGACAACTTTTACTTCACTGATATTTCACCCAACGACATTATTTCCTCTGTTCTGAAATCCCACTCCAACTCATATCAAATTTCCTCGAACAGTCCAACCTCCTTGATCCACTTCAATCAGGTTTCCGTCCCGGTTTCTCCACACAATCTGCATTTACCAAAATCGACAAAACCAAAAACCAACCGTGCTTATCCTTCTTGGCTTTTCTAAAGCTTTTGATCCTTGGTCCATTTTATCCTTTTCAGTAAACTAAAATCATCGTCCTTTTCTAACAGTTCTATCCAATGGTTCCAATCATTCCTCTCTGGCAGATCTCAAGCAGTTTCCATACCTAGTCAACCCCTTTCCTCACTCTGTCCTCTGGTGTGGCACAGGGCTCAAGCATCTCTCCTCTTCTTTTCAACTGCTATATCAATGATCTCCCAAAATCCGTTCACCACTGTTCCTACCATATATATGCTGACGACTTCCAAATCTACTTGTCCTTTCCTCCTTCTAGGAAGACCTAGAATGAATGCTTTGTGCTTGGTACTCCGAGGCGATCGCGCTTTTCCCACCTTTATGATGAGTTAAAGTGGCTCTTCCCTCCCTTCCGAAGACAATATTTCCTCTGTTCATTCTTATACCAATCCCTTCACTCTCAACACCCTTTATATATCTACAGTCTCCTCCAATTCAAATCCTCAGTTCAACGCCTTTCCGATCTCTATATACGTTTAAGCATTCGAACATTCCTGTTTACCACAGCATAGAACTCAATCCCTCTTAACATCCGCCATTGTCCCACTCTATCGTCATTTAAATCATTGCTTTTCCAACATCTCCTAGCTTCCCAAAAAGATGCTCTCTAAGCAAGTCATTTGCTTAGAATGAAATGTATAGAATAATTCATTGTGTTATTTAGTTGTTTTGATTTTGTTTTTTTAAGAATATGTAAATCATGTAAGGAAAATATTGCATCCTAGCTCATCATTTAACTAAAGTTATGGATTTATCTATTCTCTTTAATAATTTAATAATAATAATAATTTAATAATATCTTGTCAAGATTCGTACTGTTTATTTACTTAATAAACCTACAAATTCCTGCCCTACTGTATCCTTTAATAATATTCCTCTGAACCCTGTCGAACAGGCACGTTACCTACGACTCCATCTGGACAAACGTCTCACTTGGAATCCTCATACAAGACTGAAAAGACAAGAAACTGCTCGTCGTTTTCGCCTACTTCAACATTTACTGGACAAACGCTCTAAGCTCCCAATTAATTACAAAAGACTCATTTACATGACAGTTATCACGCCTATTTGGACATACGGAGTTGAGCTTTGGGGCTCTACTAAACCACCCAATTCATCTCGTATCCAATCCTTGCAATCCAAAATCCTTCGTAAAATCCTCAATGCTCCTTATTATGTCACAAACAAACTCATCCATCATGATCTTAATATCCCATATGTTACTGATTTGGCCCAAACTAGATACCTATCCTTCCATGAAAAGCTCCATACACACTTAAATCCTCTAGTCTCTCAACTTGCTTCCCATACTATTCCTGATAACCCTCCGAGGCGTCTGAAAAGAAGATGGCCTCGAGACCATCTACTATAGAACTTTTTGGAGTGCTACCGATGGGAAGTTTCTCCACAAGTGTTTTCAAGTCGTATTGTACATATAGCAGATTTACTTATTGTAATATTATTATAGTTGTAAATATCAATAAATTAAATTAAAAAAAAATTAAATTATTTACTTAATATTATTTTTTGTTTAAATATTTACTTTTAAATTGTATTCTGTCACTTTTGACTCTCTTTCTGATTTGTAACATTTAGCCTTCTGGCCAGATAAATATGATGTTTCTTTTTCTGTTCATATTTGTCATTCTAAAGGGACTTAGTCCCATAATAAAGTTACTTTTTCTATTCTATTCCTCTCTTAAAATGCACCTGGTGCAGTGAAAGAGATTCCATGTGTCATATTATTATAGTATTGTCAAAAATTAATAAAAGCCGAGGGGCTAAGAAAAAAAAATTTGGTTTTGTTTTTATTTTTATAATTTCTATATAATAAAGTACATTAGCTGAGATGGGGAGAAAGAAAATCAAGACTCCCATAGAAGCCTAACCAATGATATTCACGTGGTCCTTAGTGGCCGGTACGTGATAAAAAAAATATACATTACACAGACAAATTATGAAAGCATGATATGTCTTATTACCCGAGCAAAGCTACCCCAGCTACCACCACAGGGTCGCTAGTCTTTAAATAAAAAAAAAACTCATTTTGGAGACGATTCGATTTAACCCATTTATTTACCCGGGCTTCAGATATACTCTTCATAGTTCAGTTCTTGGTTTATGTATGATTACTGTATCGATCCATAATCTATTACTATAGATATAAAATTTTACATCATGGACGCAACTAATAAATCACTAACCTAATAAAGCTTCGATAACAATTCTTTTTAAGGGCATAAAAGAACCAAAGTAGGCATAAAGATATAAATAAGAATTTGCTTCTTTATAAAATATATTTAATTTATCAGAATTGGCTCCTCGACTAGGGTGATTATACTCAATCTAGGACGATTGCTTAACTTTTATTTCTCCAACTCAAACAAAAAATATTCTTAGAATCGAACAGCTGTAAAATTGTTAACAAGTTTCTACCAGTTTTGAATCAGATTAATTTAATTAATTAATAAATACAGACGTGCCTTGTCCATATGAATTTTTCAACAAACGAAAAAAGGTAAATCAGGACACATAAAAAAAAAAAACAGTCAAACAACAAAATTTCTAGAATAATAATAAAATAAACTAGTTGAAATAAGTAGCCACCTAGAGTGTAGTGTGTTATCTTAACCACCAACGAGTACTATGTCGGAGATCACGGGTTTACCTCACGACTGTTGACCTTAGGATTTTTTTAAGGGAGTAAAAACTACTTGAATATGCCGTCTTTAGAATGGAACGTAAAATGGAGTTCCCGAATTCGTGCCGCGACAGATACTCTTTAAAGATCTCTATCCTCATTATAGTTGTACATACAAACAATTAGGACTCCCACTGTTTAAAATAAAGATGATTGCAATTGGTAAATGATAAATAATTATTGGATAGTTATTATTTAAAATCAGTTCCATCTTTACTCTGTGCTCAATGAGCACTCTGTGATTCATGGAATCCCCTTCATTTTGTAAATATTTTTTTTAATTGCTGCTTTTGAATCATATAAAGAATTTAACTAGTATGTTGGTCGCTCAGAAAATAAGTTCCCATGTCTGGAGGGCTTCCTATTTCATTGGTTAAACTTGGTTTATAAAGGATCAATTCACAGACAAATGTTTTTACATTTTTTCAAGTAACATTTTGAATTCTGTTCTATTCATTTAGCACCACTATTTGATGTTCAGCCTTGACCTGTTGTATCAGTTTACTCCAAACGTCCCAACCGTTTTGCCTTCCAGTCTCTCACAACCAATAACTGTACTCCAGAACCGGTCTACCATGACATATTCAAAGGTTTTACACAAAATCTTCTTCCCTAAAGCAATTAAGTTCTGCTAACCGGTTTTGGATATAGTCTGCGTTTCGAAAATGTTTTTACAACTGCCTAATCGAACTTAAGTGCTCTTAGGCAAGGAAGGACTCCTGAGCTGGGGAGCGAGATAAATGTAACTAAGGTTAGTCCCTAACGATCTATGTTCAATATCGGAAACTGCAACGCTGTCTTGGATAATCAGGGATTCAAGATGGATAAACTCAGGTACATTTCCAATGGTATATCCTCCGATATCTTCGCATATGGATTTCTAAAGAGCCGTATATTTGGACTTTACTCCATATAATTAAAGCCCCATTTCTTTTCCAATAATGTTGACATAATCAGCGTTAGCAAGCATACATAATAAAGTTTAGCTGAATCCATCCACCCAATTGCCAGAATCTATAACAGTATTTTGAGAGCTGAATAAAGCAGACTGTTAAAGCAACTCACAATCCCTACCTCAGTCCTCCCTAAGAGAAGAATTCCTAAGATTTCGCTCCTCTTATGCGCCTAATTTCACTCTTGATGAAACTATTCTTATAAGTTTCTTAGAGATTTTGAGTTCTCTCGATGCGCCTAAATGCAGTTTCCTATGAATGATGTACTTGACATCAATTAAATCATGACATTTTTTTGAATTAATATTATTTCAAACCTATTTTGTATGTGTCCTTGCCAACACAAGTCATGCGTAAGATCTTTTCACAAAAGGGAGTAGACGCTCTAAGAGAATATTTGAAAACTCAGTAAATCCATATTTCTATTACCTCATTCACATCTCTTCCGTAATGTACATGGAATAATAGACAATATTTTGATATATCCGCATTTCTTACCACCTCGACTCAATTCGGAAACATTTATGGAGTTTATTAATAATGATTACTACGATTTAGTTGAAGATATTCCACTTCAACTGAGAACTCTCATCATATCATCATATCTCAGCGGACATATCTCCATATGATTTTTTTTTGTTTTGAGGTCTTAGTTCAAAGTTTCAGTTTGGCTACTTAACCCTGAAACACCAGACATATACAACAAAGTACTGCATGTCCACAGCAGACATTCACTGAGTCCGATATGTCATCTATGCAACTGATAAACATTCAGTTTGGAAGGTTAATAATTCTCGAGAAATATTCAGAATTTTAATTTATGATAATAGTCTGGCATAGTCAACACCAAATAATTTATTGAAGAAAAAATTTAAATAGAGATGAGGTAATTATTGATGAGGTAATCGGGATGTTATGCAAATTAAAAATCAGGTCTAAAATTCCTGAATTCTTGGAAGAGTACACTGCACTCGGCTACATTCTTACACAATGACTAACCTCTTCAGTTTCCTGCCAAATATGGCACCAAGTGTTTACCAAACCTGTTTGAGAAGAGCTAACAAATTCTTATTTACTAAAATGGAAATGATCGATATTTCAGACCTTAAATAGTCGCAATACGAGTCGAATGGAAACTATTGTGAATAGATTTTCTGTAATTTTTGTTGGTGGAAAAATCGAAAATTGTCTAAGGATAAACTATACAAAGTATTTTGCAACACGCACACACACACACACACACACATATATATATTTAAACACCCTCACATATGCAGAGAGAGTGGGACAGGCAGATAGAAATTTTTATTTCTCTTGTACTTTATTTTATTTATGTAAATTTGCATTACAATGATCGATATTTCAGACCTTAAATAGTCGCAATACGAGTCGAATGGAAACTATTGTGAATAGATTTTCTGTAATTTTTGTTGGTGGAAAAATCGAAAATTGTCTAAGGATAAACTATACAAAGTATTTTGCAACACGCACACACACACACACACACACATATATATATATATATATATATATATATATATATATATATATATATATATATATTTAAACACCCTCACATATGCAGAGAGAGTGGGACAGGCAGATAGAAATTTTTATTTCTCTTGTACTTTATTTTATTTATGTAAATTTGCATTTAATAATATATAACGACGATTCCATTGAAATAAAAAAACAATTGTGAGAGAACTCACACAATTAACTTCATAAAGAGATAATAACAAGATATTCGTAATGTTGCAAAGAATAAGTAACTGAATGCCATGCTTTAAAGAAAACACTAACGTTTTGCTATTCAATAAAAAAACAAAACTTTTTTAAATTATTGATGATACAAATTTTAGCTTGTATAATATATTAACAATATCACCGTATTAATCAGAAATCAAGAATTATATTTTAATTTGTTTTTTTTAAATTCACTATACCTTTTTTTTTTTTTTTTTTTTTTTTTGTTTTTTTCCTTTCAAAGTAACCCTTTGAAAGGACCGTTTATTTGTTAGCACATTCCATACGTGAGTATACTATGTGCCTTATAAATTTATTTTACAAATAGTTAACTACAGTTGGACAATTCTAAAATATATGCAAAAGACATTATTATATACATGCTGTTACAACTTAACATAATTAACAAAATTAACTAATTTAACAACTATAAATTTAACAATTAACATTTTTTTTTTTTTTTTTTTTAATTTAAAATTACAATACTTACAAAATGATTATCTTTTTTTTTTCCTAGTATAGTACAGGGAGTTTCTTATATGGATGTCAACTTTTCAAAATCAATACTATAAATAAATTTAGTGAGTTCGGGTCGAAAGTGATTGTATAGGTCATGTTCAGCAACTGGCCAAACTTTCCCTCTTAATATTGTGGAGATAATTAATTTTGATCTTTGTCCTTCATACATTTGGCAGTCATATATTATATGTTTAAATGTCTGTTCTTCTTTGTCTATTGAGCAAGTACTATCGTTGGTTATGTGAAATCTGTGTAAGTATGATTTGGTATGTCCATGTTCAGTTAAAACCTGAGTTAGTTTGTAGTTAGTGGATTTTATTAATTTGTAGTTATTGTTTGTTAGTTTTGGAATGAACCTATGCAAACTAGGAGATTTATTTGAAATAGTCCACCGTTCATTCCATCTCATAATTGATTCTTCCCTAATTTTGAATTTTATGAACGAAATTGGTGTTTTTTGAAAAGATGGAGACATATCACTTTGTGCTGCCTCTTTTGCTAATTTATCCGCTATCTCATTGCCCTCGATACCAGAGTGACCCTTTACCCATATTATTTTTACCGAGAAATTTAGAAGCCTAAGTGTGCACAAGTTCATTCTGATATTTTCGGTAAGCTCGTCATGTACGTCTGTGTTGAGAACTGATTGTATCAAGATTTTGTTATCTGTGTGTATGACTATGTCTGTATGTATGTTGTTTGGAAGGTCAAGAAGGAATTCTGTCGCTTTTACGACTGCGTACTTCTCAGCTTGGTTGTTGGAACTTGTAGAGCCTAGTTTGTACTGGGCACATAGCATCTTCCCATTCGTGTCCCAAAGTAGCCAAGCACAGCCTACATTATTGCCTTCTTTACTTCCGTCTGTGTATATGTTAGTGATTTCTGTACCCGTTCCGTTATGTTGTGTCAAGTGCGTGTAAAGTTTGGCAAATGTTGATGGGTGTAACCAATCAAAAGGTTCAGATTCCCTTTCTATCATGTTATGTTCGATTTCTCTAAAGTTATCGTTACGCAATTTAATCGATGAGAGTTGTACGATTTCACTAATTTTAAGATCGATGGGTACAATTCCTGCTAAGACACAAGCTGCGTCATATGATATAGTTTTATATGCCTTGACAATCCTGATACCTATGATTCTTTGCAGTCTCTGAAGTTTCCGTAGATGGCATTTTTTCTCAATTGCTCTATGCCAAATCGACACCGCGTAAAGCATTTTGGGAATCAATGCCCCCTCGTATATTGTCTTCAAACATTCAGCCCCGAGGCCCCAGGTTGTTCTTGCAGCAATAGCTAGGGAGTTAACTATTTGCATAGTCCTGACGTATACTCTTTCTATGTGTTTCGACCAGCTCATTTTTCTATCGAACTCTACGCCAAGAAAGGTCAATGTTTGAGTGCTCTCCAATTGCTCATTGCCAATGACAATGTCTAAATCCGGTAAATACCTTTTTCTGCTAAAAATAATGTATTTGCTTTTCCTTGTGTTGAGTTCTAACTTGCATGTTTTTGTCCACTCATGTATTTTGATTAAAGTTGTGTTTGCTATCTGTTTTAAATTTTGAAAACAATTTCCTCTGATTAAAATTAATATATCGTCGGCGTAAATAATTAATTTTGAGTCAGTTGGTAAGTCAATGTCGAAAATTGTATTAACTAAAATGTTCCAAAGAATGGGCGATAGAGATGATCCTTGTGGTGTTCCTAGCGTTAGAGTTTTTAAGCAGGAGATGGTATTCGTTGTAAAAAGTAACCGTCTATTTTCAAGGAAATTTCTAATCAATAAATATAAATTCTTTGGACACCTATATTTTTTGAGATTATTTAATATAGCAGGCCACCAAGCATTGTCAAAAGCCCCTTTTATGTCAAGGCTGATAACTAGAAGTTGATCTTTTTTATTTAGAGCTTCGCTGATATTGGTGGTCAGTGAATGTAATGCGTTTAATGTTCCAGTCTTCGGCATAAATGCAAATTGATTTTTGTTTACAGTTTTGGTTTTAACAAGAAAATTAATTAGTCTGTTTTTAACGATTTTCTCGATAATTTTGCTCATGATCGGAAGCATACTAATTGGTCTAAGCTTAGTGCTAGAGGGTTTCGGTACTAAGACTAATAGACCAATTTTCCAGTTGTCTGGAAATTCGTTTCTTCTGAAGAGCAATTTGTACCAATGTAGTATTAAATTTGGTACAAATTCGAAGACTTTTTGGAAAATTATAGGAGTAATCCCGTCGTAACCCGGAGATTTTTTTGTTTTTAACGATTTGATTGCGATCGAAATTTCATGGTCCTCTATTGGTAAGTCATCAGTTGTATCCGGAGGTATCATAACATTCGATCTAATTATAGTATGTCTGCTGTCATCTGATTCAGGAGTATCTACATTTATTAGGTCGGTCATTACCTGGTTCAAAGTCTCCTTTAGATTGTTGGTATACTGGTTGTTAGTCGATGTTTGTATGGTTTTTAAAAGCATTTGATTTTTTACTTTTCCTGCAGCCCATTTATAAGTCCAGTCCCATGGTTTAGCGTTAGTGCAGTACGATTTCCAAGATTCCATTTTGGATTGCCTAATTAATTTCTGGTAAAGATGGCGACTTTCCAGATAGCTGTCTCTAGCTTTATTTCTGAGTTCTTGGTTGTTTTTAATCTTCTGATATTGCTGCCTGAGCTTGTTCGTTCTTTTACGTAGGGCTGACAGTTCATCATTCCACCAAGGAACAGACTTATATTGTTTTATACGGGGGCTATTACTTGATTTTTTAAACGTCATATTTGAAGCTTTAATTATTATTTTAGTCATCATTCTGGAAATTAAATTTGTGCTCATATACTGTAGTGATTCAATAATATAGTTTTGTAGTTCTTCAGCTGTAAATTTGTTTTCAGTACGCGGTATAAATTCTTTTTCAAGTTGTGTTAGTAAGTTAGTCTCAAATTTATTCCAATCAGCATTTGAGGTAAAGTATTTTCTTGTTTTATTTGTATTTTCAAAAGGCCTATTACATTTAATTTCAAATAGAATACAGTTGTGGTCTGTAAGATTAGTTTCGTTTGAAATGGTCCAGTTTTTTATTCGTCCTGTAGCTTGTATATTAGACAGAGTTAAATCAATATTACTCTTCCCTTGATGCCCATCAAAAGTAGGAATATTTGACTTCATGTTCATTATTAATAACTCATTAGTTACGATGAACTGTTCCAAAAGTAATCCCCTTGTATTAGAAATCTTATCATGCCACACTTTGGATCTGCTGTTCGAATCAACGCCTATCACTATATTATAACCTCTATAGCTTGTGATAAATTTATTAAGCTTATTTAAATCGATATTTATGTCCCTAGTAATATCGAAATAACAGCTAGCAAGGATATATTTGTCTCTCCCTGTAATAACCTCCACTGTTATCATATCTCGATCTGAAAATTGTGTTATCAAACAGCTGTCTAGGTTAGGATTTGCAATTACTATTGCTGCTCTAGGGATGTCGTCATATGTTTGATAAATTTTGTATCCTCTGTAGCCTGTGATATCTTTGTTGTAGGAGTATGGTTCCTGAATCAGTAAAATGTCTAATTGTTTCGTGTTTATAATTTGTTGCAGTAAATTTGTACAGTATTTAGAATGTTTAGTATTTAGTTGTAAAACTTTCATGTTTATATTACTAGAACAAGTCACTTGAAAACATATGTTTACTTATACACATTTTCCTATTCATTTCAGTACAACTCAAAAGTGTTATCTTATAACTATTAACTGGATACAGCAAGTTCCAGATGATAGCAGTTGAAAGTTGTTGGTTAATTTCTGCTATTGATGACTTTATAAATGTATTTGTTGTATTTAGATATGATTTAATTATAAATGTTCCACTATTCTTAATATTTTTAATATTGATTAGCATATAACTTACTATCAAATTTATACTATTTACTTTTAAACAATTTATTAGTAAATTGCTTTTTATATAGTTAAAAGTTTTACAGGCTAACGATAATCTACCGTTCGAATATACTATACCTTACTGCTGCTTATGAGATAAATTTCGTTTGATGAAGACTCCAGTTAAAAATAAATAAATTTTGGAATGTTAAAAAAATACAGATGACTCAACAATGACATGGTTAGACATCAGATGGTACAATGTTTAACCTCAAGTACATCCTTACTGTGTCGTCCGAGTGTAATGATATCATCTGCCATTTGTTCTCACAGTTTTAATAACCAAGTCTATTAATTATATTTGCATTTTTATTGCTACTTTAGAATAAATAGTTTCTTCTTAACGGTTGGTTCTTCATTATTTTTAGTCATCTTAAAATCTGGCAGAAAATAAAAGTGAAGAGTAAAATAGAAAGATAAAGAATTGAGTTTGTAATCGGTTATGCTAACGATAAACAAAATTCACCAGAAATTGATTCAGATGTATTGACAATCCTTGTTAATCTAAACTATAAATTCAAATCCCGGCCACGATAAATCTTTTCTCTTCAAAATAAAAATATTTAAAAAGATTATAAATTCTGGTCGATCACAAAAGATTAACATTCAGTTCTTTCTTAACACTTCAGTTCCCGCGTTTATGGTTTATGGTATGAGGAGTATTAATGGTCGATGAAAAGAAAAAATGTACCAGTGCAGTCCTTTAGGGATCACGGGTTAAGTAATTGCTTGTGCAGGGAGGTGATTTGGTCTAGATCACGCTCAACCATTAGGTTTTTAATGGAGCCAATGAATAAACTAGGCTGGATGATACCCGGGAGGTTTTCCAGATCCACAGGATTGTCGATCCATTGCTGATATCTGGAAAAATAATTGATTCTACAACTGCCGCGTTCTGACTGCACTGGTTAATGCCTCCACAACTCTGGCATAATAATGAAGTGATTATAACCTATAGATTTTTGCTAAATAATAGTTTAATAGTTGGCATTTGGAGATATTCAGTTAGATGGCATGTGGATGTAAACGTACATGATATTTGGATACACAGCTTGGATTTTTTTTTTATTTAACTGATATTGGTTAAATATATTATTATTATTGTTCCATTTATTTTTATAAATAAATTTACTAATATGTATTATAAATGCGAATGTTTGTGAGGATGTATGTTTGTTACTCTTTCACGCAAAAACTACTGAACAATTATGTATTCGGAGACCATTGATAGTTATTAGAAATAATAATAAGTGTTGTTTTTTTTTATCATCCAAACGATTATTAAGCATACAAAAGGTGTATTTTAAAGTTAGTTATATTTTTATACCAATAAGTTTTTAGATGCATTTGAAACAAACACAGGGATACTTAAATCGCCTCTTTCAATAATTCTAGATCCATTCTTCAAAGTTTTCTTCGGGTTTGGACCGTGTTGCTAAATTCTTTATCAGCGTTTCTCTAGATGCAACTAGCTTCCTCAGCCCTTAATCTAAACGACACATCCTAAACCCGTAGAAAATTTTGAAGAATGGATTCATAATACAGGGATGTTGAGCATCTTGTGCTAACTGTAGGTTGATGGTATGCATTTTCGATAATAATGCATTTTACGACAATAATACACTTTCAACATAAAACTATGTATTAGGTTTCCATGTTAGTTTTTTTAATTATTTTTTAGGGAGTTTCTGTGAGGAGTTAGTGACTACTAGCGGAAAACGATGGAAGATGGCTCGAGCGGTGACGTAAGATGGGCTGGTATTCAGGGCAAGATGCGGCGGAGAGAAGCGAGCCGAAACGTCAGCGGCAGACGGCCAAACCAGACCAAGCCACCAGCTAGAGGAGATTTTTACTAGTCATAAACATCGTGTAACGGTCTTTAGCAAATAAAGCAGTTTTTCTTATGGATCCTGGAGGAAGCCATTTTCGTGTCCTCGTTTCTCGGACAGGAGACAACAGCTTCGATTCTCCCAACCACAAAATTTACAAGCAGTAATTCAGGAAGCGATGTTGGAACTTCTAAATTAATGGTTTTTATTTTAAGTAATACTTATAAAGCTTTATTTTTTTATAATTATTGGTCATTTTTTATGAGTTATAAATATTTTTATTTTTTAAAGAGAAAAGATAGGCGCTCGATCGGGATTTGAACCCGGAACCTTTGTCTCACCGTGACATCGCTCTGCCAATTGAGCTATCCAAGGCCCCTTATAAATAATAATATGACGTAAGTCAATAAGATACTAATTTTTTTTTTAAAATTTAATTTATTGATATTTACAACTATAATAATATTACAATAAGTAAATCTGCTATATGTACAATAGGACTTGAAAAACACTTGTGGAGAAACTACCCATCGATAGCACTCCAAAGATCCTAAATTAAAATTAATGTTCAAAGAACTTCATTCTAGTGTATTCATCGCAAAAATGGCGGGAGCACACTGGGGCTTTAGGATCTATGAGAGAAAAGGTTTGTCCTCGACCGGCAGGGGCCTTGGATAGCTCAATTGGCAGAGCGATGCCACGGTGAGACAAAGGTTCCGGGTTCAAATCCCGGTCGAGGGCCTATCTTTTCTCTTTAAAAAATAAAAAAATATATTTTTTTTTTGTATGAAATATTATTAATGCTAGTTTACTTATTAATCATAATTACTTCCTTGGATTTATTTTATGAAAAGCGATTATTTTTAATGCTAGTATTTTTTCTTTTATTTGCTATGAAAACGCTGGAGAATGAAAACTTTTTAAATCATTCGAAAATAAGCTGTAGCGTAGAATATCAGGTCCAAAAAAGGAGAATTTATTGAAAAAACATCATAAGCGATATTGAAAAACATGCACCTGGTTAATAGTATTGAAGTTATAGCGTCACGAAGATTAAGATGGGCTTGTAATGTTGCAGGGCTTTGTAAAGAACGAATTCTTTAGTAAGAGTCGGAGCGGTGCACCGAAGCGTAGGTTGGAGGATTGCTTTAAGCGTGATCTCGCTGATTTGGGTTTGTGTAGTGGTCGGTGGACGGAAGTTGATATGATTGGTGGTATCGGTATCGAGCCTTCGTGCTCTTATTATCGAAGTATTGGTACCGACCGTTCTTGTTATTTTGTTATTATTAATGTAACATGAAAAGCAATTGTTTGGGAAAACGAGGTCCCTGTCGGTTTCAGGTCGTTAAAACATGAATCAGTTTCAGCGTGTCTTATATTATTTTTGTTGATTGCTAATGTTTTTCTCCCAGGCCAATTAAAACAAACTCGGGAGTTATGAAAATTATCAAAATGACATCCCTCGTGACTGGATATGAGTTAAATCATTTAATCGTATTTTTTAAGATTGACATACTACATAATAAGAGGTTTCTCGTTTGATTATACACTCAGGTTATCGGACTTGCTCGATGTACTTGTTTTATTGGGTCATCAACCCCTTCACAGCTTGGGTGTACCAAGAAACGATCAGGAGTGAGTCAGAAATCCAAAACATTAATTGACTTTCAAGGGAAATCCGTTCTCTCCTGCCAGGGCACAACCTCCCCTGACCTAGAGGCAAGGTGACTCATCTTATAGGCGTCATTCCCGAGATCCTTCGGAGGCCTTGTGTCGGGTGAACTCAGCTGGCTAAGGAAATGATGAAATCTTTACTTATATTCATTAAAAATATATTTTACATAATAGCTTGGAACGGTATCAAAATAATAAATTCTGATAATAGATCATATCGACCTGACGTTTTAAATATTTTTCTTATTATGATGTACCAAACTTTTTTAGAAGCAGTTCAGTAATACTTTTTTTTTTGTATTTTAGTAGTAGTTTTAATAAACCTTGAAAATAGCAAAAACTAATAAAATAAAAAAATTCTCGATTCTTATTAAAACAAAATACTACGAACAAAAATAAAACCACATATCATACCGATTTAATGTTACCTTGATAAATCTAACTATGAGAAGTTAGGAGCAATATTATGTGTGGTATATATAAATCAAGCATTTGTTGGTGGCTAAGTAAAATCCTTCTGCAAATTTGTTATGAGATATGTAAATTATACTTATTAAAAATCACTATAAACCAGAATAACGACATTTTATAAAATTATATATAAACATCATTAGGCTCTACTTTCCCTAATCTATGTATGAAGTAAATTGTAAAGAAAACAAAGTGATCATAAAGAAATTCAAATAATGATTTTATGACTACTGAGTTGAAAGGAGTCTATATATATATACTAGCTTTTATAGCGGTTTCGCTCGCGTCGAATTTGGTTTGCCACATAATGTTTCGTGACAGATTATTTTAAATAGATAATTTGCCCCATAACCGGGAAAATATAAAGTTAATGAATATAAATAAATAAATTAGAACTTCTCCTTTTTCTCACCCTCCTCTTAAAATATACATCGTACAGTACAAGAGATCCTTCCATCCTATCCTAAATCCTACTTAACAAACTTCAAACCTTAAGGGGCTAAGGAAAAAAAAAAAAAAAACTGTTTTTTCAAACTATAAGTTACTCGTACATCCGAAATTTCAGATTTCCTATTATATTAATGAGGAAACCCTTGTGGTTGGAATTATCCAAATTCCTTTCGTAGTACTCATTTAAGCTATACAAAGAACCTATCTGAGAATATCAAGATGCTAAGTTCAGTGGTTTCTGCTCTGCGTTGACCGCTAGGTGTGTTAGTCAATCAGGTTACAGTTATATATATAAACTTCGCCTGTGTGGTGTGTTGATAAAAAGTTGCTTATGTCCTTCTCCAGGCTTGAAATAATCCATATCAAATTTCTTCTCAGACGGATCAACGCAGCCGTGAAACATACATTGACACTGATTAGCAAACGGGACGGACAGAATTTTACTGTGGTTCGTGTCAGTAAAAGGATTAGCATGTAATGTTATTGAATTTATTGAAAAGGAGTGAACTTTTTTTTTTTCACACCCTCTAAGATTTTATTTACAATATATATACAGTTACCTCCTTTACGAGGAAACTTAATGTAGCATTAAATTATTTTATTTAAGAGTTTTTAGTAGTAATAACTAATTAAACTAATCAAGCTATTTTGAATCTTTCAGAATATGTCTGGACATTTAAAAACCTTCTGTTTCGACGTTTTATAGGAAAAATTGTTAATTTTCTACATTTCCCAGCCACTGTTAATAATTAAACAATTTATATTTTGTCACTTTGATTAAGTTTGGGGAAATTGGGACAAGAAAAGTGAAATTCATTACTACATTACAATTTTTATTTTTAATTACAAGTATTTCATCATAAAATGTTTTACATACTTTATTCCTGAATTCCTCCTAAAGAAGGTATACTAAAGTAGTGAACTTTGAACAATGAAAGATAGAAAAAAAATGTTACATATATTTTTTCTATGTTTTGGATAGTATATTTCAGAAAAATATAAATAAATGGGAGTCAAGAGGAAACTACATTTTTTGAAGGTCGATATTGACCATTTAAAGTGAAAAACCAAAAAAAATTTTTTTTTTTATTTCTTCAAACTAGGCCTGAATAACTATAACTTTAACTGGATCGTTTTTCTGAATTTTGTTTCGTTTAAAAGTTGAAAACGCTTGATCCACTTGAAGGGGGGGCACCCTGTACATATATATTTTATTATTATTATTATTATTATTAACAGATTGAGGTTTCCTTCAACCAGCCATCTGAGTCAACCAAAAATTTCTATTATTTTCTTTTTCCATTTCCTTCTGTCTTCCTCCCTCAAATCATGGCCTACTTTCCTCGATTCCTTCTATCCACATTTTTCTTGGTCTTCCTCGACGTTTCCTTCCTTCAGCACTTCAATTGAAAATTAAATCGGGCAATATTTCATCCATCATTCATCTGAGATGATCATACCATTCCAATCTCCTTTTCTCTATATTTTTTAGAACGTTTTGTTGGCTTCGCCATCCGCTCACTGAATTCAACTGTAGTCCTTTCTAGCCTGGAAACCCAGACAGCTCTCATCCAATAGTCCATCTCAGTTGCAAGTTGTTTTTAATATATATAAATATTTTGTAAGAAACAGAACATTACTTGAAACGTAATTTTTATTTACTAATTTTTAAATAGGAAAATGGCATAACCGAATTGATTATGGACTTATAGTTATCACAACGGTTTATTATCAACATTCTGCTTCAATATTCTTCTTACTTCTACAGATTTTTCAAAATTATCTGCTGACATTAATACTAAAGAAACCATTATTTTTTTAATTAATAGGCATTAAAGAGGAATTGTTATTAATTATTAATTCAATTAATAAATTAATGAGTTTTTATGAAATCGCTGTAGGTTGTTTTAGTTGGTCTCACATGAAATATAAGACAAATCCGATCACTAATGGGCTTCATACAGGCGCCTTATTTAGCTCGAAAACGCTGGGTCCTGAACCTACAAGTTAAGCCACGTCCTAATTTTATTGATTGATTGTACCTATAATTAAAATTCATAAAAAATCTCCCTGCAGTATAAGGAAGTGGTAAGTGAACAACTTTATAAGAGAAACCACAGGCTATCTAAATGCATAAACCGCATTTTAATAACACTCGGATCTATGGCGGTACGCTGGTACCATCAGTCGATATGGAGATAAGGGGATAACAAATCGTTTCATGACTTTTACGAAAGTAAAATAGTCGGGAATCCCTGGAGGATATCTACTTCCTGTAGGCCACATCTGGATATTGAAGTCGATGACAGAAGAACTCAAGAAGAGATAAGGAAGGGGATGCCGATGAGTACATACCAAAGCATACCACATTACATCATGTCCTTCGGATGGAAAGCTGTTTCTATATTTTCCATTACCAAGTGGTTTTCTTCCATTGTAAAAACAGATGCCGTTTCTCCTTTAAAACAGATGGATAATAAACCATAACGAATGACGGCATTGGGCTTCTTGTTAGCATAGAATGTTATCATCGGCAGTTGTTCTAATCTTGGTGTTTCTTATAAAGCTTAGCGATTTTTTTTTTATAAGTAGAAATAAACATTTTGTAGTCCTAGCTGATTAAGTATTGCTCTAGAGCACCATTCCCAAACAACAGTGAGGGATTTATCGTCGTGATACATTAATATAAGACTTCCAGAGTAATTTTAATTAATTTAAGGAAATAGTTAGTTTGCCTTACATTATTATGCAAACTTTTATTATTTTCAATTTATTAAAATAAAATCTTTGAATCTCAAAAAGAATAGACATAAAGCTATTTATATAGAGACATATAGCTATTTGTCGAACAGAACACATAGCATACCATTTGCTTTATCAAAGACATTATTTAAGACCAAATAAACTGCAAGATTATAAGGAATTAGTTCCTGAGAAATTTCGAAATTTTGCAGGTACAAAATCATTCAATCTGTTCTCGCCACGGTTCCTAATTATACCAAAACACTAATTACAGAATCATTATATATTAACCTCGAAAAAAATCCGTTAAACATAAAGACCTACAAAAAGAACTAACCACCCCGCTTCCTAATAACTTTCTCCCCCCCACCTCCCTCCAGCGTGCCAATATTATATGTATGTGTATAAGTATGTATGTTTTGCGCGTGTATCTATGCCTGTTGTCTTTTGTGTGTGTATGTGTGTATGTGGGGGTGTGTGTGTGTGGATTTTCAAGTCTTTATATGAGGCTTCTACACTATTTGCTTCTTTCCCTTTATACGTTACTTACAGCCATTGTAACGGCTTTTATATTCTGGGAAATTTTTTTTACACTCAGTAAGGGTGGGGGACCACCCTTCCTTCTCAATTATATATCAGTCAGTGTTTCATACCCAGAGAGGACCCCCCCCCCCCGTCCCCCTTCCCCCACAGGTAACTTATGTTTTGCACTATTTACTCACCCTCCCTCCTCCATTTCATTTTAATTTCTTTCCCCAATAACCTAAAACAGTACTATACTCAATTTACCGTTATTATCACTACTTCCAAGCTCACTATTACTGTAAGGCGTTTAATTGTTTAGTTATCTATATCCCACCCTAAATATTCATCAATATATATCATATCATAAATACCATATCCTTGCCGTTTTTTTTTTTTTTTTTTTTTAAATATGTGTTTTAGTCCAATATAGCCTGATTGTATTATCACTTACTTTACTTAAAACATACCTACTTTTATACAATTGATATTTTACACTTATATAAACTCTCTTCTTACATTCTCTAATGCAATTAATATTCTTTACACTAGTATATAGTATTTTCTACCTATCAATATTAATACTGTATTTTCTAAAATATTTTTTATTTCCATTTTTATTTTATTTTATATAATTCGTTTCTAGATCTTTATGATTTTACAATTTTTATTTCTTCTTTTTTATTACCTATAATTTTTAGTGCGTAATTCTTATCACTTTCTAATTTACCCATATCATTTCACATTCCTATTGTATATTCAGTTTTTATTTTTTATCTGTAATACTTTAATTTTTTTTAACTGTCAACACTTTCTGTTTTATTATTATTTTCTTCATGATGTGGGTTACTACCTTTTGGCACTTAGTAGTTTATAGTATACACTTATACATTTTAACCTTCATAATTACCTTACTGTACATCTTAATCAATTTTTTTGCCTGTATTCACCTTCTTTCAGTTTATCTATATTTAAAATGTTTTAATATATTTGTCCCGTTTTCTTATATTGTCTGTATTTTGCATAAAGCCCTGAAGAAGACCTACAGCGTAGGTCGAAACGTTGGCTTTCAATAAAGATTTTCTCAAATTACTTGAGAATTTCATTCAGTGACCTCTACCCGGACCAATTTCTTCAACATAAATTATCATAGGTCAACAATTATCATCAATACGATATTATATTATATTTGTAGATTTTTTTATTGAAGTTCTTTCTGTTTTAAGTCATAGGACTGTTTTATAATAATTTTCGTTTATAAATCGTTCTGTTCTTGCGAATGTTATTCTCACTCCATTTGAGCTTGAGAAATCAACTTTTTTTTATAAAGGAAGTAGATGTTCCATATTTCATAAATTATATTCCTTATTAGTAGCCATTGCATTTAAGAAAAAATAAATAAAAGGTATTTCTATGTATTTGAGAATGTATGTATTCAAGAGATAATAATAAAAAAAACGTTTATAGCCAATTTTATAGAGTATACGAAAACTGTAATTAAGTTTTGGAACAATCTAGGCAGTAAATCTCAGATTTTTTGAGATGCTTTTTTTTTTATTCCTCCAAGATTTATTTACAATATATACAAATTACAAATATAATAAATAGATGCAATGCTGCTATATATGCTATATAATTTAAAAGCCTTTTATTACCTTTCGGTCAATTTTGAGAAACTAAAATAGAAATCAGGTAAATTCTAGAATTTTTTAACAGTTGTTATGGGAAGGAAGATGAACCTTCTTTTATTGGGGGGGGGGACAAGAGAAAGTGGTTACGCGTGTTTTTATCGTTAAGAAATGCGTGTTCGAATGAACACGTCAAATGCAATATCCAATCTGTCTTTCTTAATTCTTTTCCTGACAAAATTATTTTTCCACCCAAACTATTATTTTATGTTACATACAGTTCCACTTTTCATCAAGTTTCCCCTCTCTCCTTTAAATGTAGTTTCAAGTCCTACTAGTTCATCTCACAATTATATCTAATTGAGTTTTTATAGTTGTAGATTCAAATAAAACAAGGGAATTCACATATAAAAAACTATTTATATATTTTTTTGTTTAAAAGAGGATGAGAATAGTTAAGTTAACAAGACCTTTGCGTGTCAAGTTCAATGCCATGATAAATCTCTATCGGATTGCAGGCGATTTAATTTCCGTGCATAAAAGTTTAATTGAATGTTGTCACGAAATATGTTACTAGAATTAAGTAAATATCTTGTATACAAACGTTTACATCCAGTTATTTAGATAACCTTGTTTTGGTTTTGTGTAATTTCCGTAAAACTAAGTTCAATAGACCGATCTGTCCAGCGAAAGCTTCCGAAATTGTGTAGATCTAGGTCGATAGGGATTATTCTAAGCAAAATATGAAAACCAAATACACAAACTCAAATTCAAATGTGCTATCTTCAACAGTTAATAATATTTTCTACAATAATTGTTAATAGAAAATAGACCATAAAATCGTTTTACGAACGGTTAACAACAATCAGGCCTTAATTAATGATATCATTCGCCGAACGAAGGACATTAACAAGCTTCCTTAAAAACGTCTTTCTTCAGCACTCAAAGGACCTTGAGTTCGTGAAGCCAGTCACCATTAGCAGCTTTTGCTTTTTAAGGAAATCTTTTTGTGACAGAGAATTCTCTATTCCATCTGGAACGCTAAGAAATTTGAAATGTAACTTCATTGATTTAGGAATTTGCCTCATCGGTTTTCTGTGGACATCAGATTTTGCTATGCACAAATAATTAGTCTCTTTTAGTACATAATAATTCCGTAAGTCGATATTCACTCGATGAAGTTGGTTACCCGTTCTAGATTATTGCTTAGAAGTTGTTATCTCTTCAGTTGCAAAGAGCAAGTGGTAATGGGTGCTCAGACTGCTCGTGTCAGGACTGGAATAGCTTTGTTTTGCATAGCATCTAAAAATAAAACGTAATCAGCACAAATAGTAAACTGTTTGAATGAAAAGCAGGAATATATCACGGATTAAATATAGATAGGCCATGGCACAAATACCAGGATAACTTTATTGCAGTCTACGATATTATGGAATCTAACTAGTAAACATGAGGTTCAGCAGAATATATTTATAATATAATAGAAGAAGACATAAAACAATATATTGGTAAACCAATATACACGATTACATTAGTTACTTTGACAATTACCGTGATAAGTTTTTTTGATTTTCTAAACGTACTGCAATTAAACATAGGCCACACCTTTAGCACACTTAACAAAAATCATAGCAAACAGCAGTTGATCCCTGGACAAAATAATATAGCGCGTTCCCTCTCACTATATATGATCTTCCTCATAATCATATCATTTAATGGATTAAGGTGTAATAAAAACTTATTAGCACATTATAATTACAACAACTGTTCCACAAGCTGTTCTGGGTATTTTATATTTTTTGTACTTAAAATATTTAAGTCATTAAAATATTTAAATTATCAAGTTAACAAAAAAATGTTTGTATTGAATTTAACCCATTGTTTGTTTGACCATTCAGGAGATTAATTTAAAATCTGACTTAGCCATTATTTTATAGGAGACACCAAAACATGTGATAATAATAGTTTTATCCGTAATTTAGGTTCTAATACATAATAAGAATATAATTGTAATTTCTAATAGTGAGCAAAGGTTATGTGTGTTTACAGTTTGAAATATTTAAATTAATATAAAATTGCTTAACATTAAATAGTTTCAAATAATTTTTGATAAAAATAGTAGTAAAGTTCCACTACCGTAGATTATTTAGTGATAAAAAGGAAGGTGCAGAACTAAATGTTATGGTCAACACCAAATATATAATCTCAACTGTCTAAGATAACACGTATTTGAATTATGCGAAATACGAACATACAAACCAGTGTTCTCTAGAAACTAATCAAAATGTGTGGATCTGTCGATATAAAAATCCAAAATTTTCGCGATTGCGATACTTCTTTTCCTATTTACACAAAAGTAAAAAAGTAAAAAACTCCTTTTGGCCATAAAAAAAAACTTAATCACAAAAATGTTAATAATTTAATATACATTTCTATACCTTTAATTGATTGTCCTTTTTATTGATTCGATTTTCGGTGAAACATTTTATTTGAGCATTTTGCGCTATTAAAAAATTTAACGAGTCATGAATCATCAGAGGCCTTGAAAAAGATGCTTATAACTACTTATCTATACAAAATTTCAGAGAATTTCGCAAGAATATAATTTAAAAATAACTTTATGGATAATGATTGGTCGTTTTGAACATGTCGTTTAATGCATAATATATCGTTTTTAAATAGACTTGTTATTAACAAGCGTTTTCCTCCAACCAGTCTGATTTTTTCGCTAATTTCAGACCTCCTGAATTTAGTTAGTTCAGTGAGATCCTGCTATACAAGTACATTAAAAAGAAAAGAACTAACAGATATAAAATGAAAATGAGATGCACAATATTATTCAAAAATTCCTAAATTAATAAATAAATGTAAATTAGGTGATACCTTACCAGTATCTAACTTCCATGATCTATGTTATGTTATCATCATCAAAAGCCGGACCTTCGGTAAACCCACGATGATTAATGCTAAGTTATGGAAATAACTGTTATATAATCATTGAGTTTTCAGGATAAACACTTTTCAAAGACCCCATTTCCTATTGAAAGATAAAACTGTGATAAATAGTCACTCGCAGTATTGTAAAAGTTAATAAAATGATTTCTGCATTACAGATTAGATTAGTTTATGGATCGTGATCAGTTGATTTCAGATAAGAAAAAGCTTACTCAAGTAATTTAATTTTCAGATCCCCAATTTAAAACGTCTCTTGATTCATTCGTACATGTATTTATATGCGACGTACGATTCGCAATGTAATTGATAAGTAATAATAATAATTAAGTAGTATTGCATTTTTTTTACAGATACTTTTAACAGAAAATAATGGATTCGCAGATGATGAAAAACCAACTTTCAACAAGTGAACAAATTGTTCCTAAAGCCTTAAATAGAACTTCGGTCATCTTTTAAAATACTTTGCAATCATTTTTCTAGCTTTCAGGGTGTAAAAACCGTGAATAGGACCTTCATAACATTCGTTAGAAACTACAATTTGATATTGCAAGAAGTTTGTAACGTATATAAAAAGGGAGGAACAAAAATAGTACTTTAGAATTGTTTTACTTTAGGTGTGCAAAAATATATTTCCTTATGCTTTTTGATTTTATTGGTCTTAATTAATTAATGTTTATTTATTCAAAAGGCGATGGAGTGATAGAAGAAATTAATTTGTCTCCTCTCCCATCCCAAAACTATTTATTGGTTCCATTGAAACTTCCCAAAAAAGTGCGATTTTTAACACAGGATACAATTATTTCAAGGGAATACTGAATATGAAAAAAATGGAGAAAGTACCAAAATTGTCACCATATTTATTTTTTCGGCCCTCTTACAACGTTACGAGTAACAGATTAATCAGTTAAAATTTAGAATGGTTAACAAATTAATAAAGCTTATTAATCATTGCCCATTTAATCTTAGTAAATTTAAAAAATATATACATATATAAAATTACTAGCTTATGCCCGCGGCTTCGCTCGCGTGGAATTTGGCCTCCCACATAAAGTTTCGTTTAAGATCATTTTAAATAAATAATTTAATTATTTTTTTTTTAATATAAGTTACTCGTTCATCCAAAATTTCAGATGTCTAACTTCAAAACTGACGGTCTATACAACCTTTGAACCCCTATTATATTAATGGGGAAACCCTTGGGGTGGAATTATCCAAATTTCTTTCTTAAACTATACAAAGAACCTATCTACAAATTTCAAGATGCTAAGTTCCTGATTTGCCTTTAATTATGTACTATAACGGGGGGGGGGGTATGCCCCCGTGCCCCAATATAAATCTGCCCTTGCTGTAGCCTATGATGTATAACCTATTTTACTCAATAAGTTTCATCCAAATCCGTTCAGTAGTTTTTGCGTGAATGAGTAACAAACATAAATACAAACATCCGCATTTATAATATTAATAGGATATCAAAACAATAGTTTCACTCATGTTCTTTCTGTTATTTTACCCACTATTATCGTGTCATTTGCCTTTAATTATGTACTATAATGGATTATCCACAGTACCTAAAAACTGTCGGGAGGGGGGGCACCTCCCCCCCCCCATTAAATCCGCGCTTGCTATAGCGTATGTGTTATTCTGATGTATAACCTATAATACTGTAAAGTTTCATCCAAATCCGTTCAGTAGTTTTTGCGAGAAAGAGACACAAACTTTCACATTTATAATATTAGTAAGATTGGCAGGATATCAAAACAAATACTTTCATTCATGTTCTTTCTGTTATTTAAACAATTATGATCATGTGATTTGCCTTTATATATGTACTATAATGAATTCTCCACAGTACCTAAAAAACTGTCGAGAGGG
The DNA here is from genome assembly GCA_037127475.1 of Arma custos. Lineage (NCBI taxonomy): Eukaryota > Metazoa > Arthropoda > Insecta > Hemiptera > Pentatomidae > Arma > Arma custos. The sequence goes on from CM073759.1 coordinate 40,355,477, forward strand.
GGGGGAGCACGTGCCCCCGTGCGCCTCCCTCCCCATTAAATCTGTGCTGGCTATAGCGTATGTGTTATTCTGATGTATAACCTGTAATACTGTAAAGTTTCATCCAAATCCGTTAAGTAGTTTTTGCGTGAAAGAGAGACAAACATACAAACTTTCACATTTATAATATTAGTAAGATTGGCAGGATATCAAAACAAATAGTTTCACTCATGTTCTTTCTGTTATTTAAACAATTATGATCATGTGATTTGCCTTTATTTATGTACTATAATGAATTCTCCACAGTACCTAAAAAACTGTCGGGAGGGGGAGGGGTCACGTGCCCCCGTGCGCCACCCTCAAAACTATGCTTGCTGTAGCCTTTTTGTTATTCTGATGTTTAACCTATATTACTGTAAAGTTTCATCAAAATCCATTCAGTACTTTTTACATGAAAGAGAGACAAACATACAAACTTTCACATTTATAATATTAGTAAGATATATAAATAGGCTAGCCTCTCCCAGGGTAGAGCTCTCAGTTGCCGCGCCGAATAGGGTTCAAATCCGTCTGGGGCAGATTTTATTTGATCTGATAACAGTCGGAGATGGAACCCTTAGGTTCTGGGGCTCACCTAGTCACTATAAAGTGTGTACCCTTAATAGACATATGCACGGCCGTTTTCGTTGTGAGAAAAAGTACAGTATTGTTCATATATATCCCAATGGGCCATACTGCTGAAGATATTCCTGACATTGTCTTTCAAAATTTGTTAAGCGAATAACGATGAAATAAAGATTATTCTGTTGCTATGATACTTGAGTATATTTAGATAGAAGAAATACCGAATTTTTTTCTCATTTGTTAACTGGTTTTCTGATGAAATAGTCAATTTAAAATAAGAAAATTAATATAAGTGAATTTTGGGAAATATCAAAGAATCCTTAGGCATTGCAGAAAGAAGTTACAACACCATCACGAAGCTAATTCACGTAAGTAAAAAAATTATTTTTTTTGTATAAATATTTAAGCTAACTGGCTAATTATTTGTGAAAAGTAAGGTTTTATCGCCTTTAAAATAATGTTCATGATTTTGTATAAAACGTTTTCAGTGCTATTACTTTAGGTGTTAGTTTCTTGGTTATTTTTTTGAACAGGCGTTAGGACGGAAGAACATTTGAAATTTGGTGTAGTTCTCTTGGCTGGATTTGTTTTTTTCCATTAAATAAGTGTGATATTCAATTTTTTCATCATAGTAATTAGTTATTCTCCATAAACCTTCGATAGATGAAAGGATAATTTGAGTGCCTTTGCCGGCTAATTTTCTAGTTAAAGGGTTTAAAGATAGAGCATTTAGGCTATTTAACAATGCTTGATAATTATTTGCATTATGTAAATAAATTGGCGGTATTATCACTGTCGTATACCTTTGCAAATTTTTATTTTTACTTTTCTGTTCCCTAATTTATATTCGGGGTCGGATCTTGAGTACATTTCTTCCAACATCTTGCATATTTTTGGACTGATGGTCATCTTCTTCAACATATTAATAATGCTTTTTCATAATCTAGACAAATTATAATCATTCGCTTGTTTAATAAGTTTCTGATCACAAAAATATGGTCTACAGTAGAATAGTTCTTCCTAAAGCTTGCTTGATGTTTTTCGAGTTCTACATCTAATTTGTCTTCTATTCTTCTAAGATAATTTTAGAGAATATTTTGTACACAACTGAGAGCAAACTTAATGGGCGATAATTGTTTAGATCTCTCTTGTCTCCTTTCTTTTTTGTCGGATTTCCTATTGGCTTTTTTTGGATATGTAAATACGTTTACAAAATATATTGAGGTAATAATAAAAAGAACAGATACTTTAATAAATTTGCACGGAAAAATGAGTGAGGGCCTGAGCTAGAATCTGTCCTCCAGCTTTTATAAGTTCCATTAACAGACCGTCAACACCTCTTTCTGTTTCTTCCTTGCAGCTATCAATTACACTCATTCTTACACTTCTTCGATCATAATTTCTTTTTTGGGTCCCAGCATTCCATATTCCACTCCCCTTTTTTATCACTTCTTCTGTCGTAATATAGTTTTTCATAATATTCTTATATTCTATTAATTATCTCCAAGTTATCATTTAATTCTTGTCCTTTTTTATTTAAAATAACAGTAATTTTTGTTAACAGTTCCTCCCTCTTTTAATTTTCCTCCTGCCTTTAAAGCTCTCTCGATTTTTTTTCACCTTATTTTCTCCTAACCAGTTCTTAATTTCTTTCCTAATTAATTTGTTGATTAATTATAACGTATATTTATTTAATACGTTTACAAAAAATAAACAGCAGAAAAAAAAAAGATGACAGAAAAAAACCTGAAAAATGATTATATTAATTACAGTGATACAAACTACAGTGGCGGGAGTGAAATAATATATTTTTTTTTTATATATTCTTTATTTCCAGATCGGCTATTCCTAGCGTTATATTTTTTTTTTAATAATGAATTTTAAATTTTAGCATGAGGTAAAAATGTGGGTTTCGTCTCATGCAACTTGTCATCTGGGTTTAGAAGCATCGGTCTGAGAAAAGGATGTCGAACACCTTCCTCATCGTCCTTCATCATTAATTATGATTCGTTAAACATATATAAGTGAAAAATAACCAAAAGACAGTTATGAAGAGTTAGTAAAATGTACTTAAATCTTCACTTCACAGTATAACCGCACTCTATCGAAGTCAGAAGCAAACTGAAATAAATTGAGTGAAGGTTATTAACAGCCGGGTGACCAATGAGGATTTGTGTGAAATGGATTTGCCACAGCCTCAAAGCTTTAATTAATAAATTAAATTAACACCAGGTAATGCCGGAAGTCCGCGTCAGGGACTTTAAAAAAAATCTGTCTCATAGCAAAAATCAGGTCTTGTGTGCTCGCATTTTCACGAAAGCCGTATTGTTCCTCTTAGAGCAATCCATCGACTCGTCTTCTGATTCTGTTTTCCAAGATTTTGGAATATATCTCAGAAAGTTATAAAAGAAAACTTATTTATTTCATCTTAATTTGACGTACCTAGGTGATAGAATAAACATTCCTAACAGTTGTTATTCAAAATTCGTTGAGCAGCCGAAGTGATAGAATAAACATTCCTATCATTTGTTATTCAAAATTCGTTGAGCAGCCGTCTTGTGAACATAGAATTTATTCCATTATTTGAAGAAAATATTAAAAGAAAACTTATTTTGGAGTCAAAAGGGAAACGTTTTAAACGTATATTTTAAATTTTATCATTTTTCAGCATTTACAAGCTAACAGAATTTATCTCATCATAATTTGACGTATCTATTGCATTAGCAGGTAGCCATTCCTGCTACTGGATTCAGTGCGGTGAACCATCCACTATAAAAAATGGGTAACGAAACCACAGGCACAACCTCAAGGGTGGTTTAGGAAAGGTGCCTATCTATGTATTTTCTTCTTATTTTATTTCCTCCAAGTTCCTTTCTGCTTCGAGTTGTCCTACCCCAGGATCTTCATTTTTCTCTGTACCTCCCTCCCACGGGTAAGTATCCCGCCCTTCCTCCTTGGAGGTGCATCAGCCCAGGTGTACTTCCGAGGAGGTAGGGGAAGCGTAGGGGCCTTTGGTTCCCGGGCCAGTGACCATCCTAGGCCTCAGGGGCTATGCCCCAAAATGGTACTATGGGAGAGTGGTGGCCGGTTTAGCCGGTCGCAGATGTAGTGGCGTGGTTAGAAGGTCGGAAGAGCAGTAATCCAGGAAACTGGTGCCGGCTCGACCGGCTGGAAGCTGGATGGTAGGTAGTTCTATCTCCGTGGATTTGCGTCCGCATGCTGGCGAGATGAAGAGCGTGAGCGAATGAATGTGTCAAGAACTCTGGAGAAGAGAGAGTTCAGGAGTGTGCGAATCGTGTGTTACGGGGAAAGACCCGAAGCCCCGAAATGCTATGGACACATCTTTGCTGGCATGCGGCCGCAAATACCAAAACATGATATGAGAAGTTGGTTTGCCTGGTGTGGGAGAGGTAAGGCCGAGAGGCTAAGTATCTCTTGCATCAATAGCTGTCAGCTTAGCAACTCATATATACAATGTCCCTCCCTCCCCATCTTTGTCGTCCCCTGGAGTCTTCTCATTTACCAATCGATACACTTGCTGTTCTTCTCTTACATACTTATTTTTTATATTCATGAATATGATGAAGATCACAGGGCTCTAGTTTCCTTTGCCCATCGACAAGTATACTTTCACTTTTAAAAATCTCTTACTTAAAAAGCTATTAAATACGGATAGAAAATGAAAAGGAGTTATTGTTTATATTACAACTCCATTTCAAGCCAAAAACTACAAGAATGGTACGATTTCGGTTATCTGAAAGCAGTTAACCCTCTCTCGACATAATACGACTTATTCACCGGGACTCTAGATTTAATCTGTTAACATAGATGTGTTTTATAAGATCTGCACATCACTCTGAGACTCACTCAGGCACTATTAACCTGTTAATAGGACGAAATATTTCTATTTAACTATTTATATATCAAAAACCTTAACACTTAACATTAACAACCTGTGAACAGATCTGGGGTTCAGTACATGGTAAAGACTTCAGTTCAGTACATGTACTGTACTCAGTGGTTGTGCAGGGAGGTGATTCGTCCTAGATCACGCTCAACCGCCTGATTTCCCCCCTTATTTTGGGTACCCACTTTATAAAGGCTGGGTGAACCCCAGAGAGTCCTAGATCCCTTATGATCCATCTCCGGCTACTAACATCCTGGATAAAAGTATTTCCAGTAGCGGGATTAGAACCGGGATTTTCGGAATGACATAACTATTCATATACATTATAGTAAAATAGTTTGTCGAAATAAATAAAATCAATAATTTAAAAATTATTTCCTTTTAATACTTGATTTGTGATTATATTACTTATAGTCATGAAAAAAAAATCACAATTGTAAAACGAGTTAAACAAAATTCCCCGATCAACAGTTTAAGTTGGTACTATAAATAAGAGAAAACCTGGCGTTTGAGCTTGATCCAAGAAGCAGTACAGTCTCCGTCATGTACTGAACCCAAGGCCTTCCGTGGGTTGTGGTAATGTAGTTTTTTATTTAAATATGCATATACTCTTCTTCTCACTCATCATCGCTTATCGGTCCATTTTTCTCCAATTTTCTCTTTTTTCCAGGACTAATGTATTTGATGAATATTTTTCTGTCCTTGAATTGTTTTCAAGCTAATCCTAGACTTGGTATTTCCTCTTTAATATTAATGGAATATCCTCTGACCTGTCTTAGTTTCATCACACTGTTGAACATAACACTCATAGGGAGAAAAACCTGTGTAGGACAAATCACCCACAAAACAGTACGATCTCTACCATGTTCCTAACCCAAGGGTTATAGTGCTACTGGTTTATATTTCAATTATTTAGCGCAGACAATTCGAAATTTTTTTGTACTTGTCTGTTTTGACCTCCGTTGACCCCAGCGCGCTCCTCTGGCACTAGCCTCAACTATTTGGACCATGTCAGGTTATGCTGCCTACAATTTATTTCTAATAGTATTGCCTTTCATTATCATAGAACAGATTTTTAGGAAATGAAATAAATGAGAAACATGTGAAGACAAAATAAAACGACATAGGCGATAGCAAGCGCGGATTTAGGGGGGCACAAGGGGACATGTGCCTCCTACAGTTTTTTAGGTACTGTGGGGAATCCATTAAAGTACATAATTAAAGGCAAATCACATGATCATAGTTGTTAAAATAACAGAAAGAACATGAGTGAAACTATTTGTTTTGATATCCTACTAATCTTCCTAATATTATAAATGTGAAAGTTTGTATGTTTGTCTCTCTTTCACGCAAAAACTATTAAACTGATATGGATGAATCTTTACAGTAATATAGTTTATACATCAGAATAACACATAGGCTATAGCAAGCGCGGATTTAGGGGGGGCACAAGGGGACACGTGCCCCCTACAGTTTTTTAGGTACTGTGGAAAATCCATTATAGTACATAATTAAAGGCAAATCACATGATCATAGTTGTTAAAATAACAAAAAGAACATGAGTGAAACTATTTTAGGTACTGGGGGGTGCAGTCAATAAGAACACAGAATAAGTAATGAACTTATATTATGTGCCGACGTTTCGACCTACAGTGTAGGTCATCTTCAGGGCTAACAGAGAAACAAACAGAACAAAAAATATAAAAAAATGTACAGTAACAATAATATGGTGACAACTAATGTAGAAAAATAAAATAGTGGCAGATATGAAGATAGAAGATAACGAATATTAAAAAAAGAGCCAGATTATAGTAAAATAAAGATATAGACAGATTTAAAACATTAATGATAATGAAAAGGAATTAAAATAGTGACAGATATAATAAAATTAAGATAAAAACAAATATAACAAAATTATTGAAATAGTGACAGATATAATCATTGAAATAGTGACAGATATAATAAAATTAAGATAAAGACAGATATAACAAAATTATTGATAATGAAAAGAAAATGAAAATAATGGCAGATATAATAAAGTAAGACAGATTTAATAAAATTAAAGAAAATGAGCAGAAATGATAAATTATAAATAACGCATATAAAATAAAAAATAGAAAATAAATGTACAGAATGGATAGTACAGTACAAAATAATAATATAAAGGAAAATCAAAAGGAGGAGTTAAACAAAAGAAACCAAAATGAGGATATTTACATATACAGAAAGGTTGGAATATGAAGAATAAAGAAAAACTAGTAAAATAAAGGTATAAAATGTATGATAACGGACTTGATGATGTTACATGTTACAGAAAAGTATGGAACTATATATACAATAACAAATGTGAATAATAGAAATACTATTGTACAGTAACAACAGTGTACAATGACTGTTTTGAAAAAATAGTTGATAGGATTAATGAATTTGAAAAGGTAAAATAAGTGAAAACTCTTGTACAGTAACAATAGTGTACAATGTCTGTTTGAAAAAAAGTAGATAGGAATAATGAATTTGAAAAATTAAAATTGGTGCTTAAAAATATGAACTCTTGATTACCAACATATGATGGATGCCGAAATGATAAGGGGGAAATAATAAGAAAATTAAAATTGGAGAAAGGATAAAGAGAAAAGTTTAAAATAAATAAAATATAAAGAAGAGACATACCGATTTTGGAGAGCGAGGCCGTTAGATTTAACGGCTGGCACGTACTGAGCACAAGACCGTTAAGACCGGGGGAAGAGATAGGAGCGATCTCTAGTGGCCAAAAAGTTAACTATAGAAGGTAACCATACTGGAGAATAGGAAAAGATGGGGAAAGTGAATAAATGGATAAAATTAATATAAATAAAATTAAAACAATGAAAGAAATGTCAATAGAGTGATAACAAAAGAAACATCAATGACGAAGTAACGGAATTTAAGGTCTTTTGAGTAAATTAAAAATTTGGGAGTAGGTAGAGGAAAGGTGATGTGAGTCAGACTTAAGATTGATAGAGGAGGAATCTAAATTTATGTGGATAGTTTCAGAGAACTATTTTCATCTCATATTTTAGGTACTGTGGAGAATCCATTATAGTACATAATTAAAGGCAAATTTCACGATCATAGTTGTTAAAATAACGGAAAGAACCTGAGTGAAACTATTTGTTTTGATATCCTACTAATCCTATTAATATTATAAATGTGAAAGTTTGTGTCTCTTTCACGCAAAAACTACTGAACGGATTTGGATGAAAGTAGGATACCAAAACAAATTCTTTTCATGGATTCTCCACAGTAACTAAAAAACAGTAGGGGGGCATATGCAATCGTGCGCTCCCCCTCCCCGATAAATCCGCGCTTGCTATAGCCTATGTGTTATTCTGATGTATAAACTATATTACTGTAAAGTTTACTCCAAATCTGTTCAGTAGTTTTTGCGTGAAAGAGAGACAAACATACATACAAACTTTCACATTTATAATATTAATAAGATAATATAAATAAAAAATTATATAAACAACTTTCTCTCGATTATATATAAAAAATTTAGTGATCACCGAGTAATATTTTATATTAAATATAAGGTAGGATAAAATAAAAATAGATTTAAAAAACCAAGTATCATCAAACGAAATCTAACCAAAACACCTGATTAATTTTTTTAGCTCGTAATTTTACCTGGAGTGTGCTGAGAGAAATTTAACTTGCCAATTGACCATGATTATAATATAAGTTAAAATTCTGGTGACTTCACTAGTGATTCAGTGATTCAGTGATAATTTCAAAGATTATTACCATAGAGCCTAGAAAATTGTTATAGAATATACTCGTATTATTTGATATTATCATAGGATTTTGTTGATCCTTGTATTATAGAAATATTACATTACTATTATTGTAATTTACCATTGCTATACAGAAATTATTATTGCTAATACTAATATAAGCTACTAACATAAAAATCTCATGAGTCGATTTCAATAATATTCCGGAACTAAATTTATAATATTGTATATTCTATCAATGAAGAATTTTATTTGGGTTTAATTCTTGTAACGATATACAATGCTAAGATGATCAGTTAGTAAGTTATTATATAATGCCAGAAAAAAATTCTAAAATTTACTTCTAAAATTCTAAAACTTTCGAAATTTCTTAAAACGTTTCGTTCTTATAAGTATGTGTGAAGTGACGACGCACTTCTATTTGGCGCCAAACAAAGCTATTAAACGTTTATTTAAACCAAAAGTCTTTTTATTTCAAGATTTATTTGGTGATTTGGAAGATTTCAGTTTACAAAACATTACCCAATATGCCTTTGGTGATAAACATCTTAAGATCCTAACTATAAACATATTAACGAAATTTCCGCCAGATGTTTTTTCGTTAAATAAAATATCAAATTTTGTGCGATTTAAATTGAAGATACTTCTCAATGTCTCAACAACTAGGATCATTTACTCTTAATTTGAAAAATAAAAAATCTAAAAGATGTAAAGCATGAGCAAGTCCAATAAGCCCACTGTCTTTAATTATGCACATATTGATTTTTTTTTAAATTAGAAAACTAGGATAATTAGTAGATTTAAACATACAATGAAGCTAATAATTTTTACAATATAAATATTAATAATTATCGACGATTAATAAATGTTAATATCTATTTCATGATTATTTATAAATTTAATAATAATTAAATAAATATTAATATTCACTATAAAAATATTAATAATTAATATAGATGATAATGATATTTATATATTTTCAATGCGAAGCTCCCTACTGATTTTTTTTTTTTTTCTGGTCAGTAATTAAGAAAAATAATACAAATGTAACTAATTTTTGGACCTTCTTTGATCTATAATATTATTACTATTATCAATAAAAATAAGTAAATATTGCATCGAACTAGAGATTATTTCTCCGTGCACCAACAAAGGTTTTATCGAGCACCGACCGATGTAAGAGCATAATGGAGAAAATGGGAGCTTAAACAGGTTATTTTTAATTGTTTCGATTCCCGTTATTCCATTTCAGTCTTATGACGACTGCCTAACAGCCTCACTGCTACTAACAACTTACAAATGGTCCCCTGTACTATTTAGTTCTAAACTTCATCGCCTATAAAATTTAAATGAATTTTTTTTTCTTCTTAATAAGAACGAGAAAAATATTACCCACCGGAATGCAATCAAGTGCGATTTGATTTAAAAATATCGCTCCTTCAAAAGAACAATGTCATAACTAAAAAAAAAAACTAATTTTTCAATAGAGGTATTTGAAATTTCCATGTGAGTTAAACAAATAAAAATTTGGGTATTGGTAGAGCAAAACATGCCTATTGTAAGGATAGTATTGAAGAAAGAAAATGATAAAGAAAATGAGAAAATTTTTAAAAGCTTTGACATTTTTTTTATTGAAACTTACATCATTATACCCATTAAACTACAAGCTCATAGTTGGAATATAATGATACAACTCATAATATGATTTTATTAAAAAAAAAAAAAAACATGTTTGGAAATGGAATATCAGATACGTCGTTCCTGAATTAAAAAGCTTCAACCAATGCAATTGCTGCTGAAGGCTTAACTCTAAAACGCCAATTTCTTTCATTCAAGTTGTTCTTTTGAAGGAGCGATGTGCTAAGTAAAAAAATTTTTATCAGGAGACAATGCGGTGTAGTTGACACCCATGTAAACAAGAAATACATTCAAATCTGAATTTAAAAAATACCCAGATACTATACAATATAGCTAGTGTGTATTATTGATCCTAAAATTCTTAAAGAATATTGGGTGTACAGTCGCTCTTTAATCTGTAAACACTAAATTGGAGGTAACTGTGTTGGTAGAGCATCTCAGCTAAATAATCTCCCTGCAAAACCGTTGGCTTAAAACAGTCTTATCTGTTCCATGTACTGACCCTTAGTGGTATCTAAGTTGCAGTGGTACAGACTTTTTTTTTAATCTAAAAGCATATTAATATTCACAGAAAGTACTTCCAAGCTAGCGGGTCTCTACACCACGTAGGCCTTTAATTGTGATTCCAACAGCTTTCCAATTACGCAATAGTTTTAGACTCTAGATACATCACACGATGACCCGGGTTACAAGAAGACTGGTGTTTAACCTGTTAACCGGGCGGGACGTATCTTACGGGACATATATTACGTCAAACATAATTTTGTATTTTCCTTTATATATATATATATATATATATATATATATATATATATATATATATATATATATATATATATATATATATATATATATATAACATATTAACGGTTTTGCAGGGAAATCATTTAGCTTAGATGCTCTACCAACACAGTTACCTCCAATTAAGGGTTTACAGATTAAAGAGGCTGGATGAGCCCCAAGAGAGACTGTACACCCAATGTTTAAGGATTTTAGGATCAATAATACACACTAGCTATATTGTATAGTATCCGGATATTTTTTAAATTCAGATTTGAATGCATTGCTTGTTTACGTGGGTGCCAACTACACCGTACTGACTACTGATACGATTTATTTTTGGTTAGCATATCGCTCCTTCAAAAGAACAACTTGAAATAAAGAAATTGGTATTTTAGAGTTAAGCCTTCAGCAGCAATTGCATTTGTTGAAGCTTTTTAATTCAGGAACGACGTATCTGATATTCCATTTCTAACGTGCTTTTTTTTTTTTTTTTTTTGATAAAATCATATTATGAGTTGTATCATTATATTCTAATTATGAGCTTGCAGTTTAATGGCTATAATGATGTAAGTTTCAATAAAAAAAATTTCAAGCTTTTAAAAATTTTCTAGTTGTTAATGAAAGAATTTCAATACTATCCTTACAATAGGCATGCATTGCTCTACCAATACCCAAATATATATATATATATATATATATATATATATATATATATATATATATATATATATATTATAATAAGTTATTATATTATATATTATAATAAGTTGATCATCCTGTTAACCGGGCGGGACGTATAAATACGTCAAACGTAATTTTGTATTTTCCTTTGTGCTATATGTATATGTATACATATATATATATATATATCATATATATATATATATATATATATATATATATATATATATATATATATATATATATATATACATATAGCACAAAGGAAAATACAAAATTACGTTTGACGTATTTATACGTCCCGCCCGGTCAACAGGATGATCAACTTATTATAATTAAATAATGTTCATTTATTACTACTGCCATTTTTCATTTTTTAATATTTTGCACCTTAAAAATATTACTATTTTTAATTCATTGAACGAACCATTTTAAAATTAACTAATTATATTTATTAATATTTATACAAAGCTGCCACTTATCCACCTTATCTGTTTTGTTTTTTTACTGCTGCAATAGAAAAAAAGAAAGAGGTTTAGATATTTCCTTACAAAAGATATTTTGAATAGAAGAAAATTATAGTTGGGAAATGATATTAGGCACAGCGGAAGATGTTTTAAGTATGGGAGAAATGTTACAAAGCATAGGGCCACAAGAAAATGATGTAAAAATATATGAAGAAGTCTAACTTGTTATACAATTAGATGTTTTAATAAAAGCATTCTACTACTTTCTTAATTTTATGTTTAAAATTCTAACATAAACTATTCCTGTCAAATTATTAATATACTCTTAACAATCTGCCAATTATCAAAGTAGATCAAATAAATTATCAAACCGCTTTTCTCCATATTCTTTCCAGTCATCATATGATCATCGACGATTTTATATTTTAACTCGTCCAGGGCGGTAAATACTCAGAAAATTACCATGAGTTTAGGATAAATTTTCCCTAAAGAATTTCCTTAGGATAGGAGGATCAGATTTGTACTTAAATAGAGAGGAATCGTTTCAAAACGTCAGATGACTGAATCATACTCTTAAATTGTTAGTGGCTATTCACATGATGTCATCCGTTAATGTATGCATATTATAATTAAACATTATGTTAACATCGAAGATGGCAGTAAATATACAAATAAATGACTATTTATCCCCCATGAATATTACATAACGCAAGCCGGTAAATTGATTCACAACGATATTTTTACCTGCCGTTATGGGTCAAGTTTGTAAACCTGAGAACCTTGATAAGGACATTAAAAAGCGCTGAGTGTCAAGATTGTGACCAATCCTAGCAGTTGGATCCTCTGGACTACGTCATTTTTTGATATATGACGTAATTTTATATTTTAAATAGACAAACCCACATTATATTACCTATAGGTAGAAAAAGGTAATGATAATAAACAAAATTAATGCATGCTGCATGAATTTTTACTAATTTCACTTGTTTACATGCTTCATGTCCCCTGAGGCATTTGAAAAAAATATTGTATATGTGTATTGGATTGGATGTAAAAGAAAGGAATCATTTCATTTGTTTTTTTCTAGATTACATAAGATGCAACTTTAGAGCTCAATATAGATCCATGTCCAATCTGTTTTAGATTTGAATAAACTACATGTGCGAATGAATGGACTTCAAAGCGTTCGAAGAATAGTTCAGAAACTGTTCTATATCGCTCTTTCAAAATAACAATATCTTAACTCAATAAAGCTAATTTTTTAATAGACATATTTTCATTCCGGGTATTGTCAAAATTAAGCCAGATGAATTAAAAAAAAAATATTTGTGTATTGGTAAAGCAAAGTATTTCTATTTTAATCGTGATATTAAAATTCTATTATTAACCATTAGAAATTTTTTAAAAGAGTGAAACTTTTTTAATATTAACTTATGTCATTGTTCCCATAAATCCTCAAGTTTAAACATGATATAACTCAAAATTTGACTTTATTAAAAATTTTATACTTTATACTATTTAGTTTAAATCTTATTAGATAAGTAGTTTCTGAATTAAATAGCTTCAACGAATACAATTGCTATTGAAGGCTTAGCTCAAAAATGTCTATATTGGAGTTACGTCGTAGTTCTTTTGAAGGAGCGATATGTTATCTACAATACGATTCTTTTCGGAGGACATCCTCCGTAGATCTAGAGAGGCGACTACTCACCCGACATGATGACATCGTCGTTGTTGAAGACGATCCATAGGGAGAAGAAGCGATCGACCCCTAGCTTGGCGGTGAGCTCCCCGTCGATGCCGGCAGTGTTTGGAAGCTGTACGACGGCCGTGCTACCGCACACCAACCAACAGAGGAAGAGGAATACCGACATGATGAAGGCTCCGTCACATCTGCCGGCCCGAGCTAGGACTCCGCCCTCCCCACTTCGCTTCCCCCCCCCCTACAGCCCCTACCATCCCATCTTAACGCGAAGAAGTGGAGTACTTCCTGCATAACGGGCACCAATAATGGAAACCCCGCTGGTTTTGAGTGCATAATAATTGCTTTCATTAGCTGAGAACTCGTACTTCGTAAATAACTAATAGCAAGTCTTATTCAAGGGTGGAGAATTTGAAAGAGGATTGCAATCCAAATATTTAAAACAATTTTTTTTTTAATTTTATTAAATTATGTTTATATTTTATTAATTTATTTACGACTTTATTATAATACAGTAAACAAATGGTGGACGAATTGTACAAAACATGTATATTTATAGTGATATTGAACAGATATAACATGGATATACAAGAGAATTTCTCATATGACTAACTAGGTGACTTGGGGGCGACCTATGGTCTAGTGGTTAGCATAAGAACCTCTTAAGCCCAAGAAGGCGGGGTCGCGCGGATGGCCCAAGGATTTTTTAAAGGGAGTAAAAAATCCTTGTTTATGCAGTCTTTCGGAACCCTTAGAAATATTATATTATAATGAGTATTATTAATGTTCTTTAAATATTCAGAATTAATACATTTGTAGCAAAGTGGATAAATGACTAACTCCAATAAAAAACAAATGTTAGTTAGTTTGTGAAACCGTCTCTCCATTTGAGAGCGAGAAAAATGAAAACAAATAGATCATTAGCAGTAAGTAAATAGGCACTCCTTCCAACGACCTTGCTCGTTACAGAGAATGAGTCCGGAGTGCTTGTAGTCATCCTCTGTTTTATAATTAGGGTAGGTCAACAAGCTGGATGTTGTACCATCCATTTCAGCATTATATTTCTTAAACTGATTGTGCTTGTTAAACTAATTGCTAAATTTCTAGTGTAAAGTAAATATTAAAAGTTAAAAGACAGACATAATTTATGGGCAAAAGTATGATTTTGTAGCCAAGTTCTGAAGCACTTTAATTTTCATGATAAATATTTGTTAAAAGATGTGATACAATATAATGTCATTCATTTTATGAATTGCTAAATATTATGAAATTTGATATTGCTAGTATGTTAAGTCCGAAATGCACACAAAAAATATCAATTGACCTTCGTCATATGTATTCACTTTGCCTAGTTTATGTTTTTCATAATCTATCAGGTGAAGTCATGAAACTCGTAATTTACTCAGATACGACTTAATGGGCGAGAATTGAAAAGAAAGGGAGACATCACTTTGTCTCCAAAATTTGTAACTGCATCATCATCATCACTGTCAATGACCAGCAGCTTCATTCAAATGTTTTATTTTTTAAATATTTTATTTGAAAAGAAAATATTAAAAAAATTATACCATATAACAATAAAATAAATTATAATAATATTTAATGACGTAAGTCAACAAGATCCAAAAATAAAAGTAATGTTTAATTACCTATGTATACATCGCAAATCGCGAGAACACGGAGATATAGGATCAGTGAAAAGAAGGGATATGGCTGACCGAGAAGCGAACCAGGATGGCTGAGGTGGTTAAGCACCACCACGGATAGGTGAAAGACCCAGGTTCGAGTCCCGGTCCTGGTCATATCTTTTCTTTTCAAATAAAATATTTTAAAAAATATACCATGTTTTATTTTTTACTTAGTAAGAGCTTATGAAAGTAAGTTAACAGATGTGAATATGAAGCCTTAAAAAGATGTCTTCTTTTTCTTTGACTTCCTCTTATGTCATTGCTATAATGGAGGATCTTCCAATTTTTTTCCCGAGACAATTTTGTTTGCTTAGAATAGTATTTTCTGTTATGTGGGTTACTAGCCCAGCGATGGATGCCCCTTATCCCCGGAACAACAGCTCTCCTGAATATTTATATCTCATCGGGAAAAGGGTGACCGGTCAATCCCCTCCAGTACTGGGTTTCCCCCAACCTGGAGGACCAGTGGCGAACTGCAGCCAGATGACTTGGCTTTCAATTCCCTACGCCAATGAAGATGTCTTCATTCTTAATTTATGACTGAACAGTGACAGTTATTCCATTAGAGCATTTCTTACGACTTTACAGAAAACTACTAGTACTTTACAACAATAATATTTAACTTAGGAAGTATTGAGTCAATCAAATCGAAAGCCATGATTCCGTCAGACGCTACCCGCTCACTTTCAGCAGAGCTAGAAATGAGCCGGTGAATTGGAAATCGGATCAAATATGTAATCTGATCGTATCTGAAGTGATTCGCAAGAAAACTTTGACGATTGACTTGGGATGGATTAATTCTTAGCTCAGGAGAGTCAGAGATGTGCTAGTGTTATATTCACTCTATGATTCTTGCGCCTTCGGGCGCTCAGTATCCTTAAATTCCCAGTTTAACATACTAAGCTCTCTTTTTAGAGTTTGTTTATTTAATTTAAGTAGTTCTTCTGTTTACTTTTTTCTGGTTTTAAACTCTACTTCGACTCTAAATATGTCCCGGTTCTATATATGTATATTATATCTAAATATAATATAAAATATGTCTTTGCACTTAAATATGGAATATAAACCCTATTACAAAATGTAATTTAAAATATTAGTCGAAAACGAGTTTACAAAAAGCTTTGTACATGTTTGTAGTCATCCTGTTTTATAATTAGGGTAGGTCAACAAGCTGGATGTTGTACCATCCATTTCAGCATTATATTTCTTAAACTGACTGTGTTTATTAAACTAATAGCTGAATTTCTAGTGTAAAGTAAATATTAAAAGTTATAAGACAGACATAATTTATGGGCAAAAGTATGATTTTGAAGCCAAGTTCTGAAGCACTTTAATCTTCATAATCAATATTTGTTAAAAGATGTGATACAATACAATGTCATTCATTTAATTAACTGCTAAATATTATGAAATTTGATATTGCTAGTATGTTAAGTCCGACTACTAGTTACTAAAAGCTAAAAGTAATTTAAAAGGTTTTAACATATAGGAAGTAAAATGTAGCCAAGGCTCAAAAGACCACTTGTGATAAATACAAAGTAAAAGGAATAATTTAATGGAAAAAATAAAATATTGATTTTTTTTTTTTAATTTTCAAATTTTCAACCTCATTTTCCTGAATGAGGTGGTTTTATTAAATGGAGTGTGGCTTTATTAAAGACTATTCATTGAACTTAAGTAAGTTTTTTTGGAAGTACATAAATGTTTTGGTTGTTGTTATATATTACGGTTTGCTATAACAGTTCGTAGCAATAAGAAATATTGATGCATCAATGACCAGGCATTGAGGTATAAAATTCTCTTCTTCAACTTATTCAGAGTAAACGCCATTCACTCCTCCATAGGCGTATAGGCATAAGCATCAACGAACGGACCAATTCTAGAGGAAAGCTGTTACATCTCCTTTTTATGATTCACATTTTTGTTAAAATTTGTCAAAGTGGTTGCCAGTAAGTTCAAGAAAGATTTGGATGAAGGGTGCGAGAAATCCCACTATGCCAACTCCACTAATTGAAAAATGAAAAATTTTTTGGCTCTCTCCAAAAGGTCCAACGTGGAAAGAATACTAAATAAGTAGGCTAATAATCGGACACTTTGACTCATCTCCGCCAACTTTTAGGGCTACATTGGACCACTTTCCGAATTTTAGAACGCTCTCAATTTACAGTAAAACATTTATTCGACTGTAAAACGAACGAAATAGAAAGAATAAACATGAAGATGTAATTTCTCTACCATAATGATAAAACATTGAAATACAGAAGATACTGATGGATCTAACATCTACGAAGTTAGTTGAATACTTGATGAACAATCATCGCTAATTGTTTCAGTAATAGAAGCAACATTAAAAAATGAAATAATAAAAAATGTATTTATGAAAAACACTAATAAAGTACATAAATTAATGTAAATAATTAATAGTCTTAAGATGAAACGCCAATCGCTAAACTACAAACTCAATTTAATGTATTCACTATTCAGGAAAAAGCCCAAATTAGATTTAAGACAGAAATTAAACACATACCCTTACTTACTAAAACCAATTTGGACAAATGCATTACAAATTATGGCATCGCTAAACAGACTCACAGTAAACGACTGCAAACTTTTAAATCAAAAGTACTAATCACCAATGCACCATGGTATGTCAATAATAAAACTTTGCATACGGACTTAAAAATACAAAGAAAAACTACACAGACCCCCAAACCCAAGAACAGTTGGTGATCTATTAAGTGCGATAGTCACTTCTCCAAGTTTGTCCGTACTCTCGTTGTAGTGCCGGGGATATGCAAGACTTGAACATGCAGGCCCACTGTCATCCGTAGTTGAAACCAGCCCCAGTCTGTTCATTATTAAGTAATTATGTTTGCTTTAGTGTGTTTAAAACACATTACTTAAAAATTAACACAAAATCTATCTATTTAATATTTATTACAATTGCTGTTCAAATATGATTATTGACTTCCTGAACAGCTTTGATGTCAGTCCGATATTTTCTAGTTTGTTCTAGCAGATCATTTAGAGCTTATGTTCTATAAATTGATAAAATGTTCCAAGAAAACAATCTTATCCCTAAGACAGTCCAGCTTTTCTTAATTGAGCTTGACATTATGTAATCGGATAATTTAAGGTTTGAGGATAGTTGGCCCTAAGCGCCCGAGTGTAGTGGGGGAGCTGCCCACTTAAAGCATCTATTCATGCTTCTCTGGCCATTTCAAGGGATGATGTTATCGCACATCTAATTCCTGAGATAAACAAAAACCTCAGGATGGCAAGGACCAACTCTGTTATCCGAGCTCGGGACCGGCATCTGATTGGTCGAAGTTACTCCGATTTCGATACACAGTAATCGAAGTTACTTCATGTACTTGAAGTTATTTATTATAACAAATCACTTATTCAATAAAAAATTATTCATTGAATTTTCCCCCCGTAGATCGTCTATTAGATAAAGGTTATAAAAATCTTTTGTTTTTTTTTCCAATAACCATGTTACAAAGTACTTCCAGCGTGCATCAAACACAAACTTCTCTTTATTAAATCATAGGAGGTGAAATTACATATTACGTAACACCAATAGAGAAACTTGCAATTAATATTCAACAATGCAACGCTTGTTAAAAGAATTTCTAGCGGCCTACGATAGTAAAAATGTCAGTCGTCAACCTTTTGGCAAAGATTGCGTTATTGTTTCAGTTCATTCGAAATCAGCCCTTGAACTAGACTTAATCCACTTAACGGTAACAGGAGTTTATGTAATCAAGGTATGGGGGAAGTTAATTTTTCATGATTAGATATTATTTGGAGGGATTTATATTATAGAATATAACAATAGAAGGTCAATTAATCGTCTTAATTAATTGTAGAGAGATTGAAGAAATTTGGAATCTTCCTATCCCGACAATTTATTTCCTTAGAACTAAATGAATTGCTGCTTTTTCGTTTATGTTATTAATTCTGCTTTTCTCGATATTGGACCATTTTCCCAGTTTAGAGTTATATAGAACTAAGCAGTATTAAAATAAATTTACAGTAAATTAATAATAATAATAAATTAAAATGCTTAGTTGGTGCAGAATGACTGAGCAATGATACTCCTAGCCTCCGTTGATTTATATAAATTATATTTATTAATTCAAAAAACAATCGATGGATAACCTTTAGATTAGAAGAGTCAATCAATCTAAGGTACAATTAGCAATTTTAATACTTCAAACAGCATTAATAAAACAAATAATTGAAGACGTTTTTGAATTTCTATCAACCTTCATCATTTTCTTGTTTATTATCATTTAATTCTACATTGACATTATTTATTCGGTACATTTTATTCACTTTATTGATAGATAATAACGTATATATGAATGTATTAAATAACTAGAAATTACTAAGTTGTTACATACTACCTTTATTTACAAATAAATCTAATAAAATCTTCCTTACAAAAATGTGTGCTATTGATAATGTATATTGGCTTCATTCGTTTGCTTTCAAGAAAATTCTGCTAGGTAGAGTAATGCACATCCATAAAACATATTTTGGGACAGGCAAAATAGATTTAATTCACAATATTACTTTGAATCTGTCATCTGATATAGCATATTTTTAGTATGCTCTATGGCAACTATCAGGGAAATGAAAACATACACAACTATACCGCTAGTTAAAAATGGCGGCCAAGAAAACTTCGGGACTATTAACGGGTTTTTGCCGCTAATTTATGAAAAAATCATTCTATAGAAAACAATATGATAAAATTAATTAAATAAAATAATTCTGCGTTTAATGGGTGTGATAAAAACATGGTTTTTAATGAGGTTTCATCAAAAAGAAAGACTTAGAACATATCAAATTTTGAAGATTGAAAACGAGGACTCTAAGAGAAAAAGTTGTAAAATTTGGTAAAGTTGTAAAACATCCAATTCTGCGATCATTGTGAGAAAAAATTTAAATCTCTCAAGTGTACTTTTTGAAATAGGCAATTTCCTGATGTCCAGCAATAAATATTGCAGCCTATAAGTGAAGTTACTTTGAACCTTTTAAAAAGCTAATGGAAGCATTCAAAACTATCACTATTTGTGATTTTTCTGATATTTTGTATGTCTAAATAAAAGAGCATTATTTTTATAAACGAGTTTAGTAATAAACTACAAATAAAAATACATCAGAAACTATTTTGCATAATATTTTTATGATACTTTATAATTAAATTTACATGAAAAAAATCTAAATTTTTGTCTTCACTGAATTTTTTATTCTCATATTCATTTATGGAAATCAAATGAGATCAATAAAGAAAAGTAATTATTAAAATTAGTCCCTTAATTTTCTTTTTTTTATATCATAAATACTATACCTATTTTTACTGGAAGATAGAAATAGGAAACAAGTCAGATTAACAATTTTGGTTAATGAAGCCAAAAACATGATCAATTATGATAAAATAGTCAAACAATTGATAACAAGATGTAGCAAACTTACAAATGAGTGGATAAGTAAGTCAGAAGACTGAACAATTATACTTATTAATAGATAAAAGTTAAGTGGCAGATTTCTTATCAGATGCAGATATCTTAAGAATATAATTTATATTGAGCTGATGATGATATTCAGGCTATGAAGTGTCCACCAAAGTCCTAAACCACACATTCATAGAAATACCCGTACATAGATAATAGAAAATAGTTCATTTTGTAAATATACAGTGAAATCTAAATACATTAAACCTTTTGAATATAATGAGAAAAAAGTATAGATCTAAGAGTGCCAGAGATCTATCACTAAAAAGGAAGATGCATAGGTACCAAGAGAACCGCCTAATATGTTTTACTAGTATATCATAAACGGAGAATCAAAGATCGGAACTTTCAATAATTGTGCAAGACTGCTTACAGTCAAGATAGCAAAATCATCGACAGAAAGCTAAAGATGCCAACAAGATTTTTAAATCTGGAGATGGATTAATCATAATATTAAAGAATAACAGCTAATGGTAGCTTCTTGAGCTTGACTGAAGCTGAATAAATTTGGTCCTAATTTGTATAGGGTTGGCAAAAAAGTGATTTTAGTTTGCCGCACTACAAGTGTTGTTTGTTCTGTTATTCTTTTATCAGTGTTAGATATTTCTCTATTGAGTCTTGATCGACAATACTTTTTGGTTGCTTGTGAAACAAATTCCTAGTAATTTTGTTCATATCTGTCAAATTAAACAGAATTTAAAAATAATAGATGTAGTTATTGATTGTTTAACAGAACATAACTGTAAAAATTGCTTCATTCAGGAGATTGTACACTGAAAGATGAATAATCTTCTGGTTGACCTTCTGAAGTTAATGATAACAATATGAAAGCCATAATTGAATCGATTCATCATATAATTGTGTGAGATTGTAAAACAGTTCAATTGAAAATCAGTTTTGCACTTTTCACGGAGGTCGATATTTGGGTTCTAGATGAATGAAGTATCAGAAAAAAACATGGTGTCAATTTGAGCTGTTTCCTAACAACTGAATGATCAGTTGAAATGGTTATGTACTGGCAACAACTTATGAATATTGGGGAAGCAAATCAAAGAGGACATCAATAATTACAATCCTATGATTGTAGAATCATGAAGTTACCAGAAAGATGGAAAAAGGTCATCCAAGAGAATGGAACATGTTTGACTGATTAATGGTCATTTTTTTGTCTAGAATAAATCGAGTTATCAAATATGTTGTTCTTACCAATTAATTATATAAGGTTACTCCAAAGTTTCGCAATTGAGTATCCTGGGGTCTACCCTAGACTTATTTCATTATTTTAATTTTGAAATGTTTTGATACCTACAATCATCCCTCTTTGATTTTACAATAACCTCATAGAAACTTAAAAAAATCTCTGATATTTTGAAAAATAAAGTCAGTAAACGTGTACAATAGGGTGGGCCGAAAAAACACTTTTTTATTTCGAAGTTGTAATAACGCGGAAAACTTGCAAATCCACATAGACAAAAAAAAATGATCAAAATTGGTTGACATCTTCCAATCGCACACGAAAGGCCCGAAACTTTCACAAAATATTAAAAAAAAAACTTCATTTTTGCGATTATTTTTTAAATAGATGTTTTCGTAATTTTATAGTTTGTAAAGTCTTCAAATTGAGCTTAAAAACATTGTGTTTTAATTTGGTTTAGATCAGTTGATATCTTCTGGTCGGGCAAAAGCCACAAAATTTGCCAAAACATTGAAAATTTCACATTTTTACGATTTATTTTTTATATCTTTAATATACTTTTTTTAAACGTAATAGTTACAGTATTTTTATTTTTGAACATAAGAACATTGTGTTTTATTAGGGTGTGAATAAATGAACTTCCGGTCGTGCAAAGACCCACTGCTATAGAAAAACAGTACAGAAAAAAGATAGATAGGCATATGACATGATAGGTGATAACAGTAACAAGGGGCATACTACTTTTCGACTTGCTCTATATTTAAAAAGTTCCAAATTCTGGAAGCTCTAAAGATATTGTCAAGTCTGTAATTTCTTACCTGTCTGAGCGTGGTATTTCCCTTGAAAATCTAATTATCATCGGATGTGATGGCATTGCTGTCAATACAGGTTGGAAAATTTCACACCCTAGTGTACAACATTTCATGAAGGCTACTTTAGTAATTCAACTGAACTAATGTAATCCAATCCAATGTCTTCTTTAAGAAACTTAACTAATATAGTAAATATTTTTTTAAACAAATTAAAAAATATTCACAGAAAAATGAATTTACTTATAACCTCACAGATAACAAAGTAACTAAAAAAAAACTAAATGTAAATTATAAATGTTAAAACAAAACCAGCAAAATATCCAATTATTGAACTATAATTTTTAAAACACATATCCACCAAAATAATAAAATTAATAATAAATGGAATACTATAGGAATAACACAATACACTCTTTACAAGTAAATAGAAAAGGAAGTTATATTTCCAAGATTTATACACTATTATTCTTGAAGTGATTGCATCATGTATAGTTTCGCAAGAGACTGGGAGCAGAACTGTGATATATGTTGCGAGTAGGCATCGATCTGTCCGGCCATAATCATAGGCATCTGCCTGGGGGGAACAAGGATGGGACGGAACAGCTTGTTGAGGTCTTCTTCAGGTAGGGGAGGTTCACCTTTAGCAGCTCGGGCAGCGTTGTCTTGCATCTGTAAGTAATGTGTGGGTTAAAAAATTAAAATAAGTAAATAAATTTATAAAAATAGATTAAGCTAGTCAAGACTTAAGATATTCGCACATAACATTAAATTTTTGATCATGCATGTGTAGTTATTATTAAGATTTCTTTTGATATATCATTTGAAATCAAATAAACTAAATAAAACTAAATAACTAAATAAAAAATATGTACAGTGAAATGATGATTCAAAATGCATGATCAAAATTCAACAGGAATTTTCCTTGACAAACTAATAAATGATACCGTAGCTGAAAAAAAAAATTGTCAACTGTAATAGTCATTAGAAATCCCCATGCTCCATAAAATATTAGCAGCATAGCAAAAAAATAAACTCAAAGATCATTCATATAATTGATGAAATTGACATTACCTCACCTTGCAAAAAATAAAATACTAATATTACTCAACTCAATATCAGCTATCTAATAAATTAAAAGAAAGATAGAAGAATAATGGAATATTACTTCAAAAGTTATTAATGAAATTAAATTAATTAATTTTAAATTGTAAAATATAATGGTTTCTTTTTTCCCCTCAAAATTTGTATGCATTTATCAAAATTTTCCTTTTTTTTATAATTATTGCTAGTTTTTCCATCCTAAGTTTTTTTATTAGGAGTTAACTTATAATTTAAATGATAAAATTACTCATAATAATGATAGATGTTAGTTCAAATTTTCTTTGTATTTCCTGCAATATTATTCTAAAGGGACTTGACACAGAAAAAAATAAATAATTTTAAATTTAAATTAAATTTATTAATTATTTGATTCATTATAATTATTAATAATATTTAATTTTAAGTCTGTTTGTGTTACAACTAAACTGGAACAAATGCCATTAGATGATAGATCACTCTTTTAAAATACAGAAACTACAGTGAATTCTACGATCAGTCTGGGATATAGATAGCTTGGGGATGCAGTCAGATCAATTGACTGCAAATCCCTATTAGATCTTCCAGCCATCTATTCTCCTCTCAATAAATTTGGTGTTAGAATAAAAACCTGAGCATGCATAAAATTACATTTTATAAAACACTGGGTCCTAAGATATAAATTTAATTTTCTTACCCTTTTATGTATGTATCTTTGCTTATCCTGAGTTTGTCTGACAACTGCGTGCTGATAACGATTAAATTTAATGGCTTCTTGATTCAAATCATCAACATGTTCCATTAAACTTCTAAGATGACCTTCCAATACAGAACTGTAACAAAAAAAAATATAATGTAAAGGAGATAGTTGGGGGGTGCAGTCAATAAGTACACAGAATAAGTGATGAACTTATATTATGTGCCGACGTTTCGACCTACAGTGTAGGTCATCTTCAGGGCGATTATGGAGTGCGTGGCCGTTGGATTTAACGGCTAGTAGGTACTTCAAAAAAATATAGTAGGTACTTAAAAAAAATATACATCAAACAATGAACCAATATTACTTATTCCACACGAAATACCAACGTTTTTATATTTTGAAGGCAATTATTACATTTCTTTATTAAAATAAACTTTTTATTTTTTAATACTGTATGTATTAATGCCCTGCTAAACTCTTTAATTAGTGAAGACAATTAAATATCCAAGAAACTTTTTTTTAGAATATTTGTGATGGAGGTGGTTGGGTCAAATGGCAGTCAACAATAAAGTGACATAATACATTTTTCAAGCATGAGTGTAGGTTCACCTTCTCGTGTAATTAAACAAATAGGCTTAATAGTGTTCAGGGAGTGATTAAAGTTAAAGTTAGTTCCAAAGGTAAAATACATTACACTTGTCTATCTCAACACTTCAAATCCTGGAACAATGACTCTGACTGTGTTTTAAATACCAGAAATAATAATCAAATCCCTGTATCTGAATATTAAAGAACTAAACCATTTATCGAGAAACCGAATAAGGAAGAAGTAGAATTAACTATAGGAAAATTGAAATCTTTATAAAGCAGTGGGTATTGATAACATTTCTAGCATACTGATACAGTATGAGTGGAGACAGGAGTCTCGATGGCTCATAGTTTCCTTTTTCCTCAAACAACCGGTGAATTTAGGAGACTGCACAATGCTTGATTACAGAGCATACACTCGGATAGTATAATTGAAGAGATAGTTGAGATAAGTTTGCAAATTTGTTAGGCTTGGTACCGAACGAGTTCCTAAAAAGTTAATAAGCACTGCATTGAATGGTAAACATTGAGGACCAAGGCATTGGTGGGAGGATCGTGTTAAGAATCTTCTGACAGACTTGGGTTCGGGTGGTGGTTCCCAGACAGAATTTTTTATGCAGAGATTGGTGGGATCGTCATCTAGCATTGGGGTTCCCTAAGCCTTATTACTGTTATATCTAAATATCTCATAACCCATGTATATAATAAATGGTAGAAATAAAATAATTTGAAAATGAACTTAATACAAAACACCACCTAAAATTTTTTATGTAAAAAATAAAAACTTGTTGCTTTAAGGTCTGTGATTACATAATTCCCAATTTGTTGAACACACAAACAGCTGAAAAAAAAAATAAGATCCTCCAACTGATGTAATAGCAAATTGAAAGACATAAAAAACAGTTTGTCATATGTAAGGTTTCTCCTTATTATTTAAGTAATCAAGGTAACTTAAGACAAAGAACAAAAATAATGACTAATCTCTGAAAAGCTGGAAACAATTATAAATTTATCCACCTATTTATTTATCTATGAAGCTACCAATTGATACAATATAACAAGTATTATCAAATTAAACATGAAAAATAAATGAAATCACTAATTCCCTGAGCTATATTTACTCTGATGACTGATATCTAAGTTAAGATTCTCATCACTAGTTTCAATGTGAACTTATATAGCGTCAGGTCATTCAATGCCATTTCAACTAGACTATTTCACCCACCACCTCAGATTTTAAAACTTGCTATGTTTATTCCATATGTAGAGGTAAGTAAAACCACCAAATTTGAATTTTTTATCTTATTTAGTTTTTGAGTTATGGCACTTTAAAGTTTTTACGTTTTCAATTTCCGTGCCGCGGATAATGCCAAACAAAATGTCGTAAAAAAGAAAATAATTTCTCATTTACATATTTGGCATTCAAGCTTAACCAAATTTTTAAGCTAGGTTCTTATAACTGTAAGGGATTTGAAAAAAATTATATCATTAACTTAAGTTAAACCTAAAATATTTAAAAAGATTATATATATATTTTTTTTAAGTTTTAAAAATGCGAACATGGCTTAGCGTTAAATTCAATAACTCAAAAAGGGTATGAGATAATCAAGAAATTTGTTTCTTTTTCCTAAATTATCTGCATGAAATGGGCTTTAATTTAGTCAAATAAAAACTCTGTGTATTATGTTTCTTCTATTTAATAAGTCCTTTGCAAGTTTAAATATTATTTCCAAGCAATAGGGGTCTCTCAATTCCAATAAATGGCTAGACAGCTTAAAAAAGGCATAAACAATTTTTTTATTTTGAAAAAAAATTAATAATAAACTTCAGCATAATAAAAAAATATACAAGTTCAGATATGATTTCTAGATTCAGTTTTAAAGTATATAACCTACTGATATTTATACAAAGTAAGTCTACTCAACAGTTACACTCACCAAACATATCTCAATAGGTCCAGTTCACTCTATTTGGAGGCTTTGCAAGCTAATGAACTATATTATTTTTGAAACCAGATTTTCAATCAATTTGGTGCACTCTGTTGGGAATTGATATGTTCTTCCATTGAGGTTAGGGGAGGCTCAACCACCTCAAGGATGTGTGGAATCGGCACGTCACATATGTCATCTCGTTTTGGCCAGTAAAATGAAGGGGATAGTCCTGCCGGAGGAAGAAACTTAATTGATACATCTCCATCTTCTTTGGCAACATCTGTTATAATTCCAAAGTACCAGAGATTGTCATATGAACAAGCAATGTAGCGAAAGGATCTTCTTCTTTCACATTTAAAGTTAACCCTCTTCTTAAGTTGTATTTTGGACTTGCTTTTTCGTCACCACTGGCTCACCTTGCTTCTAAAGTTCCAAAATAGTCCAAGGGTCTGTAGTTGTGAAAACTTCTTGTACCTGGAAAGGTTTTCAGATCTTCAAAGCGTTTTTCAAGCTTGGAACGAATTAAATTTACTGAATCTTTTGAAATGAAGTGGAAGTTGATTTTTGAAATGTTGTATCCACAAAATTGAAAAAAGGCAGTTACAGTCAGTATTTGATCTTGAAGAGGCCTTTGAAGACTTGCTTTTTGTGCCAACCGCTTAACAGTTCCTCCAATACCGTCGCATTCTGTTTTGCCATGGCTTGTAGCGAAGAAAGAACATTGGCCGTTAATTTTGAAGCCTTGTTCATGCAGTGTTAGGTTCATGAAGTTGTACTTATTTTTATATTTTCCTGCACAACCATCACTCTAATAGTGAATATCTGTGATAGAAAAATTTTCCTTGAGAAATTGTATCAGGGTTTCTTGAATTTTATAAAGCATACAAACATCATGATTTAATTAACATAATATAGGTGGCATCATTAGGTATTATGTCTTTCTATTAAATTTTGTGTAGTGATGTAACTAGAACAGTAATTATGTTTCTAGATCAGCTTCATATTAGAAACATATATTGTTTTCCCAAATATGAAAATGTAGTACCTTCCTTTTAAAAGCTTTAGCCATTCAAATATTTAAACAAATTATATATATATATATATATATATATATATATATATTTTTTAAATTTCATTATAGAGTTCATTATTATTTAGCCTCATTTTTTATATCTACTGTATTTCTATACCTATTTCCTATATGTTTATGTTATATATCTTACTGTATTTCTATACCTATTTCCTATATGTTTATGTTATATATCTTATCTTATCTTATATATCTTATTTTATATTAGTACCACTTCTTTCTAACTGTATACAGTTATATATTAACTTCCCTTACTTATATTTTCTAATTTCTTTTCATACTTTAGAGTTCATATTTATAAACACCATTTTCAATTTTTAATTTTTGAAATTTATCAATCTTTTCTTTCTACATATGCTTGTGTTATTACATTTTACCTATGTAATCTCTAGATGTCTGGTATCAAATCCATTTATATCTATAATTAAACTAGTTTTTTCTAAATCCTTCATATTCCACCCCCTTTTTCTATATTTTTATCTTCTCATTTTGTATCTTTCCGTTTACCTCCTCATTTTTCTTTCACTTTATATTATGTTTACATTTTATCCTTTCTGGACATTTATTTTCTGTATTTTATATTTGTATTCTTTAATTATTATATCTGTCACTATTTTAATTTTTGTTCATCATCTATAATTTTATTTTTATCTATCACTAGTTTAATTTTATTATATTCTGAAACCACTTTTATATTCATTATCTTTAATTATCATATCTATTCACTATTTCATCATATCTAGTCTCTATTTTAATTTCCACACTTGTACCACATTACTTGTTACTATATTCTTGTTACTGCAACGTTTTTTATATGTTTTTCTGTGTGTTTCTCTCTCTTAGCCCTGAAGATGGCCTACATATTTGATCTTGAAGAGGCCTTTGAAGACTTGCTTTTTGTGCCAACCGCTTAACAGTTCCTCCAATACCGTCGCATTCTGTTTTGCCATGGCTTGTAGCGAAGAAAGAACATTGGCCGTTAATTTTGAAGCCTTGTTCATGCAGTGTTAGGTTCATGAAGTTGTACTTATTTTTATATTTTCCTGCACAACCATCACTCTAATAGTGAATATCTGTGATAGAAAAATTTTCCTTGAGAAATTGTATCAGGGTTTCTTGAATTTTATAAAGCATACAAACATCATGATTTAATTAACATAATATAGGTGGCATCATTAGGTATTATGTCTTTCTATTAAATTTTGTGTAGTGATGTAACTAGAACAGTAATTATGTTTCTAGATCAGCTTCATATTAGAAACATATATTGTTTTCCCAAATATGAAAATGTAGTACCTTCCTTTTAAAAGCTTTAGCCATTCAAATATTTAAACAAATTATATATATATATATATATATATATATATATATATATATATATATATATATATATTTTTTAAATTTCATTATAGAGTTCATTATTATTTAGCCTCATTTTTTATATCTACTGTATTTCTATACCTATTTCCTATATGTTTATGTTATATATCTTACTGTATTTCTATACCTATTTCCTATATGTTTATGTTATATATCTTATCTTATCTTATATATCTTATTTTATATTAGTACCACTTCTTTCTAACTGTATACAGTTATATATTAACTTCCCTTACTTATATTTTCTAATTTCTTTTCATACTTTAGAGTTCATATTTATAAACACCATTTTCAATTTTTAATTTTTGAAATTTATCAATCTTTTCTTTCTACATATGCTTGTGTTATTACATTTTACCTATGTAATCTCTAGATGTCTGGTATCAAATCCATTTATATCTATAATTAAACTAGTTTTTTCTAAATCCTTCATATTCCACCCCCTTTTTCTATATTTTTATCTTCTCATTTTGTATCTTTCCGTTTACCTCCTCATTTTTCTTTCACTTTATATTATGTTTACATTTTATCCTTTCTGGACATTTATTTTCTGTATTTTATATTTGTATTCTTTAATTATTATATCTGTCACTATTTTAATTTTTGTTCATCATCTATAATTTTATTTTTATCTATCACTAGTTTAATTTTATTATATTCTGAAACCACTTTTATATTCATTATCTTTAATTATCATATCTATTCACTATTTCATCATATCTAGTCTCTATTTTAATTTCCACACTTGTACCACATTACTTGTTACTATATTCTTGTTACTGCAACGTTTTTTATATGTTTTTCTGTGTGTTTCTCTCTCTTAGCCCTGAAGATGGCCTACATTGTAGGCTGAAACGTCGGCACACAATAAATAAGTTACACTTATTAAGGTGTTTTTATTGACTGCACCTCCAACTATTTCTGCCTTATATATATTTTTAGTTTTAAAATTGCGAACATGGCTTAGCATTAAATTCATGGCTTGGTATTATCCGCAGTGCGGATATTGAAAAACGTCAAAACTTTAAAGTGCCATAACTCAAAAACTAAATGAGATAAAAAATTCAAATTTGGTGGTTTTACTTACCTCTACATATAGAACAAACATACCAAGATTCATTTTTTTTGTGGTTGAATTGACGTGGAATGACCCAATATAGATAAGAGAATACTTACTTTGTACTCAGGTCCAGGAAATTTACAGAACTGGGAGTCATATCATCTAACTCGCTCATTAGAATGTTAGTTAAGGGAGAGTTTCTAATCACAAGTGGGACTTCAGTAAGTAAATTCTCATATGAAACTTTTAGTGCCCGCATGGCATCAGGAGTGAATTCCCCTTCTTTGTACATGGCAATTGCTTGAGGGGTTAAACGGTATGCTTTGAGTGTTAGGAACCCTCTTTCAGTTTTCTGTGTGTCTGTAAACAAATAAATTAATTAATTAACTATTGCATTAAGCCAATACAATCTGGCTTTTGCTTACTTAATTAATAACTTTCTGATGAATATATAGCTTAAGATTCTATCTTAATATATTGTGTGTCATGTTGTTTGTCCGCAATGGACTCCTAAACTACTGGACCGATTTTAATGAAATTCGGCACAGATGCGTAACATTGTCCAACTTAAAATATAGGCTATATTTTATTTCGATTAACGACCGAAAACCATGAAATTTTCGGAGTTATTTCAGTTTTTGGCCTGTATCTCTTAATCGGTGCGTTTTTGGAAAAAATCGTAATGGACCTTTTTTTAAAGAAGATTTACTTTCCTTAAATTTGAGCCCAACCGCAGCTCTGTAGGCCAATAAGAATCTGAGTTCAGTCCTATAATTTATTAAATAACCGGAATCTTATCTATATATATAAAAATGAATGTATGTGTGTTTGTCCTTTATGCATTTCTAGCTTTTGCCCGTGGCTTCGCTCGCGTGGAATTTGGTCTGCCACATAAAATTTCGTGAAAGATCATTTTAAATAAATAATTTAATTTGTATCCCCTATTATATTAAAGAGGAAATCCTTGGGGTGGAATTATCCAAATAAGTTTCTTAAATTATACAAAAAAGCTGTCTGTAAATTTCAAGATGGTAAGTTCCTGCTTTTCCTTTAGTTATGTAATATAATGGATTCTCAACAAAACACATAAAACTGGCTGAGGGGGCACGTGCCCCATTGCTCCCCCATAAACTTTGGGAAGTAGGTTAGTACACTCTAGAGAAGGTTTCTACCAACTTTTTTTTCTAATTTTATGTTATTTTTGATTTAAAAGATGAATTCATTAGGAGTTTCTTCCTGGATGTACTAAATAATTATATGAACCATAATTGGCTCAGTAATTGTGTTATTTTGACAGCGAAAAATGCTGTTGTTACCAGGTGATCTAATGCCCTTTAAATCCATCAATAATATTGTTGATGAAAACCAAGCTGTAAATTATCCAACTGAATTTTTATATTCTCTCGATATACCACACAATCTTCGGTTGAATAATGGTTCACCTATCGTTCTTTTGCGTAATTTGAATCCACCTAAATTATGCAATAGTACACGTTTGGTCATACAAAATATTACTGGAATTGTTATTGAAGCAGCCATGTTGACTGGAATCTTTAAAGAAGAAATCGTCGTGTTGGAACGTATTTCAATAATACCATCAAAACCCAGAATACCGTTCAAAAGACTTCAATTTGATATATGCTTGGGTTTTGCTATACCCATCAACAGGTCTCAAGGCCAGACAATGTCCATTTGAGGTTTGGTCTTAAAATATCCATGTTTCTCCCATGGCAATTATATGTTGCATGCTCACGTATTAGTAAATCAGCTAATATATTTGTATTAGCAACGGACGGATTAACAAAAAATATTTTGCATCGATTAGCCATCAATTAAATTGAAATAAACATTTATAATTTAATATAATATTAAAATCCATAATTAAAAATCAAACATTATATACCCCATTCATTAAACTCATATTTATATTTTATCAGTTATGAGTGTTGTATATTATATAATATAGTTAGATATAAGATGAATAAAATGTAAAATCAAAAATCTATTTAATTCATGTTTTCATAAATTCATTATTTCTTTTAAATTCAAATTTTAACTAATATTTTTTTAAACTATTATAACAGCCACAGCAACGCATGGCCGGGTCAGCTAGTACAGTATAAAAGTGAAAACCTGTGAAAAAAATGTCATAAAATCAATATACATCTACAAAAAGCTTATATTAAAGGCTAAAAACTGAGTTGAAATAAAAAATGCTGGTTGTGGTAAAGAATATGAAATTGAATGACAGTAGCCGGCGAGCAGCACTCGGGTTGGTGCATTAGAGTATGCCGACCGCACACGGCCGGTGTTCATTCAAAATCATTAACCGGTTATGAATTAATAATTTCATTGAATAAAAAATCATATTTAGCACTAGTATAGCTTTGTATACTATACAAAGCTCTAGTGTGACTCCACAAATTGATAATAATAAAACAACGGTATTCTGGAGTTTTACCAATTTTAATGAGTTAAGTTACTTATAAAAGAAACTACAAGGTAACTTTAGAATGATGGCATGTTAATTTTAAAAAAATAAGCCTGTATTATTACAACCCTACCACTGAGCTACTCTGCTCCCTTTATTAATAACAGTAATGTTACTATTCAAATTATCTGAGATTCTTAATCATTAGTTACCTGGTAATTCAAAACAGTTTATTCATTTTCTACAACAAAATATCCTATATCAGAGTTATTTAGGGCATCACAAGACTGAATCATTATACGTTCAACGGGAAGATCTACCAACAGATTTTTTCAGAAAGATGACTGTTATTAACATAATAAAAAGAAATTAAACAAATGGAGAAATTAAGCTCCAATAAAGCATTCGTTTTCCTAGGATATACTACATGAATTTCTAAAAACATTCACATGCTTAGGCAGCAACAATATTGTAAATCTAGAAATAACTATAAAAAAATTGTAAGATTTATCCCATAGTTAAATACATAGAAGTAATTAAGGGCCAATATCAGTAAAACAGATTAAAAATAAACAATTACATGAATTATATTATAATAAGCAGTAATGAATTTCATTGGAATAATACAGACAAGCTGTACAATATGGTTTATATATTACAATTACCATAAATCAACACAACAGATTCTTCTATAGATGTCTGATAATGGTACTGTGATTCTAGCAAAGGGCCACTCAAAAAGCTGCCTACATCAGAACTTTGGTACCATCCCACATGATAATGGTCAACATTGACACGCCTCAATCGCCTCATCATATCGAGCTGATATTCCTCTATAAAAGAGTAACAATCAATAAATTTATACTGGTAGTATAAACTAATTAAAATATGAATATAATTTACAATAATTAACAAGACGATAAAACTTAATTTATAAAAAAATGTGAACATACCTTCATCAATGGACTCATCATAAGTTTTAGGAAAGGGAAAACAGTTTGTTATTTCCAACCTATTATCAACAACAAGACCTAATAATGCACCTTGGGCTACTTCTAAATTTCCTGCACATTCTTCATGACAATGTTTCACAATTTTCATGACAGCCTACAAAAAAGTAATTAATAAATAAAAATAATATGAAAAAACGTTGTTAGAATGCGTTTTTATATTTTGAGCTGATTTATTTTAAATGATTTAACATTAAACCAATTTACTAAGGAGAAACAGAAACAATACTGGAACTTCAAACACCGTCCTAAACAACAACATTATGTTAATTTCTTACCAAGCCATCCATTTGGACATGGTCAATAGGCGTCTCCTGCTCTGGAATTCTTCTCATCATCTTGGCAGTTGAAATAATTAAAAAAAAAACACTAAAATAATTGTACTTTAATACCCAAACGTTCACTTATGTCAGTGGACTACGGTGTCCACGAGATTTAAGAAGTAAGGTTATGATTAGAGCAACAGTGTTTACATTTAGTTTTTCAATCTTGTTCTGAAAATTGAAACATTATTAAATAATGTCTTCTAAAACTTCAAAATACTATAAATGTGTTAAATAAATTATTTTTTAAAATTATAATTTATATTATACAAATTTTAGAGGATATTATAAAATGATTATAGCACCCTCCCCCCCATTGTCCTTTGAATCAAGATTATTTTCTTGAAATATATTCTGATTTTATACCAAATGACTTATGATTCAATTAAAATATGTGTTCAATTTATCTCAACATAATTAATATAATACTCTTGGAAGGGTGAGAGATTCATTGACACATTAAAACAAAAATATGTAAAATAAAACTATGGCAGTGAGTATTTGTCTTTACAAATTACTAAACTGGGAAACTCAATTTTCATGCTAGGATAATATAATTTTTATTTTTTTTAATGTAAAGTAAGAAATACAAAATTTGCAATCAGTTCTCCAAACAACACATAGAGCCAATTTGGCAAATTTCTAAGAGACTAATTTTCTATATTTTTATCGATGAATAATGGTCAATGAACTCAGAACAGTCAAATTCTTTTGCTCCATTGTTTTCAATTGAAAGCTTGTCCATCATGCCAGTCAACCCTTACCTTTTGCTGATCAAATAATTATTTTCAATTTAAGAAAAGAGCTAAATAAATTTTCAATCTGAAATGAGAAAATAAATTTGCAATCTGTAAAGAGAAAACAAAAGAGCAAATATCATGATTATAAATCCAAAAGAAATATTAAACCAAATTTTAACCCTCATTCTTAGAGGCTCTCAGACATTGGTTCAGTTATTACAGCTATGCTATGCAGAATAGTAATCCTGTGAACAAAAAAAAATCCAAACGTCGCACCAAAAATCATAGGCGTATCCAGGAGAGTGACACGGGGGCCCCCAGACGGTTTTTTGTGTACTGTGAAGAATCCATTACAGTACATACTTATAGGCAAATCATATGATGATAGTTGTTAAAATATATGAAATAAAATAACAGAAATAACATGAGTGAAACTATTGTTTAGATATTTTAATAAACCTTTGAAACCTTTCTATAAATACTGCAAGTTTATTTCAAGTTATTGTTGATTATTTTGCCTGTCTGCCCGTTGTGCCCCCAGAAAAATCCTGGATCCGCGCTTGCCCAAAATTATTAAACTTTCAGCAGAAGACAAATTATATTTTTTAGTGTAACAATATCATGAAGAGAAGGATTGATGTAGAAATAAAATTCATTCTAAACAACATAAGTAGCTAATATAAATAATAACAAGGATCAATTAGGAATTCATAGTTTATAAAAGATGTTTTAATTTATATTCAGTCCACTGTGACAAATATTGCTACATCAACAGATATGTGGTAAATAATAATTCAAATAATTATAAGTGTATTGCATAAAAAGAAATAAATTATAAGGGCTGAGCTTCGACTAGATTAAAGTTTTATAAGTGACATAAAAAAAAAAGTTTAAAATTTGCCCAAATGTATTTAATAAGCCTAAAGATATGAAACAGTGTACAGAGAATAATATGTTCAGTGACTTCTAAAAATAACTTCACTTTTATATCCTAGCATCAAAACAAATTAATAGAAAGCTAAAAGGAAAATATGAAGGTGAAACATTAAAACTCAACATTAAAAAATAGACACAAGAAAATAACTATTTCTCATTTACAATTACAGGTGTGTAAGTATGAATTAAAAGTAACAATAAACAGAATAAGATGTCTAGTGTAAAGAATTATATCCAATGGTGCACAGTATAAAAAATGCATTTGCTATGATGCAAAATAACATAACAAATTATATCCTTACAGTATGAACATGATACATAATTTTGAAACTGAGAGGTGATATATGTGAAAATATTGGTAAGATATGTAGTTATCTAAACTGAAATATAAATGAAATTGTAATTGTAGATTACAACTGTTTTAAGACCGTTTTTTGTCCCCCCATAAGTCAGAGTTACGAACTGGTACTGTAAGCGAGCAGGGTCATGGTCCGACTGGAAGGAAGATGAGCTGTAAAGATAGGAGTCGTTATTTTTCTGTAGTCTGACTAGATTTGGGGTTTACCCAAATGGTAGTTCAGTTGTTGATAGAGCCAATCAAATCTGACAATTAATTTTTTTTCTTTTTCTTTCTTCTTTTGCACATTTCAATAAGAAAGCAGATGGGATAGTGAAACTTATTTTAAATTATCGTTATTATTTTTTATTAGTTATTATTTTTTTAATATTGAACCTTATTTTAAATTATCCTTATTATGTTTATTGGTCATTATTTTGTTGATGGTGGATTTCGGTTTAAAATTGTAGTTATTATTTAATTAATTCCTTTAGGATTATTCTTATTAATAGTAGTTGAGGGTAATTTTATTTCAATATATTAGTGTTTTTTTTTTTCTATAAGGATGTTTATTTCTTTACCAAGTTTTCCTGTGTCCTCTACTATACCATGTCCGCACTTAGGCCTTTTTAGGGGCCCACAAAGTCTAAGAGAGGAGCCGCAGGTAACAGATAGTTTTATTTTGTGAAAAAGAATTTTTTTTTTCGATATATCCAACATAATGCTTTTGGGGTACTGAATCATTTGTTTGGGGTAAAAAACTTATAAGGCTAATTTATCCAACTATTTATCTATTTTTTTTCAATTTATGTGACCGAAAAGCAAAGCTTTTTTATTCATATATTTTAAATATAATTCTACGAAAACGAAAATATTTGAGAGGAGTTGAGACTTTTTTTATTTAGATTTTGTCACAAAAGTTCTAGACAAACCATGGTTTCTCGTAATGAAAATTTATTGAATTAATTTCAACGAATCAACTACTTCAAAACCTTTTTTTACTATTTATAGTTACCTATTATAAAAATTGTGCAATTTTTTTTTCACATATCTTTATACATCATAAATTGATTCACTGCAGTCAGTCCTTATTAGAGATTACCAGACATTCCTTTCTTTACATTTTCTCAGAAAGTATTACCGATTAAAAGTAAATCAGAAAGAATTAGGAAACATTGACCATTTTAAATTTACTGTGTATCAAAGAATTAAAGCCAGATATAAATTATTTTCTTTTAAATGATTAAATGTGAAACATTTGGCCATCCCTCTTAAGATAGCTTAGATATTTAAGGCTATTAGAGCTCTTAAAATAGTCATGTGACCATGCTGTTTTTCAGGACTTGAAGGTTAGCTAGCTTTAGAGCATATTTCTGTAGGAGCTTTCTTAATTTTACTATTTACTACTAATGAGACTTCTTAAATGGCAGCTTTGTTGCGAAAGTTTTTATCTTTTGTAATTTTGTAAGTTTCGCTGCTAAGGATATTGTGATTGAGGCGGAGGTTTTGCAAGACTGGCAAAGAAATGCATCAATGTTTAGATAGAAATTGCTCGATCTTTCATAGAATACACTTTTTTCTCAATACACGTTATGGTGCACAATAGTTTTTTGTAGTGGAACTGTATTGCCTATACGGTAAATATTTTCGGTCGCACAGTCAGGAAATTGAAGTGGGGTTTGGGCGGGCTCAAGATGCAACTCTTTATAAAACTTCGTTGATAAGGGGTTTTATCAAGGTCCAAAAAAAAAAAAGTTACACTATTTTAATATTATTCTCATGAAACGAGTGGTTCAAGAAGTTTTTTTTTTCTTAGGCAGGTAACCTATTTGAAGAAAATAAATTTATTTAATGGTGTTTGTTGAATTTCTTGTTCATATGGGAGATTAGATGAATTATGAGGGGCATTCAGTTTTCAAATTTTATTTTTATCTACCGCAACCCCAGTTTTTGCCCCGTGACTTACAACTGTACTACTGATCAAGGAATATAATGATTTTTTGAGAATTTTCCCATTTTAATTTAAACGGTATTGTATAGTATATCAAGTGGTATTGAGAAATCTATGAAGTGGCACGAATCTTATGTTCATAGCTAAATTATGAAAGCCTCTGGAGCAATTAAAAATAATCGTTTTGATTCATAAGAAGATATTTCGGTACTTTTCCAATCTAACGACGACCTACCCCAGCGCCCCAAGTGTCACTTTCGTTAACTACCTGCTCCTGTTAGCGAAACCTTCCTTAGTCCTTTGTTATTGTTTGTGTCTAGTGGACGTTTATTTGTTTTCATGTTAATTATACAATATGAGTTGGAATTTGATGAAGATTTTTCGCGAGGTGATTGATGAAAAGTCAGCTGTGGTATTTCTAGGAGCGGAACGTCATATTGTGTTTAATCAATATTGTTTATAATAAATGTTTTATTATATTTTATTATTTATTTTCTATTTTAAATATTTAAATTTTAAACATAAATAATTATATTTAACTACAATGTGATGTTTTTTGGTTAATTGTTTTGATTGTTCTGTATATACGACACCGTTATGATGTGATATTGTTATTTTTAATGAATTTTGTTTATAATAAATGTTATTTTTTATCTTCTTATTTATTCAGTAGTTTATATATTTTAAATTTAAAGAGAAAATATGATATACAGCTAAAATATGTTTTTTTTTGTATTTCTTTTATTTTTAGCTATTTTTCTTTTAAAGAGAAACGATTGCCCGGGCAAATCGTTTCTCTTTAAAAGAAAAATAGCTAAAAATAAAAGAAATACAAAAAAACAAACATATTTTAGCTGTATATCATCTCCTATTTCATTTCCTAACAATCCTCTTGTATGTTTACTATTTCAAATATATTTCAGGCAGGATAACCTGACAGGCTGCAAATAGTTGAGGTAAGTGCCAGAGGAGCGTGCTGGGGTAGGTCGTCGTTAGATTGGAAAAGTACCGATATTTCAGCAGTGTAAAATCGATAAGTCAATTCTCAGAATTGTTTAACATTTATTATAACCTATTCGAATATGGTAAACTTGAAAAAAAAAAGTTGAAAGGTTTAGGTGGTATGTTGAATTGACATGGAGAGACCCAAACATACGAATTCGGAATATGAGATAGTTTTGCGTGTCCCACCTTTACGAGTATGGAAGGCCACTATAACTCGTCGTAAATTACGACGAGTTATAGTGGCCTTACCTTCCATCGTTGACAATATTTCCTTAGTTTATTTTTATACCAATCCGTTAACTCCACACTTACACCCATCTTATATCTACAGTCTTTTTCAATTCGAATCTAGGAAACAAGAACTCCCTTTATCGTTCCCTTTCTTTAAACTCGTTCCCACAGAACCAAAACATTCGAGCATTCCTTTCTCGCCCGCTTCACTATCTTGAACTCAATCCCCTAATATCCGTCATGCTTCTTCCCTATCCTCATTCAAACCCATGTTTTTTCAACATCTCCTCAATTCCCAAACAGATGCTCTCTAAACAGGTTAGGCATTTGCTTAAATGAATTCAATGGCTTTTGTTATATAGTCTTTTTTTGTAAAGAATGTATACATGATGTAAATAAGTTACTATATCCCAGCTCATGGTTTTATTTTCTGTTATTTCTTTATAATTATCTTTAGTTGCTTAGTATTTTGTAACGAATTGCACTTTTATAAATACTTTATTATTTGTATTATGTACCATATTATGTATGCCTTCTGGATAGATGTATATTATGTTTTTTTTTTATTTATATTTGTTATTAAAAAGGGACATAGTCCTGGAATAAAGTTGTTTTTCTATTCTATTTAGTTCTATGACGGCAAACGGATTGAAATACTTTTCTGTCGGAACGAGAACAATTTCTATCTATTGTAGATTGCTTTTTTGTTTGAATTGAAAATAATTAAGGCCAAATACTGTGTTAAGAACCCTGGGCAAAACAGTCGCCCCATGTTCAG
Organism: Arma custos; assembly: GCA_037127475.1. Lineage (NCBI taxonomy): Eukaryota > Metazoa > Arthropoda > Insecta > Hemiptera > Pentatomidae > Arma > Arma custos. The sequence continues at coordinate 40,395,819 of CM073759.1, forward strand.
CCTAAGTTGCTCAACGTGTAGTATTTAACCTCTATTTTACATATTGGGATAAAACCCTGCGTAAGGCCTTGGACCCCGGCAGGAATTATGTGTAATGGCACCTACATCAAGATCTGTTCTACCCAGTCGTCCTTTAACGGCTCGAGAAGTTCCCTTCTTCCCTTTCTGATAGTGTTTTGTAATGATATTTCTGAGATATAACTACCTCTAAAAAAAGTAAAGTATTTCAAGAAATTATATATTCTTTTTTTTCATAATTTGAATTCCTATTTATTTACCTAAATCAATGCTTTTTAAGATTGGTATTTTAAAATTAACCATAATTTTCCTTACAGTACGGCTGTATGCACAATAACTTATTTTTTCTGTAGTTGTGGTAAACAATAATAATAAAGATGAGTTTTATTATCCCAGTAATTTTGTCAATACTGAAATGGTTGATTTATTATAAGTGAAATGGGAGGGGGGAGGGAGAAGGGATGCAATCAATAAGTTTTACACAAAGTAAGTTTCGCTTATTTTATTTGTGATAACGCTTCGGCCTATTTTAAAGCCAACACCATGACTGAGAATAAATTAATACTCTATATGATAATAAAGATGAATAAGAAAAATAAAAAGATTATAAATTAGAGAGTAAAAAGAAAAGTTTTATTTTATTCTTAGCCTGGATAATGGCCAAAAAATTAAGCTGAAACGTTGGCGAAAATGAGTTATACTTTTTGTGTGTTAAATTTCTAGATTGCACCCCTCGATCATTTCAAAGTCTCCTAATAATTTCAATTTATAGAGATGTCGGTTTTGGAGAGTAATATTCTTTCAGTATAACACAATTTTCCATTAGTTATTTTTTTGTAGCTTAAATTTGATTAATTATTAGCTATATCGTAAAATACTGAGTATTGCTCTAAAGAAAAAGGAAACACCTGTACCGCTATAGTCCTTGAAAGGTTTTGAGTTCAATGTACGGTAGTCTGTACTTTTTCTAAGACAACAGTGATTGAATAATGTCCAGAATTTAAATTTTAATATTTTTTTTAAGAGCTACAAGAAAGGATTAGCTCTAGATATTGAAGAAAAAAAAAAGATAATAACAGATTTGGTGGGAATGTCCTTGCCAGTTATCAGATGAAGCCTTGGCTTAACACGTGCTTCTTAAAGTAGTATGAAACTGGCGGATCGTTTCCCATCATTTCACGCTATGCTGCTTTATTTATTTTTTCTACGTTTGTCTTTCATTGGTTATGCTCTACCTTTCGTTCCTCGATTGCAGAATATATTACTGAAAACTGCATGTTTAAAACATCTCTTGGATAATGCATCTTAAATCAAACCTTTGTTTCAATCTTCTTGTTTTCGTGATTCAGCCAGCCAAGATTAGATAAACGTAAGTATGGAAATGATTCACATTATCATTTGTATTTAATCTCGAAATAAATGTATTGTGATTAAATGACAAGTCACAGCGTCTTTGGTTGTGTGTTCTTTTTATCAATAATGCAGCATGATGGTTTAAATCAATAAGTAACGATAAATACTTAAACTGCATGTTTAAAATGATGAATAAAACTGAAATAAAATTCAAGTCTCTTCAGACTATTATTGTGGATTTGTTATTATTTTTGGTATGGTCTGTGGCAATTTCGAATGGCATGTCTAACATATCCCGTTACATTTTAGGTATAAGTTAGTCTTAGATTTTGATTAATCAATATTTATATGCAAAATGGTTTTTAAGTTGTTTAACAATTAATGTACTCTCTGATAAAGCAAATACATTTTTTTCAAATCCTCTAAGATTTTATTTGCAATGTATATATATATATTAATATACAAATTTACAATAAATACCTGCAAATGCTTCTGTATAAACAAAGCCTTCTGTTACCTTTCGGTATTTAAAGGCGTTACAATGAGCTGAGTCCGCTGAAGGCGGTTTTTACTCCAACTGGCTCGAGGCCGCTGATAAAAGAAATCGTTACCAAACAACAACAAATTGCAAATAAAATAAGTATATTATTTATTCTAAATTAAGATCTTATAGGTTCTAGAAACGGGAACAAGTAGTTTTATGATCTTTATCGGCCTTCAATTTATAAATATTTTTAAATACTAACGAAATTAGTAAAGACAATCCACAATAAACATAAACTTTTTGAATTACTGAAACCAAATGAATTCTATTACGATACGAATTAAACTACAATCTTCTATTTCCAACAAAATAGTTGCTAAAGTGGAAGTTCAACTTTTGTTTTTAGCAATCTAGAAGTAAAAAAAGTTATAAGGAGTACTTATTTTAAATAAAAATTCTATAATTATAGATATGGATAAAAATTAAAACTTATCCAAATATATCGTCACTGCTATCGCAAAGTATTGAATGTGAAATAAAACACAGTTTTCGTTTTCGATTTATTGCAGTTGCTTAAGGATTGATAATTCATATACTGAACCTTGAAACTGCTTTCGTTTAATTCTCCTGAAAAGTAGTGTTTTTCACATCCGATACTTTGCGATGGCATGGGCGATATAAATAATACTGTGCTGAATATTCTCTCTGTGTAGTTGGTGAAAAAAAATGTGTATATATATTAGCAAATTATTTACTCTATTTATACAACATTTTTGGGAATTAATTCCTCTAATAGTGAAACTATAAGTTATTAAAAACCGACACGGCAGGTCTTCCTCCTGGCTGGATAGGCAAGATGTAATGATATTTAAAAGAAATAATGGGAACAGAAAAAATTATAATAAAAATAATCATATTATTGTATTTCATGTAGAAAGTAAAATCTCATCTTCTACTTTCCTTGAAGAATGCATTATTGAAATACCCTTCAATATTCAGGAAGAGGAATTGTACATTGTAATATAAGGGAATTTCGAGTGCATAAGTATTAATTACTTACAAATTAAATTATATCTGTAAGAAACTTATAATAAAAATAGACTAGCTATAAAAATAGCAGTATACTCGTAGATGACAATTGTGTTGGTAACTTCTCAAACAGATTTCATCATAAATTATTTATGATTCACCACTTTCTCTGAAGAAATAGAAAGCAGAAGAAATTCATCCATAATGGTTTTAAGATTTTTCAATATTTATTTTAAGAAAATTTTTATAAAATTTTTTATAGTTGTATTATAATTGGTAACAATTATTTTAGTAAGGTGTAAAGATTAGATCTTATCAACCCTATTAGTTTGTCTCATTATTCATTCAGATAATCATTAAATCAGATAAGTAATGAAAGATATAGAGATCACTTCTGCTGATTAGATATGCTTTGCGCAAAAATTGTCCTTGACAGTTTTCAAGGACATTTTTTAGCGCCTGGTGATTATAAAGTCATTTTTACTTCGAACCCGTGAGCCGTCATGCATCAAGTTGTTTCATTAATAAATAGTTAAATCTTTAGAAGGGTCATTTTAATATTTAAAAATTTTAACTTTCATATTTTCAGTTCATACAATGAGGATTGTGTCTGAGCCATTTGAACTTTTGAAATACAGATTTAAAAAGATGAAGTGTCGTAGTTATTATTGTCTTATTTATTTAGATAAAAAGTAGTGAGTGACTTCCCCACAGAAGCTGTTTTTTTTTTTAAATTAAAAATTTTAAATAGTAGAGGAGTATACGATAATAAGGATTCCGTAAAATGCGAACAATTTCAAAGCATTTAATTAGTTCAATAGAATTTGAAGGTATCCTTAAGATGCGTAAGCCCTTAAAAAAACATTTTTTTTTTTTATTATTATTAAGAGTTTCCCCAATGTTGAGGTTTTCTAACGAATTTGGTACGCAAAATTTTAGTACAATTTTTTTTTTACAGGTCTTCATGTCAAGTACATCTTCTTCATTCAGGCCATATCCTATCACGTCTTCCTGGACTTGGTTCGTCCATGAAATTCTTGGTCGGCCTCTTCTCTTTCCTCCTTCGGGGCTCTAGTGCATGGTCATTCTTGGGATTCTGTTATTTTCCTTCCTCAGTAGGTGTTCATACAATTCTAATCGCTTAATGTAGATTTTTTCGAGAATGGTATTGTGAGTACCAATAATCAATCGGACTTATGAATTGGGAATCCTATCACGCCGGAATATTCCTTCAGAAAAATAAAAAATAACAAAAAAAAAAAATAACGAAAAAAAGGGCAAAAATGGAAAATCATCGATCTCAGTTTAGGGGAAAAGCTATCCCACCTACTTCTTACTGATCTTCTACCCAGTGCAATATCATAAAGTATTTTATATTATATTATTAATACTCACCGATATATGTTATTATTCCGTCGTACAGAATTGTATATTTGCTAAATAATTGATTTATTTCTTATCGACAACTGAACTGGAACTGATGGTGAACATCAACGAGAACTATGCAACGTTTTAATACTAAGCTTAGAAGTTATTATAGTTAAAGGAATACAATCGCGGAACAAGGACTTGGTAGACAGAGAACTGAACAATGGGGAATGAGAAATAAACGTGGTAGGATGCTAGTTGCGAAGGACTTCCTTCATTCCACGCATTCTTCATTGGAGATTATTCTCACAATTTTCCACATCCTCATACATCAAATACAAAATAGCCTTTTTACATCATCCATCACTTAATCAATGATTGTTAATATGATTGGATTATTATTTGGAGTACATCTGCAGAGCTGAAAAATTGCATTCCATCGTTTGAACAGACAGAGCTTTTAATTTGGTTTAAATTTAGCAACTTGAATAAATAAAAGTAGAAAAAACTCCAAAAGAAACATAAATATTAATAGGATGTAATAGGAAAAATACCCAACAACCAAACCAACATGCCAATGTTTCGCCTAATCAAGCATAATCAGACAATTACAATTAATATCACATCAAAGAAGACAAGGAGCAGCACATCTCACACTAACAGTCCAAACATACTCATCAAATAAAGACAGCATCTTGCTCCAAGATGCTCAACAAATAACTATGGCAAAGGAAAGTAATACTCGAACATTGAAGATTTACAGGTTATCACTCTTGAAGGGGCTGCTAGTATATTCCTTGAGAACTTGTACCCAGGAATGACTCATTCCACGACAACGAAAATGGAACAATTATAAGACACGCAACAGGACATCCGCCTGGAACGGACTTTTGGCTACCATGATCTCCGTTTTACCAAGGTTTGTCAGATATCTGGATGCAAATATCCATAGCATGCCTTATTACTATTAGGATAGAAAATATTTTACGAGAAATTGGAAGATCAAATACTTAAGGGCGCTTTCCAGGGGCCTGACTAGAAGCAAGGGTATGTATAAATGACACTCAAAATCGTACAGACTCAAAAACCATCTCCTCCCTGTTGTAGGAAAGGCCCAAGTACACAACTAACTACTAATATACTACTTATAATAGGTAGAGCGAGCCATTTCCATTACAATACATTTATAACAGAAAGGCTTCACAATAGGTAAGGGAATTGACGAGGCTTTGCTTTAAGTGCGCCTTTACGTTTTGGAAAAGAATCTAATGTTTCTGTTCTAATGAGAAACTTCAGTGATTGGAATAGAGATTAAACCATCATACTTCACTTGGAACATGCTTAAAAATAAGATTTTGAATGAAATATTTCTTTTTTAATTGATAAATCATTCATTTTAAACTAAAGGAGCGTATTAAATTTTAGGCAGTTGAAACAAATTGTTAAATCAAAATTAAAGTTGCACAACTTATTCTTTTCAATTTTAAATAAATGACTAGAATTGGATCACAACCCATTTTACCTCCCACAATTATCTTTATTTATTTATTTTTTATAAAGGTCATTTGCCTTCCGACATAGCCATTTTTAACATATCGATGATTTAGGTAAAGTAGAACCAAACACCACCAAATTTTTTTCTGATAATCAATATCTATTTTCTTCTAATGCAAAGGCTTCGCAAAGCGATTTATCATTAAAGTGTGTTTTACAAAAACAACCGTCATATTTTCATTTCCCAAAGAGAATAAAATGTAAGTTACTAAGTAATACCAGTAAATGGGTCTTGTGTCCTTTTTACCAACTCTTGGCTTTTGGGGTTTTTGTTCCTATAGCGTCCTGCCCTCTACTTCAACGCCATACTTCAAGCTATAGACCTACATATTAAGAATCTTAAACCGACTAATTTCGATACCAGGTATTTGAACGACCTTATTAGATGATTACCCGGAACCTAGCGTAGACTAGTTTAACTCTGGATAATGATTCTATTACATCAGAACGATCCATGACTAATTTTGCGAACTTATCTTGTTAGTAACGAATTCAAACCTGTTCCTCCAACAAGCCCCGAGGCTTGCTCTCATTTTGGTCAGAGGTGGATTTTCGATCAGGTGAGAGCCGTGGGTTTTCCATCCACCAACTCCACATCCGCCACTCCTGAGAAGTTTCCGTGAAGACATTAATATCTAAAATAAATTTAATTTTCTCAAAGGAATGAAGCCTTTTTTCCAATTATTAGTTTATTTACGATGTAAGTTGTAAGGCACTAAGTTCATTGAAACATAGATTGTTCATAAATAACCAACACAAGTCTTTCCCATCTTTGTTTAAAGCATGTCCCATCTGTTCCTTAATAAGATAATAAAATGTTGTATTTACATAGTCCTTTTGATTATTGACGTCTTTAACTTCTACCACCCATCAACAGAATCTCTTGCATGAGATATAATAGGTCCAACATTGTAGTGAAATTAATTTCCCACATATAATAATGTTATAATCTCCCTGGACTGTTACATAATGTAAACTAAAGTCATTCTATTTTTATTTTAAAGAGAAAAGATATTTAATAATCAAAACCGTTGACCAAAAATTATAAAAAAATTTAAAGTCATTCTAGCTTATTTATAAACAATAGCGCGAAATGATACAACATAGCTGAAAAAAATAAACACAAATCAGTCCATCGTAACAAAATAAAATAGAGGGTGTAATATAATATTTCTACAGCCCCAGTGCATAAATGTCGAATTTAGTCCAGAAAGAGTTAGCTGTAGTAAGGGAAGCGGAATTGTGCCATTCTCGTAGTTTTTGGCTAGAAATGGAGTTGTAATATAAGCAATTACTGCTTTTCAAGCCAATGCCTTACAGTCCCTCCTCACTAAGAAAATGACCCGACTCCGCTCCTTTACGTCATCAAAATCATCAAATCATCAAAATCATTTGGGAGAAAATTCGACTTCGCCACTTATTTACCGAGACTGGAGATATAGAAATGAACGTGGTTAAAAATCACAAATATATTTTCATCTGATTTTTAAGCTATAAAAACTTGACTAATGGATAAATTTCAAAATTGACGTTATAAAGATATTAAAAATTTCAGATTTTTAAACATTGTCCTGTTACAGATGTTTCTCTACGATTTTGTGTTTTTATATTATTGATCCTTTACGATTTTATGTTTTACTAAAAGTTAAGTATTTGTTTTTAACTTTTGAATATAGGTACTTGAAATGAAAGGCAATCTAAGGTTTCATTTGTTTTTGATACTGTAGGCACATGCAGGAAGCTTCAAATCTACAAAGCATTTATGGAGAACGGAGATAGTTGGGGGTGCAGTCAAAAAACACCAAATAAGTACTAGACTTATAAATTGTTAGTGCCGACGTTTCGACCTACAATGTAGGCACCGGCTAAACAACATTCAATCAACAGATTGTTTTGAACAGGCACTAACAAAATATAAATCTAGTACTTATTTGGTGTTTTTTGACTGCACCTCCCAACTATCTCCGTTTTCCATTTTATCATCCAGTCAACTATTTTCCTCTCATACAAAGCATTTAGTCCGAGATAGTAGTTCTGGAGGTATTAGCATTTCTGAATTTAATTGTCACATTTTGAATATCATTATTTTGAGTTTGATTCTTACACTTTAGGGTCAATTTTTTACTGTTTAGGTAAAAATAGCTATAATATTTGGACTGTTCGTCTCTTTAAATTTTTTTTTTTAAATCAAATTATTCTACCCCTGTTTCGGTTACATAAATATAAAAGAACGTAAAAACCTAACGGACAGATGAATAGCATATAATGTAAACCAACATGCAAAACAAAATGGAAGCAAAGAAAAGTGTAATAAATTAAAACTATTATTTTTGTATACTGAGATTAATAAAAAAAAATATTCAGTTTTAAAATGACCAAACATCGACACTTGGATCCATGGAAATATCCAGAACCATGCACTGGGTCATAGTCTAGCAAGGCTGAGGCAGAATGCATGACTGATTGTTGAGTCTAGTGAGTGCCCCAGCTAGTGATGCCGACAAAAACTGTTACTTTTTGTCCTCACTGACCTATACCTCCGGATTCCTCAGTGTCCGGACAATGGAGGAGTCTAATATAGGTAGGAAGGGTAAAAAATAAATTGAGCCCTTTTTTAGGCAGTTATGATTTTATACCACCAAAGTTTTCTGTATTCTTATGTTAGAAGCAATGAGGTATAAAGTATTATATCATAAATAATGTGTATATAATTTATAGAATCACTATAAACAAATAAATATATTGTTCGTTTCAATCAAAACATTTGTATTGAAAATATTTACCCTCATTTCCTATAAATTTTTCTCACCGTGTTATCAAATTTTCAATCCTAGTACTGAAAAATTCAGATTTTTAATGATGAAATAAATTTTGAAAATCATTTTCAAAAAGTTTAACCTTTTCCAAATTTCTGACAAAGATTTAAATTTTTTGGAGATAAGTCGGGCGAATAAGGTGGATGTGGGTCGGCTTCGTAACTCGTTTAATTTCTTCACGTCTCTCGTTTACCAATGCAGGTAGTTTTTTGTTGCATGTCAATATCCCTGCAGTACGAAATGGATGTGATGCTCCTTAGGGTAGAAAGGAGAAATGAATTATGTATGAATTAATCCGTGCCTCCACCAAAATAACTTCTCAAACCAATAGTGGTTGGTCCGTTCGTTACAAGACCCTCCTCCAAGTGTGTTTCCAAGGTCATATTTGATGGCATATTAAGCAATGTTCGTTCCATTGTAGTGATAGTAAGTATTATGAAAAACAAAATAGAGGATTAATAACAGTTCATTACAGCCTCCAAAAATAAACACACTAAACAACAGAAGTCCATTAATTCCTTTTTCAATTTTAGAAATAATAAAAGCGGACATTTCATATGAAACGACCCAATATGTTTATAGTATTCTATGTTACACAGTTAATAATAAGAATTACAACATATACAGTATACAGAGTCCGCTAGTCTGAGAAAACTAAAGACTAATACCAAAGGCAACGAGTTCGATAAGGAATCTATCAGAGATACTTAATAAAATGATTTAAGATTTTCATTATTTTTTCAAATGAAAATTAAATAGAACTTAGTTGAGAAACGGAGGGGACACGAGAGCTAAGTCATGTTCTGCAGTCGATTGGCAGTGATGAAATCCCACTAAAGTGGAGAAATTGTCAAACTGCGTAATGAGTCAATGATTGGTTTCCGACCTCAAAGCCACCAGGTAATGAGGCACCAGGGTGGCATAATATCTACTCATACATAATGCCTTCCAGTTCTACTTTTTTCTGTTATACGTAACCATACGCTTTGACAATACCTAATACTAGCTGATTTAGCTCCGAAAACGCGGTATGAGCGATATCGTTAGTATAATTAAAAATAAACTTTTTATTTAGTTTTGTATAAAATTAAAACTGTTAAAAATATTCCTTCAAAATATGACATTAATAAGTATTTTTTCCATTAAGTATTGTCTAAAATTGTACATCACTACATCCATTTATTATCATTAACACGTTGTCGCACACTTTTAATTTGACGATCGTCCTCAGAAAAACACATTTTTTTTTCAATTGTATATGACTGCCAGATGAAATCGAGTGTAAGTACCGAACGTTATCGCCGTCGTAAACGACTGTTATAGCCGTCATTTTTCTCTAGATGTCCAAATGTTTTGAAGCGGTAGAGAAAGACAAAATGCATAAAAGGTCAATAAATATGCTGTCTGACATGCTACACCTTTTTTTGTTCCATTTATTACTCAATAATTAACAAGTGTATGCGTCAGTACACTTCGTACTAGCGCTGTTCTTTTTTTTATTGATTAAAATGTGCACGACGTTTGCCTACATATCGTCATCTATATCCGTCATTTGCGGTAACATGTTAATAATAAGGACATTCAACTCAGTATACTGTTGAGTTGGTACTGTTTGCCAAACCAGCGGTTAAGGAAGGAGATAATATAGCCGAAATCACGCTCAACCGCCAGGATTTTCCCCCAATTAAAGGTAGCTATTTAGAGGATGGGTAAGCCCCTAGATGCTCTGCAGGCCCTACAGAACTGATATAATTCAACATTAAAAAAGTTATCTGCCACAACCGGATTTGAATCCGGAATGTTCACTGATCAGCAACTCAGCCTTTGTACACTAAGCCACCCCGCTCCCAAATTAGTCTAAATTATTTATTAATGCGTTCACTTCACCAGTGTCTTGCAGAATGGTATTTTACATCGTCCTGATTATTAACCTTTTTTATCATTATATTTTATGGGTATCATGCTAAAAATCTCACTTACAGACCATTAAAATCTTTCAGTCAAAACTACTTCGATATAATACTCATTACCCATTTTACATAACTAATAAATCATTAAACAAAGATGACTCACTTGCTGGACACCCAAACATACTGGTACAATCATTACCACAGAATCCGACAAGGAGACTAAAACGTCTCTGGAGCAGGGATCTAATACAGAGAGATGAAACACCGCTTCAATGGGAGGTTCAATGAGAGTGCCTTCAATGTGAATCAGGTTTTCGAAAGAAGATTAAAAATACAGTATGTGCCAAATGGCAGGTATAATTTCGCTCAATACATATTTATTATATTATTTAATTTTTGGCAAGTTATGGGATATAAATAAGTAATAAAAATATTGTATATTGATTATGTAGAAAGAAGCTGCTAATTGAACATTGAACACAGTAAATACTGATTTTTAATAGGCAAATTACATACTGTATCAAACCTTTTGCAATTACTCGATTATACATAGAAAGTGGTACGCATGCATATGGAAGAACTAACCATTAGTGAAATGTTTCACGCACTAGACTTTTATTATAGCTTTGTCTAAGCTACGTTTGAAGGTTGTGAATGGCAATTAGGGAACGTTATAGAGCATTCACAATAACACCATTTGTTAGTTGATCGCTAACAAACTTTCCTTTTCACGCTAGGCCACACAGGACATCCGCATAAATATGCAATAAATTCGAAGCAATCAGTATCCATTTAAGTACAGTTTTACTTTAAATGACAACTCGGAAAGAAATATTTATTTTCAAATATGTTAGTTGCATATAAAAACCCTGTAGAAATATAACCCAAAGTCTGAGCTTCAGTCCTTGGTAATGACTCAACTGTTTCTTCGACACCTGAGATCACGATAAAATTCCAAGCCCCTCTCCAATTTAGCATACCCAGTTTATATAAAGTGGGTGACCAAAACCGGGAGAAAATCTGCCTAGGACAAATCACCTGTCTACACAACCATTTCCAAGAAACTATATTGTCGCTACCAAGTATGGCACCCATGACCCTCCATGGATTGTAGTAGTGCAGTTTTTTATTACTTTTTTTTTATATATATTAACACTTTATTGAAATATTACAATCTGCCACTTGTGGGCAATAAGTAATAGTGCTGTGTAGCTTACAGTCATTCCATAACAAAACAATAATATAAACATAATAAAATAAATAATAATCAAAAATTTTTTTATTTTTTATTACTAAATATTAAATTATTTACCCGCCACTGCTGGACTTGAAGCAGAGCCTTCAACATAAAAACTCTACACTACTCATTGAGCTACCCTGTTAGTGATTTTACTATAATTTCTTATAGAAAATTCAATTTTGTTATCCTACAATTCTGAATTAATAAGTATTGAAACTTTTGGCTATGATAAAGAAACATTTTATTATCTTCTTACACTATTAACTCTATGATTGTATTTAAGTATATTTAACGTCTAGAAGTAGACATCATTAACGTAACTAGAGTTGACTCATGGGGGGGAGGGGTTAACCCCCACATATTACTCAACCATTCAACATATTACTCCCTTCAAGAAAGATGGCTTGTAATATAGGTATAATTTATATTATACTATAATCATGTAGCTTCAAATTAAATAAATAGATTATAATTTTTTATAAATGTTATTTATTTTATAAAAACAGTTTATTGATTAAAATAACTGTGTTTGCACTTTCTTTGTTGTGTTTTTGACATTATTGACTCTTACTTCAGTAATCCCACAATAATAACTTTGAAAAAGTAAAATCCTTCAAATTTTTATTTCTTTTAAATTGTTACTTACATTTTTTTTAAATTTCTTCTCAGCACTGGGGGGGGGGGAGGGTTACATCCCCAATAACCACCCCTCGTTACGCCTATGGTAGAGATTGTAAATTCATTTTGGAATGTCCACAAATCCGTGTTACTATCAAATTGTTAAATTGACTATTAAAACGAATATATAAGAAGTTTGAGACCAAAACTCATATTTCCACCTTTGTGTTCAAACTCAAATCTAGTGTGTGCCATAAAATCGGTGTATCAGGACCCAGAGGGTATAGTGAGGCTCAATTATAAGGCATCCCAAACTTTTCACTTCTATAAAGGAGTGAAGCAGGGGGGCAGCCTTAGTCCTTTGCTTTTTGTCCTTCTCACGGATGAAGTATGAAAGATATGTAAAAAGAGAACTCCAAGAGCTGTGGTGGTATACTAGAATCTAACACCAGTGCTTGCCCAGGCTATGTTATATCCAGACGACATAGTACTGATTGCGGACTCTCAGGAAGCTCTCCAGACATCACTAAATGAATGGCATGAGGAATTCCAGCTATGAGGATTACACATAAATCAAGCTAAACGCAAAATTATGTGATTAGGAGAGAAAGTCTGGAGCCAATGATATGTGATGGCGAACCACTAGAAATAGCGGACACCTACACATATCTAGGGACAGTCAACACGCAAGCAGGATGAAAGTGGCTGAAATGAGATTCCTCCGAAGGATAGTTGGCAGGACTAGGAGGGACTGTATGAGAAATGACAGGATTCGCGAGGATTTGGAAGTAAGATCAGTGCCGGAAGAGCGGCTATTGAAATGGTTTGGGAATGTCTGCATAATGAGTGATACCCGAAAGACCATGTAATTCTTTGAAGCTAGACCGGAAGAAAGGCACCGGCGTATTAGACCCAGATGTATGTACTCTGACTACATCTGGAAACTGGATGCAGCAAGAGGACTCACAACTCGGGAGATGAGAAGAATTGCAAGGGACAGAGACCAATGGGAGTTAGAGGAAGAAGAATTTTTTTTTTTTTTTAAATGATATGTTAAGGGGAAATCTCATGGAGAGATGGCAAATATTTGTGGATAAGGCCGAATTGCAAAACCTGATTTGACAAGGGTAAATTAATAGTATCCTAAATATCAATATCAAATAGTAGTTATAATATATTTACGTTAGTTATGACAAAGGTTTAGAAAGGGAGGAGTATATAAAGAAGTTTATCGTGAGATGTCTTTATTTACTGTTACTGATAAATTATAAAATTTCCTAATGAATGTGAATATACTTCCTACACACCTGCCAGTGAATGAAGCAGGGTATAGTAAATGTACAAGAGTTGCTTTGAGGAATGCTGTAGAACGAGGTAGAAAGCGATTTGCACTTCTGACCTGATCCGTGGGCGTTTCTGTCCTTCAGCATGTGCTTAATTTTCTATGTTCTGTATTATTTTTATTGTTACCAAACTGCAAAATCTTATTTGCATCTTTATTTATTTGCATTTAATGGTAAATGAGCATGCTAAAACCAAAACACCGAAATTATTTCAGCATAAACCGTACCAAGCGATTATTTATATATTTTGCTTTCTGTTTAACAGGTATCGAGTGATTATATATTTATACTAAGAAAATAAAACAATATTTAGGGCAATTATAATATGGAAAAAAAAATGACCAATATACAAGAAAGGAGACAAGCTCGAATGTAACAATTACAGAGGCATTTCCCTATTAACTACGACCTAAAGATACTGGCAGTGCTTCTATATAAAAGGTTGACTGAATTCTCTGAAAATATTATAGGAGAATACCAGGAAGGTCAACAGTAGGCCAGATATTTTCTCTTAGGCAAGCAATGGAAAAGTGCCATGAATGCAACATAGACATGCATCTCCTCTTGGTCGATTTCAAACAAGCATATGGCAGTGTAAATAGAGAGAGACTTTTGAAAGTCATGATAAATGTAGTCATACCCAAGAAATTAGTCAGACTAACGAAAGTGACTCTGTTTAAAACTGTCAGTCGAGTAAAACTAGCAAATACTCAGTCAGAAGAGTTTGAAACAAACATTGGCTTGAGCCAGGGCGATCCTCTAGCCCCTTTTCTTTCTAATTTAGCCCTTGAAGCGGCCATCCGAATAGTAAAACTAATCCTGGAGGAACTATATACAACCGCATGTCCCAACATCTAACAGATGCGGATAACGTCGTCATTACCGCTAGAACCCAAGCAGCATTATCAGAAACATTTCAAGAATTTGACGAGACAGACCATCAACTGGGTCTTAAGGTGAATAAAGATAAAACTGTATATATGAAAAACTAATTGGTGGAAAAGATGACAAATGGAAAAGAGAGTTTCAGAGCAGTTTTAGAGCAGTAGCCCAATTCAAGTACCTGGGAAGTGTGGTCACAGTTGATAACAAAATAGAGAGTGAAATACAAGCCAGAATAGCAGCTGGAAATAGGTGTTGTTTCTCACTACAAAAAGTGTTTCAGTAAAATAAAACTATTTCTTCCTTATATTAGAAGTTACAGTCAATCAATTCTTCTCTAACATAAAAGAGTGTTTCAGCTTAAATCGCTCTTTAAAACAATACAAATTCAACTGTACAAAAACCATAATAAGACTGGTAGTCATGTATGGGTGCGAGACGTGGTCCCTGATCAAAAATCAGAACTTAAGGTCAACACATGGGAATGAAAAATATTAAGAAGAATCTGGGGCGGAGTGACCGAAAATGGTATATGGAAAAGAAGAAATAATGAGGAGCTGATGGAGCTATATGGGGGGACGGACATGGTGGCGTTGATAAAGAAAGCCAGACTGAGATGGATGGGACATGTGGAAAGAATGCCGGACCACAGGATAGCGAGGAGAATGCTCAATGACAAACCGGACGGTAAACGAAGCAGAGGACGCCGAAGAGGATGTCGAAGAGGACCTGAAACTGCCGAGTGTGCGAGACTGGAGGAGAATAGCACAGGATCACGAGAATCGGTCTGCTGCGATATTGGAGGCCCGGGAATTCCTTTCAAAAGTTACCTCCTAATCCTTGTTTCTTTTTGTTTTACATGTTTTTTGTTGAACACAGTGATTCCTAACTTTTGCCTCAAAATGTGCTTAACGTGTCTGTATTTTCCGAAATTGTCGAACTATAGATTTTAATTAATATAACCGGGAGTTTTAACCTTGTTCTAACAGGTTTTGAAACAATCGTTTTAGCCATATTGAAGGGAATCTCAAAGAGGACTTTAATACGGAAAAATGGATTTAATGCGGTTTGCCATAACGGGCTTCATTTCATAAAGAAAGATTCCTCTTGGTTTACTTAAAATATTTTTTTATTTTTAATTTGATAAATATTAAAAAATCATAAAGGTATATATGCTATTTCCTTCAGTAAAATAAATTATCAAAAATAATAAAAGATCTTTTCGTACACCTCGGCGGCTTTTATTTTAATCTACGTAAGTATACCGCTGTAGCTGAGATCGAGGCATATCAGGAAATTATGATGATCTAGAAAATATCAAATGATAAACAGTTAATTGAAAATTGACTGTATACCTGAAGACGCAAGGAACCTGGAAGTCCGTAACCGGATGGCTTTAGCACTCAACAGGGACTCCTAGCGGATGCTTATTGGAGAAGCTTGGATGCGTCAACGTGTTGTTGTGCGGAATTAATAATAATAATAATTATAATATTACAGAAAACCGCAATGAGAAACATGAAACTCTCCTTCAATAAAATACCTATGCGACAACAAACAATGTGTGCTTCTACAACTCATAGAGGGTCTAGGATTCAGTATGGGTAGGTACTGTGTACTGCTTCTAAGAAAACGGTTATGAAGGAAGGTGGCTTCTCTGAGATCTCGTTCAACCGTCAGATTTTTCTTTCAATTAAGGTACCCACTACCTATGGGCTGGATGAGCCCAGAAAGGTCTGCAGATCCCACATGGTTTATCCGTGCCTGTAAAAAGATTAAGTAATGTAACTACCTCAGCCGGATTTTAACCCGATACCCTCACGCAGTAACACAGCACTCTACTGAATATTCTCACCTATGTGACTTAGGTATTCATTTTCGTTAGTAAAAAGTATCTAAAAAAAATTATTAGAAAATTAGGATCCAGAAAATACCCTAGGACTTTTAGGAATTACCCTCAAAATCATAACGAGAGACATGAATATCACCTTCATACCTCGCTAACTGTACAGCCGTAGCGTGGGATGTGAAAACAAAACACTCATAACTGTTCCACCACACGTGACTAAGGGATATTCCTTTCCTACCCTCCGAGCTGACCTCACAGCCTAATTCAGCGATTGATGATCCCTTTCCTCTTTATTACTTCCACGTAGTGAAACCGCAAAATAAGGCCAGCGAAATGTCAAATAGCTCCATCAGCGGGGAAAAACAAAACAAGAAAGTCAGCTGGGGAGTGCTGTCGAAAATAAAAAGAATCAGAAGCATAAACATTTGTGGTCGCTTTGGTTTGAATAATGGGTATATGTTTTTAAGTTTCCTTGAGTAAAAATAAAATATTGATTTTTTGTTTTTAATTCGATTTCAGAAAGTTGAGCATTTTGTAGGGAACGGAGTGTTCTGAAGGTCTTGGGTTCAAATATCACTGCTTTGAACAGATTTTATTTTAAATCTTAAGATTTTATTTTATATTATTTTAAAAAGTAGTAAATAAAAATATTGTTTTTTAAATAATAATTTTATTGGACAATATAAACGAAGATGTAAATACAAAAGATGCCATCCACATACAATTCACCAGAGGACAAGCTAAATAATTTATTGTAGTTTATAGTATACATATATGTAAAAACACTAAATAATATGATTATTTTTTCCGCGATATAACAGATTTTATTAATTCTGTTAGCAGCAGGTGATGACTTTCGGGAGCTCACTCAGTCTTTATAAATTAAGGGGAATAATCTGGCGGTTGAGCGTGATCGAGGACAAATCACTTCCACAAGCGTTGTTGTTCAACAAGCCGTATTGTTTCTATCACACACTTAACCCAAATTTTTCATGGTTTGTTGTGTCATAGGATGTAGTTATAAACTTTATCTATTCACTAGAAAGTCAATTTTAAAATATCGATCATTATATATGATAAAGTAATTCCAAAATTTTGAAATTTAAAGATTAAACATGCATGACCGTCGTACTGAAACGCCTCTTACGATTTCGTGTATTTCATCTAAATACAGTTTCACTAAACAACATGAACAATATGAAATCTTAAGAGGATCTGAATACACATAAATTATTTTAGAGTAGTGAGAAATGCTACGATTTTAGAAATATTCAAAAATATTCTATCGGGAAATAAGGAACGGATATGGATGGGATATCTATTTATCACCCATATCTTTTCTTTTCAAATGAAATATTTAAAAAATTATATAATATAAAGATAACATAAATTATAATAATACTTTAAATATCCTTTTTTTTACATTCTTTTCTATAAGTGCAGATACTCCTTCAGGCTTTCTTCTTAAATCCCGCTTTCAATGTGTTAGAAGGCAAAGTTGGGCCAAAAGTTCTTATTAAGTTATTTTAAACCCTTCTTACATTCACAATAACCTATTTTCAGATGATTGCATTTTTATAAAATTATTTTAAAAAGTAGTAAATAAAAATATTGTTTTTTAAATAATAATTTTATTGGACAATATAAACGAAGATGTAAATACAAAAGATGCCATCCACATACAATTCACCAGAGGACAAGCTAAATAATTTATTGTAGTTTATAGTATACATATATGTAAAAACACTAAATAATATGATTATTTTTTCCGCGATATAAGAGATAGTCTTGGCAATCAAATTCACTTATAAAAGATCATTTTTAAATTGTAGCGTTAAGTCTTCACAAAGTAAAAGATTCAATCTAGATTTAAAATAATACTCTGCATTTATCTCCCACTTTCGAGATCTCTTAATTTAGATGGGTCATTAGGTTACAAAATACTATCTATTATTTTTGTTAATTCTTCACTCACATGTATGGTAGCCAATAACTTTATAGACGTGACTAAGGTATACCAGGGGTACCAAAATCAAGAATCTGTCGATTTTTTTAATTGATGAACTGACAGTTCTGAGAAAATATGTAAAGTAAAAAAACTAAAAATTATTTTAGGATGGCTGATGTGGCTAAGTACCACGACGGATAGGTTGGAGACCCGGGTTCGAGTCCCGGTCCTGGTCAAATCTTTTCTTTTCAAATGAAATACATGGTTTTATTTACATGAATAGGTATATGTATATAGATGTGCCCTAAATCACTATTTATTTCAAATACTACTTTCATTTATTAAATTATTTAAATCCTATTTAACGACATTATATAATTATTCTTTTATTTTTTAACAATTAATACAATCATAAATTTCGCTACAATAATATTTAATTTTTAAATTAATTAACGTTTTTGTGTTGTCAGAATAATGTTAGTTTACTACAATACTACTCCACTTAATTAAATGATTATTTTAAGAGTTACCTATTTTTGATAAAATAGAAGATCAAATAAGAATATAATAGCGTAAAACTGTAAGTAAAATGAATAAAATTAGTATATTCGAGAAAAAATATGAACACCTAAAACTGATTTATATGTTCTGGGTTGATATTAAGATACTATCATTTTGTTCAGAAACTAGAAGATTAATCTTCTAAAGGTCCGGGAAGACTTTTAAATCATGATTTTTACCCTGATAGAGCAAGCTTGTTTTCTGTCAAAAAGAAACATGTTATGTCAAGGCTGGTGTCGTATTAGTATTGAATCTACTCACCTCATGGAAGTCTTTATAACAAATTAAATATAATTTAAAAATTGAAAAAACAGATTTACTTTTGTCATCACAGTAATTAGATCATTATATATCACATGGTTGGCCTTATCATTAAAAAATCTAATCCATTTTGTATTTTCATTATTTAAACAAATTTAATATTCACTTTATTGATAAATATACTGCAACATTCATAATAATTTGTTTGTTTTCTTAAATTGAATCAGACATTTTGGATATCTAAGAACGCTTACTTATCTTGGAATGAAAGTTTCGAGATAAGGATAGTTGTCAAAACACTTTCTTCCAATGGAGTAGTCATGTTCGCAGCTGGCTGTTACAAGTAAGAGTGGCTGAGAACTTAACAGAACAAGAGAAATCGCAAATACTTTCCAGCGTCAAGTTCAGGAAATCTATAGGAAAAATCGTCAATTCAGGCTATGTGCTTGGGTTGTTTTTCTAAAATAATAATTTTAAAGCAGTTGAAAATTAATATCATATTTTTTAAAATCATTATAACATGGAATAAGCATTTATATTACATCCCTTGCTAATGGCAATTAATAGATTCAATTTTAAAATTTCTTACGTTTAGAAGAAAACCTTGCTTTATTGTGTTTGACAGTTCGCTACCTTAGTATTACCAGGTTGTATGATACACATTAATGAAAATGAGAAAAACAATGTCAAACATTCTGAGCAACAGATTCTTAAGATGATAAAATATTACAGTTTTATTTCAATTCAGTCGGCTGCCATTGAACAGCAGAAAAAGAATGCTATGAAAAGAGTAAATAAAAAAAATGAAGGAATGATAATATATAATGAAGAAATAAAATAACATAGAGCTTTGTTACTCCATAATGGGAACAATAATCATGGCAATGTAACATAGAACCATTATATGTCTATGCATGAGTTTACTTTCTCTTAAAATCTTTACATATTTCGGCAAAAGTAATTTTTATAAAATTGACAATCCAATCCAGTCATACACTTTTATGTGGACTTAAGAGAATCTACCTTATTTTGGTGAAGGTCTGCAAATTATATAATCAATTTTATTAATCAGAGGTATTCCTTCACTTTCTGTAGTTACTGTTCTCAGATTTCGTTGCCTCAGATCAACAGTTATAGTGAGATTCGGAGGGCGTTCGGTATTTCACTTTGTAAAATGTTTTATTCGAGAGATAAAACTTTTGAAAGCGGAACTACAAATATATTGCATTTTGGAAAAATACTAGTTGAGATCCCGAAAATCTTGGTCTCTCATTTGAAGTTCGGTAATGCTTCTTCATATGTACTAATACTCTCAAAAGTGCGGTAGAGAAATATTCCAATTGCCTCAAGCTCTGTTCAATATCACCTCCTGAATGCATGAATGTCAGGATACGGAATTTTTCATTGTGATTTTATTCAAATTTGGACTTATAGAATATGAGCAATGGTAAAGCTCATCAAATTATTGCGGTTTTGAGGAACACTACTATCACTCCTTAATTTCAAATATTCCAATGAGGGAAAATCTTCTATTACCATGTTTAAATTTTTTTATATTGAGCTAGCAATACCATTACCAGCTCGTCAGTGCATCTCTTATCAATTAGATGCTGATCTAATATACTGTTATTTTCTTCGATTATTTTTTTTATTTTTTTAAGATCTTCTTCTGCAAAGGAGATCACATAGGTATTTCGGTGGTTTATTGAAATAAAAGTTAAAGTCGCTGCAAAATATTTTGTGATAAACATGTGATTTGACAGGACTGATACCTGTTACGTGAAGATTAGATATATGCCATGCATTTTTAGAATAGATAAATCACCTTCGATAAACTCCCTCTAAGTTCGATAATCACCCTCTAAGTATGAGATCGGCAGTGATGAATCTCAATGAATTTCTGTATTAGTATAGTTACTTCTTTTCAAATATTTTTATTTTGAAGAAAAAAGATTTATCTTCAACCGGGATTCGAACCCGGGTCGTCCGCATCTCTAGCGCGGTGCTTTAACCATCTGAGCTACCAAGGGTCGTAACCAAGCCTATATACTTCTTTTCGCGTTTTCATTGCGTACTATTTCGAAAAGTATATATATATATATATATATATATATATATATATATATGGGTTTTCAGGCTTATTCCAAGCGATCCATAGAAAATAATTCGCCTAGCTTAACTCGAATTATTAATCAAAAGGAAAAAACGTTAAAACTATGTATTTTTCTTTGTTTTCCCTTTCCCTCTTCTTAGTGGATTACTTAATTCGGTTAAAATGAGGATAAACGTTCGGAAATTTAACGGGTTACATAGATGCATGCAATAACATAAACCTATGTGCTTCCGAAGTTGTACATTTTTGAGAATAACAAGGTTCTATGTGGAACATAAGACTATGTGACTCCCAATTAAAATCTTCACGACATACATGTATTTTTTGTCTTCAGATGATATTGGGTAGCGATTTTTTGACGTTTTAAAGATCTGCGTATAGTTTTCGACCCATAGAACCATTTGAGTAAAAATCTCTGATTTTTCAATTTTGTAACATACAATCTTGCAATACTAATGTAGCGAGTTATTTTCTGAACCAATTTCGGCCAATTTCATTTTTAAAAATTAAATTACCGTTTTTATTAAGAGAATTATTGTGAAAATGTTCTAAATAACATTGTGATATGATTGTGGTATGATCTCAGTTGATTCCCGCAAACTCAAAATGTTTCTGCCAAATTCTCACCTTTGTCTGGTTATCAGATCTGCTATTAAGCACCAATATTACTTCCATCAAATTTTTGAATCCATTTAAACCACATGTGATTTTCACCTTAGACTTTCCTTTATTTTTTAAAAATAAAAGCCCCTAAAATTGGAGACCCTAACTCTCGTCAGCAGGATTTAAGGGGAATCGAATTTCATGGGGATATATTTTTTTTTTTTTTTTGTTTTTTTTCCTTTCAAAGTAACCCTTTGAAAGGACCGTTTATTTGTTAGCACATTCCATACGTGAGTATACTATGTGCCTTATAAATTTATTTTACAAATAGTTAACTACAGTTGGACAATTCTAAAATATATGCAAAAGACATTATTATATACATGCTGTTACAACTTAACATAATTAACAAAATTAACTAATTTAACAACTATAAATTTAACAATTAACATTTTTTTTTTTTTTTTTAATTTAAAATTACAATACTTACAAAATGATTATCTTTTTTTTTTTTTCCTAGTATAGTACAGGGAGTTTCTTATATGGATGTCAACTTTTCAAAATCAATACTATAAATAAATTTAGTGAGTTCGGGTCGAAAGTGATTGTATAGGTCATGTTCAGCAACTGGCCAAACTTTCCCTCTTAATATTGTGGAGATAATTAATTTTGATCTTTGTCCTTCATACAATTGGCAGTCATATATTATATGCTTAAATGTCTGTTCTTCTTTGTCTATTGAGCAAGTACTATCGTTGGTTATGTGAAATCTGTGTAAGTATGATTTGGTATGTCCATGTTCAGTTAAAACCTGAGTTAGTTTGTAGTTAGTGGATTTTATTAATTTGTAGTTATTGTTTGTTAGTTTTGGAATGAACCTATGCAAACTAGGAGATTTATTTGAAATAGTCCACCGTTCATTCCACCTCATAATTGATTCTTCCCTAATTTTGAATTTTATGAACGAAATTGGTGTTTTTTGAAAAGATGGAGACATATCACTTTGCGCTGCCTCTTTTGCTAATTTATCCGCTATCTCATTGCCCTCGATACCAGAGTGACCCTTTACCCATATTATTTTTACCGAGAAATTTAGAAGCCTAAGTGTGCACAAGTTCATTCTGATATTTTCGGTAAGCTCGTCATGTACGTCTGTGTTGAGAACTGATTGTATCAAGATTTTGTTATCTGTGTGTATGACTATGTCTGTATGTATGTTGTTTGGAAGGTCAAGAAGGAATTCTGTCGCTTTTACGACTGCGTACTTCTCAGCTTGGTTGTTGGAACTTGTAGAGGGGATATATATATGTATTTTTTTTTTTTTTAATTTGTTCCCCCCATGGTAACCCCATGGAGGGACCGTTTATTAATATTAGGACATGCTCCATACTTAAGTAAGCATATTACATGCCATTACATGTGATGTTAATAATTACAGATCAATTTGGTATCATAATTACAGAATATATTTTAGTATAATTTAACAATAAAAGAAATTCAAAATTTATAGTTTGACTAAATTGATAATTTCTGAGAATAAAATTAAAATTAAACTTGTAATCCTGAATTATGTAATGAAAAAATAAATAAATTTAACAAATAAACAAAAATGAAAGGTTTTATGATATAAATGATGTAACTAAAAAAAAAAAAAAATCAATTCATGAGTTATTCATTACGATTAGCGACAGTACTTAATAAAAATGTATACACATATATTTATACTCATAACAGTTACAATTAAAAATGAAAAACCAGGTATCTGGTGAACCGCCCTTTTTATGTTTTAGAGCTGATCAAAATTTATGTCTTTTATAAATGATAATAAGTCAGTTTTAAATTTAGAAAAAATTAAATGTTTTGTCTCAGGCCAAGTCCCTCGTTTGAGTATTATGTTTTTTATCAATTTAAGTCTTTGTCGGTCGTATCGTGAACAGTCATATAGTATGTGTCTGAAAGTGTGGGTCTGTCCATCTCCATCACATGCGTCTGTTCTTATAATGTTAAATCTTTTCAAATACTGTTTTGTGTTTCCATGTTCTGTTAAAAATTGTGTTAATTTGAAGTCTGAACTGTGTAATTGTTGGTAATTTTCGAGTGTTATGCGAGGAATGTATCTGTGTAGGCTGGGTGATTTTGTCGATGAAGTCCATGTAGTGTTCCATTTTTTAATTGTTTTTTCTGTCAGCTGTTTCTTGAGGTAAGATATTGGGAACTTACTGTAAGAGGGCAAGAGCTCGCTGTTAGCTGCCTCTTTGGCTAAACGGTCTGCTCTTTCGTTGCCCTCATCTCCTGCATGTGCTTTAACCCATTCTATCATTACCCTCTTTCCTATCTCCGTCAATTTTATCAAAATTAACCTAATGTTTTCTATCAAAGGGTTGTGTATGTCAGCGTTTTCAATGGAATGAATGATGTTCTTGTTGTCAGTGTGTATTTTAATGTGCGTGTAAGTCTCTGACGGATGTTCGTATAGAAATTTTGTAGCCTTTAGAACAGCGTATTTCTCGGCTTGGTTGTTTGAGCACCAGGAGCTCAATTTGTACAGTTTTTCGATAACGAAGCCAGATTTATTTTCTCCAAACCATGCACATCCCACGTTGTCGTCATCTTTGCTTCCGTCTGTGTATATGTGACTACAGTTGGTAATTGAAGTATTAGTCTGTGAGTTTATGAGTGAATAGTGAGCTGGATGTAACCAACTACAACAGTCGGTTTTATTTTCTGCTTCATTGTAGGTCAGATTTAAAATATTTTTCCGGCATTTTTTAAAATTAAATAATGAAACAGCTTCTTCTATTTTCAATGTGAGTGGAACTATACCAGCAAGAATAGTTGCTGCTTCAAACGAAAGTGTTCTATACCCTTTGCAAATTTTAATTGCGATCATCTCTGACGCCTTTGGAGTTTGGTCACATTCATTTTTACGATCTATGCCTGTATGCCATACATGAACTGCATAAATTATTTTGTATATATACACCTATATATAATTTAATTACAAATAATATGAAAAGTTTATTCGATGGAAGAAAATTATTTTAGAAAAAAGTATACTCAAACTTAAAGCTATTTATGAAGATTCTACTATACTATAAGTATTAGATATATGATTTGTTTATTTTAATGTTTAATTATACATATTTAATACACTTAAAGTTTATTAAAAGCACGTTAAAAAACAAGTTCTGAAGACGATATTGATAACTGAGGATAATATAAAAAAACGGGCCAAGAATTTTTCTTATTCAAAATCATCACCAACTTAATTAAAGCAACTTTGTTCCACCAACAAATATAAATACTATTAAAATAGTTTGCATGTAATTTAATAATAACTCTTAATGAAACTTTTCTAAAGCTGGTGAACTGGTTATTGGTTTTCATTTTAATAAGTTGTTATAATAAAAATATTGTAATTAATATAAATATGACTATAGTGAAGACCAATAGAAGTGATCAGAATACCCTCGAGAGTGGAACCGTACTAATTAAAGCATTGTTAGGTGTTTAATATAGGAGTGGTCATGTTATAAGTATTCAGTTTCATAACCTGTAAATTGTAAATATTCAAGTGTTGCCAGCGTAACTTTGGAACAGTCCCAAAGTTACCGTATGGTTAATTTTTTCAGAATTTTATTGGAAAATAATTCCAAAAAATACTAAAAGAACTTTTGGCTCAAGGCCATTCATAACTTACACTGAAGAAAATATACAAGAAGCCTTATTCAACATCAAAAGGCACTATCCATCCGAAATGTCACCTACAAATACGGTATACCAAAAATACAAACTACAAAAATAAACACTTATTTTCTTTGTTGTTTCTGTATAATGTAAATAATGAGCATGTACAATATTATAGGATAACATTGGTACAAAATCACGTTCCCTGCCAGTTCTAATGGAATAATGAATTGTCTTAATGTTACTCCAATCAATGGGATAAGATTAAGACCATTTAAATATTTTTGTTAGTTAAATACTCTAGTTTCTAGAATTATTTTTCTGCCATATTTTGTTAGAGAAAGACTGACCCTAAATATTAATATTTTTTTTAGCATTTTAATTTTGAAAATAATGATAGAACCACCTTCAATTTTTGAAGTGTCCCAAAGTTACCCCATCCCAAGGTAACTTTAACTAAGCTTATTTTAAATCAAGTTCCGTTTTGAGTTAAAATATAAATGATTAGTTTTAGCATAAATAACGTTGTTGACTAACATGTGCGAGTTCTTAAGGAAAATTACTCGTTTTTAGAACCCTTCTTCGTTATTTCCTGTTGCATTTCCTCCTTCGGCCGCTGCCATCGAGAGTACGGAGTAGGATTTGTTAGTAAACAGTTGTGAAGCGCACCTGTGAAGGAGGGAGGGGCGACCTCCCCCCACCTCGTGGTCCCACCTGCTGCCTCTCAGTAGCCTGTCATGTAGTGTTCAGTCATGGTGATCCGGTTAGTTGTTCTCTTCTCTATAGTCGCCGGTGTCTTCGCCGACGGTGGCTGTTACTCCGGAGGATCCGTCTTCGGCGCCGTTATAGGAACCATCCTGGCCATCTTCATCCTCCAAGCAGCCGGCTACTTCGTCTGGAACATGTACTGGAAGGGAAAGAGCGGTGAGTGGCGCCTATTTTATACCTGTGTTATCCCCGCCTTGCCTCCAGCCGTTAGGTTCAAATATCTACCTTTGTCTTTCCATTCTTCTTGCTGGTGAACATTTTTAAAAATCAATAGATATTTGATTAAAATGAAAACGAATTAGTCTAAAACTTTTTCATTTCTTCAATAACTGAACTTATTCAAAGTGGCATAAAGATTGTTGTGATCTTATCCAAACAGCCGCCAGTAGTAACTATGTGAGAAAACATTGGAATTGTCCATTTACTTCATTTCTTCATCGCATTAAATAAATAATTTTATATATTGGTCAGTTGTTATGTGTCTTTAAGTCATTGTGTTTGTTTTTGAAAAAAATATAGTATTTTAAAAAGTATAATTGCATAGCCTTAAAGTTACTTACATTATAAATAAACACATTCGAAAATAATTATGATTAATTGAGAATTTGGTTCAATAAATAATTAATCGATTGTTTTGGTCTTGCCCATTTTGCACATCCGTCCATCATAACAATGTGTGAAAGCACTTTAGTTGCCCACTGACTGCGATTTTCCAAGCCAGTAACTAAATCTTTTTAAATGTCTATCAGTCTTCAAGTTTTTGAGTTGTTTGTTAAAAATAAAAACATGGTATTTAAAAAAGCGTAATTCAATAGTGTTAAAGTTATGTACATTATAGATACAAATATTTCAAAATACAGTTCATTTGAAATTAATTTTTATTATAATATATGTAATAATTAATAATTACCTTGTTGCACCTATTCATTTGCGAAATAATGTTTTAAAAAATAAATGAATATTTGTTACCTAGATTATAAACTCTAACTTAAATTTTTAGTATTTTATAACGTATTTTGGTGTACTTATGAAATCCATTTTTCTATTCTAAATGGATAAAAATATGATATCCGTTATACTTTGTATCCATTTGAAGAACAGCGAAAAATAACTTCCAAATCTCTATTTTCTTCATGTACGACACATTGACGATTAGAATTTTCTTTTGCTTTCATTTTCAAAATCCATTTATTTATTTTTATTTTTTTTTTAGAAGAATATGGTCCGGATGGAGGTAAAAAAAAAGTCAATAAATAGTGTAACTGATTATTGTAAACCGACGTTCGGACCCACGATGCATGTCTTCTTCGGTGATGGATAAAGAAGATGCAATCTGATAAGAAAATAATTTGAATAAACAAAAAAATAATATATATAATTATACAAAATTAGAATAAAGACAAAAAAAAAATCAAAGTATACTTTTTTACAATTTTAACATAAAGCTAAGCGATTCAAGTTAATAATATTTGTGAAAACTATCTGATGTTCTCTAGTAACATTCTAATAACTAGTAGTTAAAATAAAAGAATCGAAATAATAAATAAGTGAAAATTGGAAATTTTATTTCCAAATATTTCAATTTTATATAGTATATTATTTTGTTATTTATTCCAATTATTTTATATATTTTTACATCTTGTATATTTAGCACTGAAGAAGACCTACTGCATGGATCAAAATGTCGATTTCTAATTAATAATTTCAATATTTAAGGAATTTTTTTTATCTCCTCCGGACTCTTTTTTCTCGATATTTATATGATCAGCTAATAATTATTCAAGTTTATTTATTTTTGTGTGATAAAATGTCCGCCTTCAGCGGACTCAGGTAATGTAATTCCTTGACATACCTACGGGTAATAGAAGGCTTGTAGATTTTGCATGCACAGATTATATTGTTCTATGTTGTAATTGTAATTTAATAAAATAAAGGAGGTTCAGAAAAAAATAAAGTATGATAAAATATACCCACGTAGTTTTTTTTTTTTAAATATTATTCATAGGATTTTTTGATTAAATTTAGATTTTAATACCGCTATCGCTATCCTGTGCGATAACATTCTATCATTTTCAATTGTTATTAGGTGTATAAGATATTTGCCCAACACACACACACATATATATATATATATATATATATATATATATATATATATATATATATTTGCGCCTATATAAAATATTAGATAACTGACAATCGTCGATAGTCGATGTGGAACCAAAATACCACATCAGGTTTTATAGCTCTTGTAGATTTCTGATTGATTAGGAATTAGAAGTTTTATAGTTCCTTTTTGTAATAAATAGGAGGGACATTAATAGAAATTATAATAAAACTGATCTTATTAGTAAACTCCTCTGTAAATAGATGATTTACCTCTCTCTAAAACTATAATTATAAAATGTATAATGTACACTCCAAATATCTTTTCTGCTCTGTTTGAACTTTTACTTCAAATGTTGACGAAGTTCCTGCAAAAATAACATCTCATCATATATTTATTGATAATAACCAGCTGATTTTTTTTTTGGATTATAAATTTTTTAAATTTTGATTATTTAAAACATTTGGAGAGTTTTGGCAATATAAAATTATTCAAACATTTGAACATTTTATCCCAGAACTGAAATATTGGATGACCTTAAGAGGATTGTAAACTTTTGTCTTTTACGTGGGCTTTCCGACTTTTCTATGTCAGATGAGAAGGTTTTCCTTCTTGATGGATGTTCTCAATGAAGGACTTTGTTCATGGGGTGGCCAGGGTGTATCCGAGGGTTCATGTGTATCCTCGCATTGGAGAAAATCTGAACTAATTGTCAATAATATTTTGAATTGAATATAAAGCAGTTTCTGTTCCCGCACATGAAGTTAAACTTTTGAAACCTCACTATTTAATACTTACGAAACCCCAATACATTTCGTTGAAAGCTGAGAAAACGTAAACACTTTTAATATAATGATAGTGGAAGAAATGTTAAATATGAAGCTGATAAATTAGTAGTAAATATTACTGAATTATTGTTATTTTTTTTTACATTTTGAATGGTTGTACACTTCATATTTCGACTCTTAGTGTTTAGTTCGAGCAATGACCAAACTTTCCTCGAATTTCTTATGAGAAATTAATTAATTTCTATCTAGATATCTATTTGATTAAACAATGGTTCATATTAGTTATAAACTATTCCTCATCACATATCGTGCAACAAGTTTTTGTCGATTATTCTTTGGAATATGATTTGATCGTATATCTGAATTAAACCAATGCCAAAGCTTATTATTCAGTCGCGAAGCAAATTCTTTGTAAATTCTTTAACGGTATGCATAATATTATTTTTTTTCTTTTTACGTAAGGCTTTCGTTGTTAAAACCCACTTCATTTTTTTGGATATTAACAAGATGGTTAAGTATCTAATACGAGCCCATTAAAATGAGTTCTGTATTCAAATATTGAAATTTGTTGTGATTAAAGCAATTAGAGTATCTAATTAAGTCTATTGTAAAAAAAAAAGTGTGATTACCCTAAGTAATTGAGGTTGGAAACGGTCGGTTCAAGGGCACCCAAGAGAGTAGTAAGAAACTGGTTCCAATGATAAACTGCGTCAGTGGACGATGTAGAGGAGATAGAATAGATGGAAATGAGATCGCTGCAACATGCAGATCCGATCGGCTTTTTATGGATGTCTTTGCTTGTTTATTGATTCGTATTAGAAGCTTTACACACATACTACTTCAAAGGTGACAGTTAGTGCAAGGGGATCCCAGAGTAAACGTTGTGAGTTCGATTCCCTTCTGGATCAATTATTATTCATTTCGTCCCTCCCAGATTCCTAACACTCTCACCCTGGTTAAGAGACCTGCAGGTAGCCAGATGAGAACCAGGGATAGGAATGAAGGACCACGTGGCCCACTTGTCGGATTAGGACTCCCTGCTCAACCTCCTGTATCCGTGCATCAGTGCTTACAAATCAACTGATTTTATATATAGAAATATTATTCAATATCGATACTATCTTTATAAGGGCAGATAACCAAACATTACTAAATATATATAAATACATATATATATAGTATTTTTTTAAATCATTATTTTTTTCCGAATTTTGTAAAGATATTATAAAAAATCATTTTTTTTTTCACCAAACAGAAATTTAGATCAAATGCGTGAAAAAAAATATGTATATACATAATATATATATATATATACATATTTTTTTCCACCCATTTGATCTAAATTTCTGTTTAGTGAAACAAAATGATTTTGTATAATATCTTTACAAAATTCGGAAAAAAATAATGATTTAAAAAAAAAATGATAAAATGGGGTATATTACCGTTTAAAGACAGGATTATTAACGTGTTCAGAAGGTTAAATTCTGGGTTTGAGTGGTGTCAATGAACGATAAAATAGTCTGGTAAAAATAAAAGTGCATTTCTTAGAAATAATGAATATGTAAAAACAGGTGTTTTCGGAAATGATAATGTATTTAAATTTATCAACGTTTAAATGCAATTTTTCTTGTATCAATTAATAATTAAGCTGTTAATTAGCAATCTTCATTATTTTATATTTAATTTTATGAGTCTAATTCGTTGTTTTATTACGTTTTAAACATTTTATTGCAGGTACAGATGAGATTTTGATATTTTTTTATTTTTAAACTGTTTTCCTCATTAGTAAAAAAAAACTCTATTGGTTTATCGGGGTTGTATTAGTCGGTATCAATGAGACAAATTAAATTGATGAACCTAAAGAAATATCGTTTTCGTCCAATCCCAAATCTCACTGCGAGTCTGTAAACTTTAACCATTTTACTGATATTTTCTGCATTCCGTTTATTTCCTTTTTTAAATTGTCTACTCCATTACATTAAATGGAAAAAAGGAACCGAAAGAAAAAAAATTCTGAAAAAAAGGAGTTGTTGAATTCAGACTTCAATTGCTATTTCTTAGTTACCAAATTTACAGCATATAGTATAATATAGTATAAATTGTCACGCTTTATAACGAAAAAATTTGTTTTAAGTAAAGGAGCCCTGAAGGGTTGGGTAAATGTCCGAGAGGTAGAACGAGATGTAAGTGGGAGGATTGTGTTAAGACTGACCTCCAGGAATCGGGTTGGACGGGGGTCAGTGTACACAGGGTCCAGGGTTGTGGTTGTTGGCACATGTGTCGAGTTTTTGGGATCGATAAAACCTTTAGCAAAGTTAATAGAAAAAGGCTTGCGAATAAATTTTAAATTTAGTCTTATGTCAGTTTGGTTTCAATGTTAGTTAAGTAGAACTACTTTTAGCCTTTTAAATTCCTTATTTAAATTTAAATTTCAGAATCTTAAACGTGATGGAATTTATAATTATGTGTTTTTAGATATTAAAAAAAATATATGGATGATTTCAGTGCTCTATAAATTAATTAAAAATATCTACAAACAGACATGGCATTCAAAGAACTAGCGTTATGAAAAAAACTACAGCATAAACTGAGGAAAACACTTTTAGTGTATTACTAAAATATCTCAACTAAAACTCTCTCATAACAAAGCAAAAAAAAAAAAAATGAAATAAGGCAGTGACATTAATAATCTAAATGAGAAAGAGAGCGATAACACTAAAAAATGATGTGGTCATTTATTAGAAGTGCGTTAGAACCGAGAACGGTGTGGCCTGCCACTAACTGTTCATAAATGTTAATTTAGTTCCCGGTTAACGGCTGAAGTTTCTGTCACACAGAATAAGAATCATTTAAAGTTTCTTAGTTATGGGTTCGTAACTTTTTAATGAGTATTAATCCATGGAAGGTGATATAACATTCTAGATTTGTAAGTAAAAGAATGGGGTGTTGCTGTGTCGTGGGCACGGCCGTGTGTTGTACGTGAATACATTTACGTAAAGGGTAATATTTTTTGTATTCAACTTTATTATTTATGTATTATTTTAAAGGAAACGATAGTTGTTCGGCATACACGTCGTAAATAATGTTCAGCGGTGTTGAATGTTAACCTGAAGCAATGTCGAGACAACGTTCTTCTTTCTAAAGCATAGCGTGCTGCCTTCGAGGCAGAACCTCCGACTCCAGTGCACTTCAGTCACACTGAATATGCTCGAATCGGATCATCATCGGACATTGACTGGCACACAACTGGTTGTTACGTTAGCATGAAATGAATTCCAGTGTATCGTAATGCTTATACAATGGTTGACCAAGTAATAATTGTAGCCAATCATTAACCACTGACTTTTTGATCACGCTGCTCAGATACGCAGATTTATGTATCACGTTCTTCTTTATGTTGACATTGAACACCTGATCATCGTCTAATTGACACAGTAGCTTTTGCACCATTGTGTCTACATCCACGGGTACATTAATGACTTTTCCGATCATTACATAGCTGCCGCTGTTACGAACCCTACGTATTTGCATGAATGGCAGTCGCCGTGATACTTGACGTGCACTGATCGGATCTAAAGCCACGTATACACACACACACACACACACATATATATATATATATATATATATATATATATATATATATATATATATATATATATATATATGTGTGTGTATATATATATATATATATATATATACACGCGTAGCATTGGGACCGAATGAGCATTCGTTCGGCCTTATTTTCACAAATGAGTACAAGGCGAGCCGAACGGATCCGCACTGCTCAGCCCGAGCCGAGAGTTGTTATTAAGAGCTGCTAGATAGGCTAATAAAAACTGCCACAACAAAATATTTTTATGATTTACTGTATGTATAGCTATTTAGTTTGCTTTAAGGTATGCGCTAGTATATATTGAAACATGCAAGCCTTTGAGTATTAATATTTATTTATTTTGTATATTAGTGTTTAATACGATTTTTGCTTATGCTTATAATGACATGTGGAATAGTAGATAATTTACATTTATATTATTAATCATTATAAATATATGCTGTAATAACCCTATTGTTATTAACATTTGGGCATTCCTTTCCCTGTAGAGTTTCCTCTGCCGCCATCGCTTGTTCTGTGTTTTCTTATGGTTACCTGTATGTAAAAACATGAAAAACTGGCAACTATAAGTTTCCTGTTCACCATGGTTGACAGGGGCTCAGGGCAGACTGGATTCCGTGTTCGGCGTTCGGGCCTCACTTTCCCAGCTCAGTGCTCATGTGGTACTACCCAGAGGTCCGCATGCTCATTCGGAGCGAATGCTCAAGTGTATACGCGGCTTAATTGGGGCATGTTGCTTAGGTAGGTACACAAATCCGTTCGAACGTGACAACGTGGGCACTTTGTCCGAGTCCAGTGATTTTACATGTGCCGCACAGTTTTAAGTTCGCTACTGTCTGTTCAAGGAAAGTCTTATTAAGAAGCGGTAAGTGTTTTTCTTTTGTTGGCTTCTATGAGCACAGAAACCATAGAAAATCACACACATCACACTTATGTCCGAATGGATTACTGACGAACGTCGTAGTAAAACGTGCACTAGCTGCTGCCCAATGTGTCTTCATAATCGTCCATCGCACTCAATCGAGTCCGTTGTCGATATATAAGCGATTTGATCATCCACTTGCATAATTTCAACCGCCTTAGCCGCAGATGTACTGGCACCGGCGTTAATCCGCTCGGCCGCATTCATTCTTTTACGTTCCCGGCACTGCATGACTCGGTCATATGGTGTTATATTCCAACCATTCGATCGCTCTTGAGAAGCCCTTCCCAACCTTATGCGATGTCTGTATTTGGATTTGGCTTTTAGACGCGTTTAGGCCGACATTGTATATTTTTGATAATACTTTTTTTATTCTAACACCTTATTATATTCACAGTCATTGTTTTAGACTATTTTTTTATAGACAGACGATAGATTTTGACAATATCTGACGATTGAAACTTAAACGAACTTCGTAGCTTGTCAGTTATACGCCTTGGATATCTCGATACGCAGCAAAATTACCTCAAAATGGTGGCACAACACCAAACTGTAGCCCCCGATTGTGTTATCATTCGGTTATCTGAATTTTAAAGACGTATCCACGTCAAAAACGTAACACAACTAACACGTGCTTTTATATTCTAGGGAATGGAGTTTAATAGAATAAGACTAAAGTAAGAGATTAATAAAGAGAAACTTGTTTCTGATAATGGAGTAACAGAATATTTCTTGGTGGGTAGAGGAATATTACTGGTAAACATTTTCAGGATACAATTAAGATGAGCATTGCTGGGAAAGTCGACTTGATGGACAATGGAATATATCAAGGTTTTCTGTTTGTGCATGAATTGTAAGGTGATTTTCCTTTGGTTAATTATACTAATTTAAGCACAATTGCCGGATTTAATATATATATTCAACAATATATACAGCTATACAGTTGAAGATTTTAAAGCATTCCACCTTATTCTAAATAATTTTTAGAATTATAAATTTATTCTGGAACGATGTAGTTTATTCTCAACCTGTACCACTGCAAGATTGAATGGTTTGGGTTTATTACATGGTCTGCCATGTACGTTACACTTTGTAGACTCTAGGTTATACTTTTTCTAGGAAAATGGCAATTTAGGGAGGTGAATGGTCCGAGTTCACACTCAACACAATTTAGGGTACCCCTTTTTTTGAGGCTGGATTCATCCCAGGAGGGCCTGCAGATCCTCCATGATCTATACGTGGGTGTTAACACATTAAATAATTCACCTACCACAACCGAATTTGACCCCAGAACATCTAGCAAAACTACTCTACATTGTAAACACTGAGCTGACCCGCTCACTCCATTAATTTAATTTATACTTAATGGGTTTTTATGTGTATTTATATGTAAAATGAGATGGTCAATCATAATTTATTTTTTAAAACCTTGATATTATTATTTGTTATATAATACAATACAAAAACTTTTATAAATATTGTATTATGCTATATGATGCAATAACAACATAGTGTAGCTCCAGGATAAGTTGCTGACAAATTAAGCCATATTGTGGTTCATTTTCTTTATTTCATGTTAGTTTTTTCATTTATCATTTGCGCATTAATAGGTGGTCTTATGAAGTTCTTGGTATAGAAAGTGGTTCAACTCTTATAGGTATTAAAAAATGTACAGTTTTATATATATATAAAGAGAGGCGGTATTGAGCTAGGGCCTCAGGTAGCAGTGGGGCATTCCAGATGTATATACTGAGGAAGTGGACTTATTATCATTCATAGTGCACTTTTAGCCAGGATGATTGAACTCAGCCCCGTCTCTCTATCGGCTCTCACTTCATAAGAAATGTTTCATCATTGATACAAAAGAAAAAAAATTTTAATTAAATTATTGAATTAATTGCAATATGCGAAATGGTAAAGAAAATAATAAGTAATTATCAGAAATATTAGAGCTCGAATAACAAGGTTCTATTTTTGTTTTATTATTTTTAAAAAGACATTTATAGCATGTACCGAAATTAATTTAATTTTAATTCATATAGCAGTTTACTATCGGGAAAGAAATCTAATGTGATTTGGTCAAAATTGCCCAGTTTTTGACTATGATTTTCAGGACAAAATGGTCTTATTTATATTCATATGTGTGTGCTACGATCATCTGTGTAATGATATTTTTGGTTAGATTATTTTGATATGTTTAGTTTTTATCCCTAAATGCTTGCTAACTGCCGAATTAAAAAAAAAAAACTTGCTTAAAATAATTCGTAGCTATGAAAGGCCTGTAACCCATCGTTTTCATTGAAACTTTACAATTATTTTAAAAGTCTTTGGTTGGAATTTTATTCCTTTAAATCCTTCTAGACTATTCATATTTAAGTATCTCCCTGAAAAAAAAAAGGAATAAAGGATATTTACAAAATAAAACATTGTTTGTACTTTAGATTAGTTTAATTTCTAATAGAAACTAAAAAAGAATAATCTATATCGTACCTTTATTATCTATTATACTGCATTTTTAATTTGGCAAACGTTCTTATAAATATTAGGTAAGGAAATCAAAATTCCGATTAACAGATTTAAACTTATTTTTTAGTTTTAGAGCCCAAGAGGGAGAAATAAAAATTCTAAAAATATCGAATTACCTACAAAATAAAAAAAAAAAATAATCGGTCCAGTATTGGCAAAGACAAAAAGAATAAAACAATATTACACACGTGTATTGTATTCTTCTTTATGTTCTTTTGGAAACCTGTTTAATTTTTTTTCATTTTATACAGCTTGATAACATCTCTCGGAACAATTTATATGCTCATTTGATAAATTATTTGATTGTCTGCAATGCCCTTAAATAAAACGTTGTCAGCTTTTTTTTTTTTTTCATTTTTCAGTCCAAAAGGAAATGAAGTCGTCTGTGTGAACACCTCAGATATTTAACTAAGTATTTTATCTGTTCATAAACATATAACCGAATGGTCTATATTGTAGAATTTTTTCACTTAAATTTCTTTAATATTGTAGCATCAATATGGTTAGATATGAACCTAAACTAATGTTACTAACTCCAGATTCACGACTTATTACATTATTCATTGAAATAGGAGATGAATGAAAACCTAACTGAGTAATGATTGTGGCCATCTCCTTTTGATGTGTTAGTTCTTAAATTCACGTTAGCC
This sequence comes from Arma custos, assembly GCA_037127475.1. Lineage (NCBI taxonomy): Eukaryota > Metazoa > Arthropoda > Insecta > Hemiptera > Pentatomidae > Arma > Arma custos. Next base: position 40,432,833 of record CM073759.1, read on the forward strand.
TATCATAAAGATATTTGCAGAATGGACGAATGTGATTTAAAGTAATTATGATATAACTATCATGATAAAATAATGTACTCTCTGTTTCGTTTGACATATCAGTAGAATGAAACTATTAGTTTTAAATTAATTTGAAATGTATTTATTTATGGAAAAATCTGACACATTTTGGATACCTAGTTTTCTAATTTTTGAAGAAGATTAAGAAGATAGTTCAGAGCCTCTTAGTGGTAGTATTATTTAATATAATAGCAATCTATACCGCTGTTTTAGTCATTGAATAATCTTTCTTGATTTTGTGAGCTGTTTCCCACGTTTTACACTCAAAATCTAGTTGGTTTGAAGAATGTTGAATGGTTCCGTATGGTTTATATCTTATATTTGGGTCAGTTGAATATAACTGCACAAGTAGTGTGCATGTATAAAAGTGTATATTACATAGTAAAGTCAGTAAATAGCTTTGTCATGCTCACGATTTTCAAGGATGTTTCAGCGTTTCTAGTAAATAGAAACAATATAGCATTAAAGCAAAAGCTTGCAATGCTTAAACAATCGTAGGTATTCTAATTTAGCTTAGAAGAAAGTGGTAGAGAGTGATAAAATGGAAAGCTCTTGTATCGTTTAATGAGTAAAGCACTCCTTTCTCTTGTACAAGAGCTGTGTACACATGAAGCTCCTTAGCTCTTTACAGGGCAATGTGTCTTATCAGTCCCACTTAAAAACTAAGCATTAAAAATAATAAGAATATGGATAACAAATTTATTACTTGGCTGGAAATGTAAAGTGCTGTAACAACAGGAAGAGGGTATTCGAAATAAATTTAGATTTAATTATATTATCCGAAAAGTTCCCTTAAATGGGGAGAACTGTTTATTGGAAAGCCAACGTTTCGACGCACATTGCAGGTCTGCTTCAGGACTTATAATGGGGCCAAGGGTTGAGGGAAGAAGATGTGCAAAGTGGTTCGAAGCGTTGGCTTTCCAATAAACAGTTCTCGATATTTAAAAGAATTCTTCTGACGTCCACGACTACCATCTTCTTTCTCATTTTTTTGTTATCATTTAGGCTAAGGGATGGTGCAGTATATTTTGGTGTAATTAAAATGAAATGTAAAAAGATCAATGATTTAACGAATAAGTTTCCATTGATGGATTGAATTATCAAGTCAACTATTTTCCATTCAAATTTCCGTTTCCGTTTCACAAAATTATTCATTTTAACTACAAATTTTATTCAAATTATTGATTTCTTATTGTTTGAATGAATATTTAAATGGATCCGTTTCATAATACCGACATAATTTAAAATTGTAGTGAAATTGCAAGTCAGGAGATAATTACTGAAAAGAATTATTAGTCCATATCAGAAATGATTACTAGATATGGATATGAATGGGTACAGATTGGAATAGAAGGACCAGATTTAAGATAATTTTCTAAATAAATTTGAAATATAAACATAAACAATATTCATCTTTCTAGTTGTTTAAAAACTGAAAAATGTTACTGCCATACCAAATCACTATTAAAAAAAAAATTGTATAATTCATATTTTTGCTATCAACATTCTTTTACCAAATATATAAATATTTCAATTGCACTAAATATCTGAAGAAAGAAATTCATTTTATTTCAAATACCAGAATAGATAAAAAATGAAAGACATTTTTTAAAATGCTAATTCTGTTAATTATAAATAGCTTTAACAATATTATTTAATTCAATATTAAAGTTCTATAATAATAGTCATTATCAAATTGTTCCATGATAACTTATTATTGAATTTGTTTTATTTTATTTAAATTGGTATATAATATAATTAAAATTAATTATTCTCACTAGTAATATGTACTTACTAACAATCAACATTTTATAAAATTTTCCGTTACTTCTTACTAAGGTTTGGTGTCATGCGGGTACTTGCTGCAGGGTCATATCGGACAAGGGCATAGGTTGCTGACTGAGGAATTATTTACAACTTTATTTTTTTCTTTAAAGAATAAAGTTAAAAGCTGAGCCTTTAAAGCCTCGGACAGGGCCACAGTTAGATAAATGTCGCCCTTGGTGCTATATAAATAAAAGAGGTTTAAGTTTGCGCAAGCTTTAAGAAGGTCGTTTTAAAGATATATTTTATCTTTTTTTTTAAACGAAAATATTTTCCCAACTATACAAATAAGTTTTGGGGAGTGATTTTTATTGTTATTAGGGCCTATTCGTACAAGAAAGTCATTTTACTTTCAGAACAATACAAGGTCTCGCAAAATAGTATTTGAATGTGAATATATTATTAGTTAAACTCGAAAATACTGTTGTATGGCATTCCTGGAAGATTTCTAACGTACCTTTTTTTTTATTTTTTTTAGAATAATTTATTGATATTTTACGACTGTAATTATATTACATCAAATAAATCTGCTGTATGAGCAAAGGACATGAAAAAAAAGAACACTTGTTGAGAAACTACCCATTGATAGCACTCCAATAAAGTTCTATGGTAAAAGGTCTCGAGGCCATCTTCTTTTCAGACGCATCGGAGGGTTATCAGGAATATTATGGGAAGCAAGTTGAGAGACTAGCGGATTCAAGTGTGTATGGGCTTTTCATGGAAGGACAGGTATCTAGTTTTGGCCAAATCAGCAACATATGGGATATTAAGATCATGATGGATAAGTTTGTTGGTGACATAATAAGGAGCATTGAGGATTTTACGAAAGATTTTGGATTGTAAGGATTGGATACGAGATGAATTGGATGGTTTAGTAGAGCCCCAAAGCTCAACTCCGTATGTCCAAATAGGTCTGATAACTGTCATGTAAATGAGTCTTTTGTAATTAATTGGGAGCTTTGAACGTTTGTCCAGTAAATGTTGAAGTAGGCGAGAACGTCGAGCAGTTTCTTGTCTTTTCAGTCTTGTATGAGGAGACAGAACCGTAAGAGAAATAAATAAAGGTTTCAGGAAAAATATTATCTAACATGCAAAGTCGTAGAAGGTAATGATTAATGGTGAAAATCGCTATGTAGGCTAGCCAATGGTGCTAACTATTGGTCTCGTAGGGATGTCGTCTTTGTATATTTTGGGCTGTCCGTACAGTCTTAGTGGGTTGGGGGTCGGATATTAAGAGTCGTTTGGTTTTCAGTGTCGTCTTAGTTGTGCTGGTATTGATAATAGTGTGAATTTTCTTTGTAATGTCATTTGTAGGGTCCTTGTCTAGTTTCTTGTATGTGCCATCATTGAGGATTGCCTTCATTTTGTGAAGGTATTGGTCTTTTTTCATGATGACTGTGGCGTTTCCTTTATCAGCAGGAATCAGGAGAGGTCCTATACTGTCCTCTCTCGTTTCTTTACTGTAGTTAGTGCGTTGTAGTGTTCTTTGGACAGACTGGGTCTTGGTGGTTTGGCCCTGCGTAGGACATGACTAATGTCCTGCCTGATAGTTTCGGCAGTGTCTTGGCTCAAGTTCTTGATACAGGCTTCTATGTTGGTGATGATCTTCTCTACAGGTACACGTCTTGGAGCGATGGCGTAGTTGAATCCCTTCTGAACATTTAAATGAACTTATTTCTTAATGCTTATACAATAAATTTGAAATTAAGTAATAATATTACACGAATCTCTTTTTATTAAATATTTACATTATACATATGTATGCAACGGAATTTTTGAACTCGATTTACGACCACTTCAAAATATCTTATTAAATTGAAACTTTGGACACTTCTCAAGGATTGATAATAATACAATAAATTAATAAGTTTATCTCAATATCCTGACCAGGATCTTCAGGAATAGCAGTTTTACTTGACCATAGGCATGGCAGTGTCTTGTTTAAAGCACTGAGCTGATTACTACGGCATGCTTGGCTTAATATTTGAGACAAGCATATGACTACTAGCTGGATCAACTAAGGAGTTTCGTATATTAATAAAAAAAAATTAAATAGTGGTTTAAAAAAACGAAAAAGCGTGTTTTTATACGAAAAAGCTAGCTGAACAAGAAAGTAGAAAAAGGATATTAGTTTTAAAACTAAAGAACGTTTATTGCCAACCGAACTAAAAAGTAGAAACTAAGAGATAGTTTTAAAAACACGCTTTAGTAGGAAACCGAACTAATAAGTAGAAAAAAATGTCAATCAATTGAACATTGAATGATAAACAAAAATTCATTTTATTGTATCTTTAAATATCTTTAAAAGCACCCCCCTGCTTTTTTACGATAAAATATTTGTTTTTGTTCATCATTCTTTTCTTATTTTAACCTTATTGAAAATTATATTCAACTGTTTAGTTTTGTTCCCTGTTAAAGCTTGTTTTTTAGTTTTTTAAGTAGTTAATTATTTGTTGTTCTTTAGTGTTTTTTAAAACTAATATCCATTTTGTACTTTCTTGTTCGGCTAGCTATAAATTTATAGTTTTATAACTATCATTTTATTTTTTGTTTCAAAATATATGAAAAACCCCAGTTGATCCTGCAAGTAGTGTTTTTTAATACAATTATTTATTTGATCCTAATGACAATAAATTGTAAACAGTAGGTTTCAAATGATTCATTTCTTGATTGATTACCTAGAATTTAGCATCCGCGCTATCCATCTATTATTCTTTTCGATTTCTTAATTCCCTAAATGGAGATAGTACCTAAGAAGCGTTTTACTTAGCTTCCTAGAATGGTAAATCGCCAAAACGATTGAATTGATGACGTTTCGGGAGTTTAGGATACGCACATCGTCCTCCAAATGCAGCATCTCCCAGCCGATTGGCAGAACGGAATGCTGGACCGTTAGGGAGCCTCCTCCGAAGGATATCCTCGAGGAGATAAGGGCCACGATCAGCTATGCGACAGAGGTGTGGCCGTGGATTTCACCAGCGAGGTCCCAGTTAGGAACAGGTCTGCCTCTGGCCCCGATAGCCCTCGCCTCCTCCCGCCCGAGACGGCTCCTGTATTTATTATCTGCCCTCGCTCGGCTATGGGAAGTGGTCGCGGTAGCAGGTGGGGTCTTGTGATTTAGGAGCTAGTGACGGATAGGGCAATGAGGAATGTCGTCGATGAAGCCAGTACACGCGAGAGGTGGAAACAGAAAACATTTTAAGAATGCGGGAATTGGCTTACATAGTACTTATTTATGTGACAGAGATCTGTTTTCACTTCCTAGTACTTGGTAGAACTAATATAGATATTTTCGGCTTTCAAATTTTAACATAATTATCGATTTGATTGGTATTGAAGAAATTTTGACTAATTTCGACGTGGCATATTTCGACGAAATTTTGACTAATTTCGACCCTCCTTCAAAAGAACGACATATCTAAAAAATTGGCATTTTGAGTTAAGAATTCAGTAGCAATTGAATTAGTTGAAGCTTTTTAATCTAGGAACGACAGACCTGATTAATTTTTGATTGCGCACCTCATTTTGTGTTCACTGCATATTCTACGGAAGTTGTAATTTACTTGAAGGTATTAATTAATCGATTTTTAAAAAAATACACTTTCCTTCAAAATTAATATGTTTTCAATGCAGTACATCACAGTTTATTTGTTATCCTAAGCTGACTAAATTGACTTCCTACACAATAGCTGGTGTAAACTCTAAGACAAAATATGAATTTAAATATACAGACTGCATATAATATATAGTTAAGGAAAAACTTCTTTCACTGATTATATATGAGGATAAAAAAATACATAAATAAAAAGGAGAATTTCATCTACGCTATATGTGGGCAACAACCGGCCCGCTGTAAGATTTGATCCGGCCCGCGAGACATTTTGAAAAACCCAATTAAAAAAAAAATATTACACTACTTACTCATACTCACCGAAGCAAGTGAGCGAGCAAGGCGAGTGGCGGCGATCATCAAAGAGTGAGGCAGCAAACATCAAAGCCTTAGATTGTACACCAAGTAAAACATCGTACAAAGCTGACAGACGATAATTTGGAAAATTCTTTAAGTCTTTGTATCAGTGGAATTAATCCAAATATCGATGGATTAGTTTCCCAAATTCAAGCTCAAGTGTATCATTGATTTCGGTGTCGCTATTTAACTTTCAATTTGTAACATTTCAAGTAGTTTGTAACAATTCAAGTTTAACGATTTAATTATAATGTTGTACCTATTTTTTTTATTTTGTTATTTTAATAAATTGGATTATAATAACATTGTCGTATTATTTCATGTTTGATATCCATCGCTAAAAATTATGAATACTACTTTAAAATGCACTGTTTTTCAACGCGGCCCGCGAATGTATTAGCACACTAAAGATTAGCCCACAACATGTCAAAGGTTGCTCATACATGATCTACACCATAAAGTAATTATAATTTTTTATAATTATTGGTCAATTTTTTTATTTTTAAAAATTTTTATTTTGTAAGAGAAAAGATAGGCCCTCGGCCGGGATTCGAACCCGGAACATTTGTCTTTCTGTGACAGCGCTCTACCAATCCAGAAAATAAAAGTATATATTAAAAATAAAAAAAATTGACCAATAATTATAAAAAATTATAAATAGTAATATGGCGTAAGTCAATAAGATCCTAAAATTAAATTAATGTTAAAAGAACTTCGTTCTAGTGTATTCATCGCAAAAATGCGAGAACACGAGGACATGGGATCGGATAAGATAATAGATTTGTCCTCTGCCGGCAGGCAGCCTTGGTGGCTCAAATGGTAGAGTGCTGTCACGGAAAGACAAAGGTTCCGGGTTCAAATCCCGGCCGAGGGCCTATCTTTTCTCTTTAAAAATAAAAATATTTAAAAATAAAAAAATTGACCAATAGTTATAATAGATTATTTTTAATGTTATATTTATTAAAAATCCATGACTTTAGTCATAAATTTTCACTATCGCTAAAGGTATTAGAAAGTGGTCCGGATCCACTTTCCGGATACGTGCCCACTTTTTTTCTGTTGAGAGAACATTCCTCGAAAATATGAGCCACAGAAAAACTTCGTTCGCGCAATAAACTATAGCTTGACATATAAATGAACTGCTGTAGCTGGTAAATATATTTGTATCGAATGAATTTTTTAGTCGATAGCCAATTACTGAGACCAGACAGCAGGTGTAATGTTCTCTCTGGATTAATGAGCGAATCATGTAAGACATGTGTTGAGGTAAAGAATTAAGATCGTGTTACCATCTAATAATCCCCTTACATCCAGCAGCTATACAATGACACTCTAAAAAACTTGCACTACCGTTGGCTTGTAAGCAGTACTGAACCAAATACATTTCATGGGTTGTAGTGATCCTGGTCAAATCGTTCCAAACCTAATAACTCATAAGTGTTTATAATTTGAAGAAATGAAATTAGATCATCTGGAGGCAGCCCAATATAATTACCTCGTTTAAAGACTTTATGATATCTCTCCTTTACTATCTTGGCCTGCTTAGAAAATGACATGGTATTCCTTGCTGCTAAAACGAATAGTCTAGTTCAATTTTATAGATGATGTAATAAAGTAATTGTAATTTTAATTATACCTATTTTAAATAATAGTTCCTCACTTGCCTAGTGCCTTTTCCTGCACTAGCTCGTTCTATATTCTTAAGTGCCGATTAATATAACCAGCATAGTTCCTGAAGAAAGTGGTTACTGAGAAATGGTCACAGGAATCTTCCGCCATCCATCTGGCCTACTTGTCTAAAATGAAACATCGTTTGTATTCGTTAGCATCAGATCGATCGAGGGAGATATATATGTCACTATTGTATTCTATCGTAACATCATTGTTACATCAAATCACTGAGATTCGAACCTTGTTAGCTCGAACAGTTAAATACAGTTTTTTCTACGGTGTACATTTATTAATCGATTTAATATGTATGAAAATTGGCTCCTCACCTTATGAGTTAAATTTGTTATTTGAGTATTACCATTGGATAGTTTCTTTACTTCCCTTAATCCAAGCCGTTAAACATCATGCATTATATTTACTTGTTGTATTGTTGAAATACAATTGTTAATTTCAATAAATATATTAAAAAATATATTAATATATATTAATGTTTTAAAAGTAGGTTGTTATTATTATTCCTCATTTTACATTTGTACCTGCCCATTTTTGCATCCAGCAAATTTGATCTCACTGTTTGTTTTACTCCTTGATTTGCAGAAATATGAAGTTTTTGAAATAATCAACAGTTCTTGAACAGTTCTCTAGGCCTTTGACTTTTTAATCTTCTATGCCAATTAAGTCCGGGTAACAGGGAGTGGACTTCAAACGTGTTGCCGTTATTGCCTTTAATTTAATTTTACACCAAACTTGAATTACATAATTCAGTGTTCAATGTCAACACCGCAGTGACGGAAATTTCGCTATACATTGTATTTAAAGTTTTAGTTTATTATTTATTTCCTTAGTTATGAGAAATAGCTAGGTGAATATGTTATGCCAATAGTAAAGAATTCATATGACTTAAGGAACGTCAAATGACAAAAGGTTATATACAAAAATGCACATCCAAATGAGAATGATAAGAGAAAAATCACGGAAAATGGTTTTGTTTACATTAATTTTCAAATACTGTATATTTAAAAATTGTTTTCCTTATTATTAAAGAATAATTATTGCAATGGGGGGGGGGGGGAGGAGAGCCTTTTCCAAGGATGTTTTTAACCTTGAGACAAAAATACAAAACTTAATAATTATTTATTTATTCTATTTAGTTTTAAATAACCTGGGAATTAGATATGAACTTACAATGTTGTAGATATTTTTATTAAAGAGGAAGGACAAAACAGAGAGTATTTCTAAGGCTAATAATTTCTTAAAATACATAATATCCTATTAAATTAGGTTGAATAATGTTTTGTTTTTTCTCTTCCTCGGCCCAAAAAAATAGGATAAATTATTGATAACCTAAAAAAGTTAAAGTTGTGGATTTGCTTCATTTTATGAAGTTTTTATTACGTACTTTGATTTCATTGTATGATAAGTCTAAAAATATCCATTGTTCAGCATTATACTATAAATTATACGATGCTGACAAAATTGTGTTAATTAATCTGTTCCTCATATAATGATTGTTTCTTAAGTTAATTACTGAAGTAATAAAAGTCGAATTTAATTATTTTGTATACAATGTTTTTCTACACCATAAGCAACATGATATGATAGAAAATTATGAATATATAAGACGTTATGCAACTGAACATCATTGTGGTTCATTGTTCGATTAAGGAGATGACAAAAAAAAGGAAAAAAAAAACTAAGTCAGCAACAACAGATGGGCAAGCAGATGTATGGCCAGTCATGTTGACTTTCGTTTTCATTCCCAACTTACGGAATATCTACCGCTACGTATCAACCATCCGTTTATTTTTGTTATATATTTTATCTAATGGTGATTTGACAGAGTATCTTAAAGAGTTCTTTATGGAAAGTTTTGCTTTGAAGATGATATATACTAAAAAATGGTACAAATTTTGCAGGCGAAATGATTTTCATATTATGAGAAAAACAAAATTGAAAACTAGTTTTTCTACGTAAAACTTCCGAACCGAAAATCTCCACCAAAATGCCTTTCAGCTCCCCGTTATAATAAATTAAACCAGATTAATAGAAAATGGACCAACAAAAAATACCCATTAATTTGTACTTCATTTTAATTTTTTTACAGTGACAGGCCCTTTTTACCTATTACCTATCGCGAAATTCAGTTATTTCTATTTTATTCACTCAAATTATTGAAAAAATCAGTAAGTATTTAATGTACCACCTATTCGTCCGGGGTATTGTTTGTTGGTCTATTTTCTTATATTATTATTATTAATAAAACCATTAATTTGCACTTCATTTTAATTTTATCATCATAATCTCATTATATACAGTACTGAAACTTCTGTATTGTCGTAAATTATTTGTTTTTACTTGTTTCAAAAATATTACTGTTATTCTTGTTATAATGTTTTTTATCCCTAATCTTGAAAAGAGTTCAACATTAACATTCGATAAATGCCTAAACAAATAGTTTCAGTTCCTTAATTATCTCTAACGAGTTTTTTTATGATAAAAAAGAATCTGTTAATTATAAAAAAGTATGTAAATTTTTAATTAATTTAATTTAATTAAGAAATAATTTAGCTGATATTGGTATTGATAATTTATATTGGTCCATTTTCTTATATTATTATTATTAATAAAACCATTAATTAGCACTTCATTTTAATTTTATCATCATAATCTCATTATATACAGTACTGAAACTTCTGTATTGTCGTAAATTATTTGTTTTTACTTGTTTCAAAAATATTACTGTTATTCTTGTTATGATGTTTTTTATCCCTAATCTTGAAAAGAGTTCAACATTAACATTCGATAAATGCCTAAACAAATAGTTTCAGTTCCTTAATTATCTCTAACGAGTTTTTTTTATGATAAAAAAGAATCTGTTAATTATAAAAAAGTATGTAAATTTTTAATTAATTTAATTTAATTAATAAATAAATTAGCTGATATTGGTAGTGATAATTTAAATAACAAATTGAATCTATGAAATATAGTCATCCATGAAATAAAAAAATATTCAACATCTTTAAGATAGGACTGTCGTGAAAGTGCAAGGGCAGTGAATACTCGTTCAAATGCATGGGGTTATTTTTAATTGAATCAAGGGTTAAAAATTAATAATCGCTTAAAAAAAGTGTAAATTAAATTAAAAAATTTTAAAAACAACACACGCAACAGAGGATCCAACACATTTTATAGTTGAAAATGTTGTTATTGAAAATGTCCTCTAACAACTTCACAATAATTAACAATCGTATCGAAAATCAAGAATTGAAGTATTGTTGTTATTGCTTGTTGCATTTAAATCATTCATCATCCAATAATAGTTCATAATGGCAAATTTATCCGAATTTTAAAATTATCATGAATAATGGTATTAAAATCCTGGATCCTGACCGGACCCCCCCCCTCCCCGAAATGTTTTCCTGGTTGGCCTTGGTCCAAGGTAACTTTATGAAAAGTCGATAAATTGTGTTTCTATTCTGAATAATTCTAAAACCATAAAAATTTCCTCCTTGGTGACCCTGAAAAGTTGTAAATTTTTGTAGCAATCATAAAAATTCCAAAATAAATTATTTTAACTGGTATTTTTCCAATGATATCGGAGAATATAAACAATAAAATATCATGCATACTATGACCATGAGGAGACAATGTAAAAATAACTCATTACAGCTATTTTTTGCTTATACACTGTTACAGCCGGTAGAAATCATTTTAAAACAAGGAGCCTCAAGAGAGTAGACGAGACTATCCTCAGGGGTTAAAAGCACTAATTTTCAAAACCAGTTTTCTTACAAAAGTAAAAAAAGACGAAAAGCTGTTCTACGTAACCGGCCACCATTAGATTGCCTAGCTCTCTTGTATGAGCTGTCCTTGAAGAACCTCACTTCGGTCCGTGTCTTCTGAATTTGAGGATATTTACAATTCAGATTTGCTTATAAGACGGTGAATATTTTATTTAGATAGTTTACTGCCATTTTGGTTTTGAATAAATAAAATCTCGGTGATTGAGGAAATTTAAAATTGTCACCTGTTGCTCTCTTATAAGATATTCAATACGAGTACTAAACGAAGATTTTGGCTTAAATTTGAAAATACGAGAAAAACTGATATTAGTTTGTATGATATAGATAAGTCAATATTGTACTAATATGTTATGATTAAGTTTTAGGCATTTCCTGTTGTTCTCTTAAAGGATACTCAGATTTCAAAACGAAAATTGTGGCGTACTATTTAATAAAATGATACAAATCTGCTTATACTTAAACTTGTATAATTAAATAAATAAATCAATATTGTACTAATATTTTATTATTAAATTGATTTAGTTTTAGATGTGCAGTTTAAACTGATCCAAGGCTTGCTTTGAGATAATTTGTTGCTAAGCTCTCATTTATTTTGTGTAATAAATATTTCTTGTATTTGGTTTCAAAAGTATGGAAAAAAATTAAATTAATTCATTATTCTTAAAGATTTTATTTTACAGTTTTATTCCCTTTATTTTCTTCCCATCTCAATAAGTAATTATTCTATTCTTTTAACACTTTTTTTTTAATTTCATTTTTTCCCTTTAACTTATTAAATACGAAATAAGTAGGAAATTGATTATGTTGCGATTTTATTCTAACTTTTAAAGGAAATACACTTTTAATGGTAACCTGAATCCAATTGACCAATCAAAATGTTACGGATGTATGTGTGTGCAAGAATTTTAGACTCAAAAAGAAATCCACGAACTCATTTAGTAATTATTTAATCTTTTCTTAACGCTTCTTGAATTTCGTGTTATTTTTCTTTAACTTATATTCTTTATCTGTAGCTTGATTTACAAATTGATTATGTACTGCACACGAAGTTCGAGTTATCTATGAAAAAGTGCTGTAAGTTTAAACTCAAAACAAAATGCTATACGAAACTTAAATTGTGTATTTCAGGTAGCTTTGTAATGGTGATGTTACAGCAACTTTTACCAAAATCGACTGAGCAGAAATGCCACTTTATATGTATAACAGATTTTATACCTTATTACGATTTTCTTGAAAACGGCGCATAACTCGTTTGGATCTACTGGTTATATAGATGCAAAATCAGATTTCCTTTAATATCAGCTTGGACTTACCGTTATCGAAAAAACTTAAAAACGGGGCTTAAACGCTATATTTCAAAATGTTTATTTGGAATAATTAATTATCATTGTAAATATTCATAAAATAGAAAAATATGAATTTAGCAGGAACAATAATAATAATAATTAACTAGAGCAGGAAAAATTAAAATTATTCCGTTAAAAACGTATTATGGGGAAAACTTCATACATTTATAATATAAAAATATTAGATTAAAATTGAAATTGTTGTAAATGATATGACTATGTTACGATGCTTTACAAGATGCATATTACCTTTTTCAACCAATTTCTTCACATTAAAACCGACGTGTCATTAACTTTCTGTGAGCATGACTGAAAATCGTTCTTGCTTCAGAAGCTAAGTTTTAAAAAATACATTAGATTAAAATTGAAAGAATATAACTAACTATGTAAAGATCTTTGCTGGGTGCAACTTTTTTCAACCAGTTTCTTCTTACTACAAATGATCGGTTGTCATAAAAGAATGAGAAAACATCTACAGAAATCGTATGGCTCAATTTCAAATTTATCTCTATCGTGTCTATACGATAATAGCTTATTTGTTAGGAAGCTGTACATCTTGAGCGGTGAAACACGAATCGTAAACAGGGGTGTTTGAGGAGTTGTAAGTAACGGAGCATCAAAACAAAACTTAAAAGTAGGTCCACTTTGGTTCTTAAAGCAGACTCACGAACCGGAGATAGGAGAAAATTAATGACCCTGATTCCGTGGCTTCGGTTAAAGGTCGTTATCGAGATAGCTTGTAAAGGCTCCTATTATCTTCGGCGAAGTATCCTCGTACCCTGCGGTTTTTCTTTCCGGCAATTGATTAATTAATAATGGTATGGCAAAAATATATATTGATTTATATCTCTAATCTATTATAAATTGGCGAAAAATTGAAATTACCTTTTAAACATTTTTTTCTATTTTTTTAAATGCATTTCACTAGTGAAACTTTTATTTCCTTCTTTAACTGATAAGGTACATGATATCTATAGCGCTTCGTGAAAATCTATAAAAAACAGTTATGGTATTTTATATAGATTAAAGGTAGATTTTACTGTTTTAGCTATCATAAATTGGTAAAATTTTGAATCAATTTATTAAAAATATCTTTAATCTTTTATTTTTATTTATTTATTTATTTAGATTACAATCAAGCTCTTTACGAGCTTATTAGCAATTTTTTTCTGAAAATAATAATAAGAAAACACTTAAAACATATATACATAATATAGCTTTATTTTTCACGATGAAGGAGCTTCAAATGTCGCTAGCTCTGAACGTAAAACACACTTTATATTAGTTAATGGGACTTCCTTCTCTTTAGTCTTCTTACTAGTGCATTGAAGTCGAGGAGATGGGCGGCCTCGGCGTTAATCTGGTCTTGCAGGCGACCCTGATGTGTCTGGGCGAATTTTTGGATCACCTCCTCCACGGTCGGTACCCGAAGATCTCTGTGGAGATCATCATTCCTGATATACCAAGGTGCATTTACGATGCCCCTTAACACTTTATTTTGGAATCGTTGAATTGATTTTCTGTTGGAGTCCCTAAGTATCTTTAATCTTAAAAATATTTTCATGTTTCTTTAACTGATAACGGAATAGGAGTGACTCAGTGGTAGAGCACTGAGTTACCATGCCGAAAATCCTGGTTCAAATCCCACTGCTCGCAAGACTTTTATTTAATCCGTTAGTAGCCATCCCTGTCTGCCTAACGGTGGACCAACGCCAATTTTACAATTTTCATTTACTTGTACTCGCTTTTCAAATTTTATAACTGTAATTTACTCTAGGTATTCTATAGGTGAGATTGAATTTTTTTTTTCAATAATGTGTTAACAAGACTAAAATTAATTTGAAGTCATTATACCAGCATTTTTATTTATACTTTCAATTTCAATGCTTAAAATAGAGAGTATTGCTTCTTGGCATATATCTTAATTCATCATTATATATTTTAATTTAGATCATTTCATCATTTAATTTTATATAAAGTAGTAGAAAAAGTGGGATAAATCATTATTTAGATTTTTTTTTTTTTTTTTTTCATAACCCCTAAATATGTTTTTGTTTTTTTTATTGTGCAACTGGGTTTTGTGCTCTCTTATGGGCACATTTATTTTTCTGAGTTCTTCTCCTTCTACTGTAGTATGACTACATTTTAAGGAGTTGAGGTGGTTGGAATATTTGTTGTTTTAGTTGTATTTCTTATTTGTTTAAGTGCCGGGGCACACTTAATTTTTGTGTTTATTTTTATAATTACAATCTTACATACTACTTTCATCAATCTTACGAGTTTCTTCCATTACTTGTTGCCACCTTATTGGAGCTGAAGCAGGTGTCAGAGTTTTAAATATTTCGTTAGTTGTGCATTTGAGGGAGTCGAAGAATTTTATGTGTCTTCGCTTTATGAATTCAGTTGTTATGGGTATGTTGAAGAGATCGTGTAATTGTTCCGGTTTTAGCTTTCTCAGCGATGTAGACCGAACAATTTTTCGGAGTATAGTGTCCTGAAACAGTTGTAATTGGCGTTGCGTTCCGACTCTGAGGTGGGTGAATAGCGGGGCTCCGTATAGAAGTGCAGGCCTTAGGATGCTCTTGTAAATTTTGATTTTTAAACGCAGTGATAAGGCTGAAGATAGTAGTAGGTGATGAAGTCTATAGGTTCTTCTTCTTACCATGCGGATTTTTGAATAGCAGTGGGTTGACAGTGTCATGTGGCGATCTAGTTTGATTCCGAGGTAAACTATGGAGTTAGATGGGCTGATAACTTTAGAGTCCATCAAAAGTTAATTTATCAAAAACAAAGTGTTTCATCCACATCGCTCTTTTAAAATGTACATAGTACAGTAATAGATATCCCTTAAAAGCTCCTGAGTACGATAGCACAGCAGCCAAGTGTCTAAGAAAAAAAAAGTTGTAATTTTGTTCATAAATAATGATTGAATTATATCTCTTAATTGAAATACGTAATAAAATATTTGAATTATTACAATTTTTAAAAATTATCAAATTTTACCTTTTAAAAATAGCTTAGCAAGAACGCGTTCAAGTCTTCCCTTCCACAGGCAGGCCAAGGACAAACTCCAGGTCGAACTCGGAGAGAACCTTTGTAGTTAAATTCTTTAGTTGAATTCATAATATGAAATATATAAAGACCGACAAAAACTTGAACATGTAATTATTTTAAACTTTCTTACGGTAAATGATGTATATATACATATTTGTGTGCATAGGAGATTATGCCAGAAATCTGCTAAAATTCTCCCATATACTACATCTTTCGAATAAACCACTAACTTTTTAACTGCAACTTCATACTCCGCCATGCACATCTTGATATGTAGGATACGGGATAAGAATTAACCTTCACTTTCTGCAAACAAACAAACAATTGAATGAAATAAAACATGCAGCGAAAGATCCTATTGAAAAAAAAAATTCATATACAGACTTCTAGAGCATTAATAAAAATTTTAACTGAGCATGCTGTTTCTTTTATTAAATTTAATAAAAAATTTTGAGATAAAATAATAAAATACGCATTTATGGATAAACTGGTGCTGTTTCTTACGTAGTAACTAACTACCTTATTTATTCACTAAAATAGAGCCAAAAACTCAAAAAGAAACACTATTATTTATTATAATGCAATTGGGAAAAACCACAATGCAAAGCCTTATGTTTCAAAAATACACCTACTTACCAGTCGACGTTTCACCTATTCAGGCATTATCAAGACACCAAAATCAAAAAGGGATTATGTGAATCGCATCTCGAAGAAAAAGGTGCAATACATCCCAACGATCAACAGCCCAAACAGGCTCCAAACATGAGACAGCACCCCACCACCAAGACGTTCAACATACAACTCTGTACACTATGAGTTGTATGTTGAACGTCTTGGTGGTGGGGTGCTGTCTCATGTTTGGAGCCTGTTTGGGCTGTTGATCGTTGGGATGTATTGCACCTTTTTCTTCGAGATGCGATTCTCATAACCCCTTTTTGATTTTGGTGTCTTGATAATGCCTGAATAGGCGAAACGTCGACTGGTAAGTAGGTGTATTTTTGAAACATAAGGCTTTGCATTGTGGTTTTTCCCAATTGCATTATAATACCTTATTTATTTATGAGAGGAAAATAGTTACTGGATGATACAATGGAGAATGGAGATAGTTGGGGGGGGGCGGCAGTCACAAAAAAACAACACCAAATAAGTACAAGACTTATATTTAATGTGATTGTTACTCGGTCCACCCAGCCGCCTCTCCCATTTGCCCTGAAGATGGCCTACAAGGTAGGTCGAAAAGTCGGCACACATTAAATATAAGTCTTGTTCTTATTTGGTGTTGTTATTTTGTGACTGCACCCCCAACTATCTCCATTCTACCTTATTTATTAAAACTTAGTATTTATTAAAATACGTATTAAAATAATAACAATTTATAATCCTTCAGTAACCATTATTTAAAATTAAAAAATCGGGGAGAGTAAGTATCTTCTCTACACATAAACACAAACGGGGTTTAAAAAACCGTTAACTACATAGGAAGCGAGTGATGTCTGCTTAAAAACTCTGATGATATATTTTCTCAGTAAGATCTTACCAATTCCTACAGACTGGAACTCTGTATAAATAATTGTTAATAAATGAGCATTTGAGATTACGTTAAATCAAACCTTAAAAATTTTCTATTCCTACAACACCGATCGTGCCTCTTCTTCCGAAATCTAAAATTCTGAATTTATAAAACTACCATACTTCCACTATTTCCTATGGATGTGAAATGAAACCGTCGAAGCTGAAGGATTAAAAATGTCTTTAGGTACCGTTAAGTGTTTTAAGATATCGTGCCTTCGGCTGCTGTAGCCTTATTATTGCTAATACAAACCCGATAGAGGAAAAATGCTCTGTAATATCCTATAATTTTTAAATTGCAGTTGGTGCGTATTATTGTCAATCTGTCAATCATCTATTACTAGAAGTTTCTCAATTTTCACACATTTTATAAACCAAGGATGCCTGATGTGGCTTGTAAGTAGACTCCTAAATACTTGATGAAACAATCTTTCAATTATTCAATTTAGCAAAGATTAATAGCAATAGTATTGCATTAAATTCTATTAAATGGGTGATTAAATGAATATATAAATAGGTTAAGGTTGGAGAAAGTATGGAAGTATAAGTATCTTGGTTTTCACCGCAATGTCCCGGCCTCTCCTGTAAGCGAGCAAATACATTAACGATGGAATCAATCAAATTACAGTAAATCAGATATTCGATGATATCCAAACAGCTGAATTAAACAACAGCGGAGAAAAGACGTCAAAAGCCCGGACATATGGCGATTTTCTCTCCATTAACGGCCCATCGCTTTCATAAACCATCGACTGTCATTCCTTTGGAAAGGGACTATTCGCTAGCACAGTCCCACTCAATAGAGGACCCCCTTGGAAGAGGAACCAAGGCTTCAACGATGCTCTCTTTCGGACCTGCAACGAAAATCCGGGTTTCAAATTCTTCCACGAGAAAGTATTAGCAGTTGTTGGCTTCCATACTTTCACCCTGATGTATTAGCATAATACTCGGAATGTTAGTGGGACCTGGGGTCGGTGGTCCCGTCTTCTTACACAGGGTGAAGATAATTTTCATTACTAGCGTGAGCAATGGCAAAAACGTGTTTTCCAAACCTGACCACAAAAACTTTATATTTTAAACAATATAAATGTGCAAATAATCAACAGTTATTGGAAATATTGGAATAAATATTGGAAATACCAACCAATATCAGGGCACACACCTTAAGAATAATCACATAATAGAAGACATAGTACATCTCATACCAACCGTCCAAACCGACTTATCTTGTAGAGACACCAATCTAGCTCCCAGGCAATGCAGAAACAACTCTGGTTATCATGTGTCCTGATGATGCCTGAATTGACGAAACGTTGACTGGTTTGTTTTCCATTGTTTTAGAGACCTAAAGCTTCTTTGGTTTTGCGAGTCTTCCTATTACATCGTCTCAATATTTTAAAATTATTAGAATATAGTTAGAAGCATCTAAACGAAAATACAACATCTAAACAAAGTTTCATGGCTTTGAAATGCCGTTTCGGAAATTCAGGCATCATCAGGTCATACATCGAAAAAATCACATCAATGAATATAAAACCCAGTACATTTTATACTAATAGTCCAGAACAACTCATCGAACTGACACAGGATTCTTAGTATAATACTTGTTGATGATTTTGGTGTATGTCATAAAGTCTGAGTTGGCGAAAAGGACAGTTATTTTCCAGTATATTAGTAAATGTAGGTAGAAGATATGATTTTTGGATTCACATTTAAATAAAATAAACTAGACTGTAATGTAGGGGTTAAAGAAGAAAAGAGTTTTTTATATAAAGAATCGCAAACTGCAAAACCTGGGGCAGATAAAGCCTGAAGATAAATATAACTTATTGTAAATGATAATGCAGGAAAGAATTAAAGAATGAAGAAGCGTAGGAAGAAAACTCACTCCTGGCTGCAAACCTTAAAATAATGTAACCTGAAGAGAAGAAGAAATGAAATACTAGTAAAATAATTAAAATGCTTTTATGAAATAAATATCTTGACGGACCTACACAACGATTTTTCTACTGAGGTTAGAATTTGTTGGGAACCACTAGCAATAGTACATTGTTACCTTGTTAAAAAAAGCCTAAACAAAAAAGCACACATTTTCCTTTAGAGCCTTGTTCTGTTAAAAATAACTACTGGCTAATACAAAAAATCTCAACATTAAGACGCCTTTGATACGCTTTCGATGATGGGTAAAATACGTTGGTCAAAATTAATAATTAAGAGGTTATCAAATTTACTAATTAAGCTTATTAGCTTAGTTTGATTAGTAAAAAGATATAGTTTATTGACACATGTTATGGATCCGCTGATTAATTGTTATAAATTTCTTGAAATGAATTGTCAGGTTTATTAATTAATTAATTAATTAAATATTAGTTTTCCTTCAACCTACTATGTATTTATTATTTGATTGATTAGATAGTTTTCGATGGATGTTTTTGAAAAAACTTGTGTTTTAATCTTTAACATTGTGTTTTTAATAATTTTTACTACATTGATTGATAACATCATTTATTTTAATAGGTTTGTGGAAAAAAAATCCAGATTTGTAATTCGTAAATTCCCAACCGAGTATTTTTCTGTGTTATATTGGTGTTTATTTTCCAACATTTTATACAATTTTTAAAATAGTAATTACTAGAATGTAGGGGTTAGCCAAGTTTATACATTATGCTTAAATGAGTTTTAATTTTTAGCAAACTTAGGCAAAACGAATATAATGTTAATAATAATAGGATATCATTATTTATGTATATATGAGAGGAAAATAGTTGACTGGATGATCAAATGTAGAAAGGAGATAGTTGGGGGGTGCAGTAAAAAAAAAACACTGAATAAGTACTAGACTTATATTTATGTGCCAATAAAGACGTTTCGACCTACAGTGTAGGTCATCTTCAGGGCTATGAG
This sequence comes from Arma custos, assembly GCA_037127475.1. Lineage (NCBI taxonomy): Eukaryota > Metazoa > Arthropoda > Insecta > Hemiptera > Pentatomidae > Arma > Arma custos. The sequence continues at coordinate 40,453,031 of CM073759.1, forward strand.
AGAGAAATAAACAGAACAAAAAATATAATTTATTAATTATATTATAAATATAAGTCTAGTACTTATTCAGTGTTTTTTTTTACTGCACCCCCCAACTATCTCCTTTCTACATTTATGTATATAAATTTTTTTTTTATATATAATGGTAATCTATTATTATATAAAATAATAATAGAATATTACGCATTTATAAATCCGGAGAAAGGAAAGTGAAAGTTTGGATTTATATATTGAGTGATAATATTAATTTTATTTTACATTTTAAGATTACGTCTTCGAGATTAGAAAGTCGTAAAACCTGTTTCGGTTCAGAATTTTCGGTCGATGTAGAATATTTTGAATATACCAAGTTGGCATAAGGCATTATTCAAGGGCCCCGCAACCTTGAATAAATGAAAATCACGAAGTTTTATTCATACTATCATTACTTTTTTATAATGAATTACGCAATAACATAGACAGATTTTGCTCAAGCTTCTAAAATATAAGTAATAGTGTCTCCGATATCAATTGATGTAGCTCTTTACGTCTGAAACTTCTCGTTTAAGGAAATATTGAACATGCCTGTGATAGAAAACACAAAAGAATACGAAAGCTATGTGTATCATTAAATTGAATTTGGTAAAATTCTATATTTTTCCAGCCAGATATCATTCAAAGAAATGTGTATAAATAAACAGACCGCCAATTATATGTTGGCTTAAAGGTGTTAGTTCAAATGATGGAACTATAACATTGAATTTGGGAAGGCTAGAAAAGAATCTCACGTGTTTCGATTTTGGCTTAGCAGTGGTTGTGTGTTGTAGTGTTACTAATGGTTATATGTTTGATATAGTATTTTTTTTTGCGTGTTTAATAAAGTAGTGAAACTGTTGTGGAGTACATCGTTGCTCAATATCACTCCTTCAAAATTTGGCATTTTAGAGTTAAGCCTTCAGTAGCAAATGTATTGTTTAAAGGTTTTTAATTCAGGAACGACATATCTGATATTCCATTTTTGTTATGGTTTTTTTAATTAAGTCATTTGTTAATTAAGTTGTATCATGTTTAAACTTGAAGTTTTAAGACAATAAAATCAAAAAAGTTTCATACTTTTAAATTTTGTCTATAGTTAATAAAATAATTTCAATACCATTATTACATAGGCCTTCTTTGCTTTACCAATACCCAAATTTTTATTTTTTAACTCACATGGTACTTCTAAACACTTCTATTGAAAAATATGGTTTTTTGAGTTATGCCAATGTTCTTTAGAAGGAGCCATGCATAACTATTGTTTTTGCAAATTTCATTTCATTTAAATTAAAATACTAGTTTCACTTAATCTTGGTTGTGGCTGAAGTCGAGTCGAGAAAATCTCAAATTGTATTTTCATCTTCGGATATTTTTACTGGCATTATAAAGAAAGAAAATTTATGTTCCCACCAAATATGAGAGTAGCCTTCAAAGTTAACTGTGTCGTGACGGACAAAGGCTCAGGTTTTTTCAAGAACCAAAATCCCAGACATTATAATCACAAGGACAGGTAAATATTCTTGTGGTTTCAGTGCGAATATACGATACAAGGTATTGTATTCTCGTTATCAGTAGGTATTCTAGTTAAGTCCCAATGTTCACATATTTCATGTTATTGATAATCAACCTTGTTTACATAAATGGGATGTGCTACATAGCTATACAAAATATGCAAAAATGAGACACTCACTGATTTGAAAAGAAAGAACTAATACCTTTTAACTCAGCTATTTTAAATGGAATATCGAAGTTTAAAAATTAGTTAGGAATGAAATTGTAATATTTCTTATTTATTTATTTAATTAATTTTTTATTTTATTTTACTAATAAACATTTAAATAATGATATTATGTTAATCTATTTTAATAAAATTTAGCCGAAAATAGAAGGACTTAACCAAATGTTCCCAGATCTTCCAAGACTATTTCCATTTTGACTGGAGTTTAATCAAAACTTGTGGATTAATTAATCCACTAATAAAATGGATTAATTATCTTATTTAGTTTGTATGCAGACATCGATAGAATAATACTTTATACAACCAATGGGTGTAATAGATACTAGAGCATCATATATAGATGTAATAGAAAGTTGCAGAAACTGGAGAGATTAAGTCAAGAATGGCATATATAAGATATGGTATAAGATGTCCTACGCTAGCTCATTACTAAGGACTACGTTACTTGAAGGTAGAATCTAAAAAGGTGGTGGACAAGTAGGGTAATGATTAACACTCGCTACATAGAGAAATATAAGATGGTATAAGTAGAAATATAGGTTTCGTGATAGCAGATTGAAGAAGCTCTTGGGTTGGAGAGTTTTATCATTTTGTTATATAATTCATGATGTAGATAATTAATAGTAATACTATTAACAGTATTACTAATTACTTTTCAAAATGTTTTATGCTCAATTTTGAACATTGTTAATACTCTTTAAGCAAAACATTCAAATACAAAAATATATATATATATATATATATATATATATATGTATGTATGTATATATAAATTGAGAATAATTTAAAGTCTAAGAAGCTAAGAGGAAGACGAGCTGGTGGGTCGATGACATGTGACAGTGAGAATGTCAAGATCACTTTCTATGCTACTCAGTCACAAAGCTTTCTCACAGTAGCCGATTTCGGGTTGGTCAACTATACGCGGATAGGAAAATGCGCAAATAAATTTATTTTTATTTCAATTTTTTTTTAAACAATTATTGTTGTTATACATACAAATACAAATTTGTTACTGATTTAATTCGATGTTTTAATCACGATAATCACAAAGGAAAGGAGAGATGAAATTTGTGGCAAGTTTAGTACACCAAATATTTAATATTCATGTAAGAAGCATATTATTTAAGTCACGATTTTGTGAGATTATTATGTAATGTTTATTCCTATGTAATGGACATGAACACTAATAGCTGCAATTCTTAAGTTTTATGGGAATGTTATACTATACCTATTTATTATATAATATACATGACGCCTTATGTAAGCAACGAATTCAATAAATCATATAATGTTCTTTACTTAAATTCGCACCCTCACATCACAACCCGGTAAACATAGTCATATGTCACGAAAACTTCATTTTGATAATTATTTAATCAATTATTATTGATTTAATGTGTGATGAAATCATTCGTATAGAATTTGATATTTAATAACAAGTTTAGATTATTAAAGAAATAAATGTTATTGTTTTTTTAGTTTTACAATACCGAAATGATATAATTGACCAGCAAATATAAAAAAGTGAATAATAAAAAAAAAACATCTCTCAAAATGAAAATAATATGAATACAATTATCTCTATATATATTATTCTTCCCCAGGAATGTAGAACGTAAAAGCCCGTAATAGTTTTCATGTCTTTGGAAGTCCATAAATTTCAACTCACTTTAGTAGAGTACCAACGTTTGTTTATTCATTTAACGTCACTTTATGCTGCTTTGGCTAATCGTTCAATACTGCAGCGGGATTCTAAAATTTTTCCTATCCAAGTATAATTAGAATAGGGATCTTTAACGAGTGCAGGAACCGCGCAGGCTCGGGACCCACATTTTGCGTCCGTTCCGAAGGACGGTATAACTAAGGATTTTTTACTCCCTTTAAAAAATACTAAGGGCATCTGTTGGGCTGCGAACTCGCGATATTGGACATAGTGGGTAGTTATATTAACCACTACAGCACAGGTCTCCCCACTGAAATAGTATCCACATTGGATCTAAATACCTACTATTTCCGTGTTCTTCAAATGTTATGTTCTTTGAATCGAGGAAAGTTTAGACTAAAGCTATAGTAGCAGTAAAATGACTTGTGCCCCTTTTCCCAATCCTACTAATATTATAAATGCGAAAGTTTGTACGTACGTTTGTTACTCTTTCACGCAAAAACTATTGAACCGATTTGGATGTTACTTTGCAGTAATGTAGATTATACATCAGAATAACACATAGGCTACAATTTATAATGATTTTGTGTAATCTCAAGCCTGGGGAAGGACATAGGCTACTTTTTTTCAACACACCACACAGGCAAAGTTTATATAAAACTGTAACCTGATTGACTAACACATCCAGCAGTCAACGCACAGCAGAAATATAATTAAACAAAAATAATTAAACAGCAGGAATCTCTGAAAGGAATTTGGATAATTCCACCCCAAGAGTTTTCCCCTTAATATAATAGGAGTTTAAAGATTGTATAGAATCCGCCAGTTTTGAAGTTAGACATCTGAAATTTTGGATGTACGAGTAACTTATAGTTAAAAAAAAATCGAATTATTTATTTAAAATGATTGTCACGAAACTTTATGTGGCAGACCAAATTTCACGTGAGCGAAGACGTGGGCAAAGGCTAGTCACCACATAAATTTAAGTTAAATCATCCCTGCTCAGATTTTACACCGTTTAATTTCTATCTTACCGATAAATATAATAATAGTTAATATATAATGATTATGCCCCCGATAGGTGGTCGATATTAAAGACTATGCTGGTAAGACATACGAGTTGGTACAGGATTGTTGGTCCCGGTGACAATGGCCATCTTGCTCGCTGTGACCTCTCCACCCAAACCGGTTAGTGAATTAATAGCCATCCAGCCTTACACTCCTGCCAACCTAGCTTCAAAACCGAATTTGAAGATTATAATATATTTTAATTATAATTTCCTTTATGATGGAGTATTATAATTATGACTTAGTTTATTCACAATTATTTTAGGATGGGGCTGAGACAAAAAAAAAAATTGAAGCCAAAATTCGACGATCCAAGGTGAAAGAAAAGATACCGATATGTACTGATGGATTGAATAGTCAAGTGATTTCATTTATTTGTTAAACATTTCATTAGTTCTATTGAAACAGAAAACATCAAAACCTGCCACGCTCAATGGCTATAAATATTAGGGTAGTCAAATACGATTTTAAGTAAAAAAAAAAAATTAAATTGGAAATAATAATAAAGTAGTGATAAATAAATGTAGTGATGAAAAAAATAAAAATAATATGTAAAATGTAAGCTGATACAAGTACCTACCTAGATTGATACCAAATAATACAAATAAATTAAATAGTAAAAATCAATGATAAAAATTAGAAAATGTATAAATAAAAGAGAGCTGTAAAGATTACAAAATAATTAAATTGGACTAATGTAATTTTGAGTGGAAAATTGTTAACTGGATGATCCTAATGATGGATTGAATTGATCAGGGGGTGTAGATGTAGGCCATCTTCAGGGCTAGGAAGGAAACAGTTTAACTGTTTAAATTTAAATATTTAACTGTTAACAGTGTAGGCCATCTTCAGGGCTAGGAAAGAAAGAAATAAACTAACCGCCAAGGTAAAATAGTTAACTGTTAACAGTTAAATAGTTTACTGTTAACTTTTTTGTTTAAATAAAGAACTGTTAACAGTTTAAAGAAATTAAATTGTTTCTTTCCTAACCCTGAAGATGACCTATATATTAGGCCGAAACGTCGGCACAGCATAATGAGTTACGCTTATATTGTGTTATCATTTACTTTACCCCCTGACTAGTTCAATCCAACATTGGATTAATTTAAATTTAAACCTACCAATATTTACGTACTACCCTCGGCAACTTCAACTCTTTGGTCAATTCTCAAGTCTATTCTCTCAAAAGGATTCTTGACTTCAACTTCCAATGTGTTTCTGAGTCTTCCTCTTGTCTTTTATTCTTCCACTCTAGCCTCATCGTCAACTCTTGATGTCCTTTCACCCAGCATTCTTGCCAGAACAGCGTAGCCTGTTTTCGTCTCTTATATTTTATATTTAGTAAATATGACGATTCTCGAAACGGTCCATCCTTGTTTTTCTTCCATTCTTCTCAGGAACCTCATCTCAATTTCTAGGAGTTGGCTTCCATCATTGGTATGTATATATCCATAAATTGTAATTTACTGGCGTAGCTCAGTTCAGAGAAAGAAGAATTCTTTTTTTAACACCACTTTTTTTAATACTTATCAGTTAAGCAAAAAGCCTTTTTAAGTGAGTGAAACACTTGCTGGTAATTGTTTTATTGTCTTTCTGATTCTCCCATCTACCTTTTATAAAATATTTGACCTTGATATTTTACTCTTAACAAATTACTCGATATTTAAAAAATGATATAAATATAAAATCATATGAGGGGTGCAAAAATCACATTCTCCACTTTTCATAACTTTCGGTAAAGGAATAAAAAACGATTCTGTTATAGATATATGAGATAAATGAGTCAGAAATTTAAGAGAAGAGGTTGTTGTTTTTCTCCTAAAAATATGTTGGAGAATTTCATGGCTCAGAAAAATCTATTCATAAAAACAAACACATCGTTAAAATCACAAAAGTAAACACCATATTTCTCTCTTCAACTCATAATTATCACTTTCGTTCCCTCTCATTTTCTTCTTTGTGTTACTTTGTGGAGTTAATGGAGATTCGAAAGTGGCCCAAGGATTTTTTCCACCAATAATAATTTAAAATCATGACTCATTATCATGATTACTCTATCGAAATGGAACAAGTTTCTTAGATGCGTTGATACATTTTTACAAATATATTGCTGAACAATAGAATAAAAAATAGTTAAATATTTTTAAATGAATTGAAAAATATATGGTGGTATAGAAATTTGAACATGGAAGATTAAAATCAATCATGTTCTTTGAAAAAGCATGAAATAAATGTTTGAGCGTAGGTTTAAGTTTGACTTAACAACGGTAAATTAGTTCAACAGCACGTAGGCGCAGAGTCTCCCATAAATTTTGTTCAAAATTTATCTTAACCTCGATTTGTAAAAATGTTAAAGATCATAAAATGTCAAATACAAAAAACATTTTTGGGCTCTCAAAATTCATGTTCACTCTGATTTTGATTGATTCACTCTTAGATATTGACTGATTATAAAACGTAACATGATCGAATAACTGAGGAAAGAGCGAGGGAACTGAGCTAAGCTAATACGCTTAGCATTGGTTCTTATTTGAAAAGTGGAATATTGTTTTTCTTCTATACTCACAGTTCCCCCTCCCCTTCAGGTGTCAATTACTAATTTCAGCTTAATCGACGTAATTACGAAGGAATAAATTGGTATTTAATTGTGAGAATCAGAAGTGTATTCTTTTGTGAAGCCGAGAAGGAAGCAATGCAAGGAATGCGATTAGCAGTACCGACACTGCAAGTGGAAATAAACACTTAGAGTTGGCCGGCCGCACATTTAAACCAGGAATGAATTAGTCATGAGGAAGGGAACGGATTGGCAGTGCACTAGCAGCTAGCTTCAAATACTTTTTCTAACAGGTTTCCGCCCTGACATTTAGTCATTGCGCTCGCCAGAATGCTAATCCTGCACCGATGAGGTCTCCCCCATTAGAAATTCAAAGCTTTTGCAGGAATTGGGAGTAAAATTCCCAGAAACACGGCAACTTCCGCCGGAGACACGAACAGTAACAGAGTGTCAACTTTAGTCTCTATAAATCAGGCAATAGTAACAAATCAATGCAACGAATTACCGGAAATTCATAATGAGCTTATATGTAAATTGGAAAAAAAACTTGTACAACTGCTGCCCATGTAGGGTGCTAAAGCGTCAAGAGGGTCTATAGATCCCATAGAGTCGTTTCATGCTAGCATATTAAATAATTTATCTGTCAGATAGCCGGTATTGAGCTCGGCTCGTAGTGTTGAACAATCAACGCTTCCGTAAATGTGGATCAATAAAAATGCTTTAAGAATAACATAAATAAGAATTTTTTCGTATCGCTAATGTTCGGTTCCTATTTCCATTGCAAGGAGCCGGAGGGGCGATCGCAATCTTATTAAACATTTTATGTTGTTTTAATGTTTTATTCATTTATAGTTGACGAGCTGAGAGTGCAAGCAATATCTTATCTGGTGAAATAGAAACAGTTTCACGGTAAAATAGTGTTTTATTATACATTTTTAATTGTACAAGATCTTTGCCATTCTTGTTGGTTGACTTAATTTTTATTCTAGTAGATCTTACATTTTGTTTATTTTTCAAATACGATTAGAATTAGTGAAATTTACCAACATTTTCTTAAAAAATAGAGAAGCAAAAGAATATAATGGGAAACGAATAATTCTTTTCTTTTGCCTCTAATTTTTTTCACCATTGAATACATTTTTGACTGGTTTAAAGATATATTGTACTTAATAACTATTTTTTAACTAAGTGAAGAAATAACAAGTTTTGAAACCTGCTTATTGCATTATTGCTATTGTTAACAAAACAATATGTCGGCCTCCTAAGAGATCTGCATCGCCAGTGGAGTTGCCATGAATTTGTTTTCTTCTGTTTGATATTGAAAAAACTCAACGATTATCCCTTTAATTCATTTTTTCATGGTAATAATACATGCATGTGAATCGAGATGGCGTTAGAAGTGCGCCTTCTAATTGACGAAGTGTGAATTCTAATTGACTGATTTAATTATAATCCTTAATGCTCGTTACTTAATTAGCCACGAAGTCGTCCATAATGACTTGAAAGTCCCATTTTGAAAGCCATAGCCCGATATTAATTCTTTCATGAAAAACTTTATCCAGTGTTAACACCCACTCAATCCAGTTGAATTTACCACTTCATTTTAGACCTGTAATTCTCAATAATCCTACGAGGCGACTGAAAAGAAGATGCTTTGTAATTTGAGTACTAGTGGGTTGTTTCTCAACTAAACTTAATCTCATGCCATAAGGTATCAGTCATCCTTTTTAATTGTTGCATTGGTATAATGAAGATGTAAATTTCAATAAATAAATGTTTAAAAAAAATCATTTAATAAACCCAGAAAGAGGAAAAAAAGTAAAAAAAAAATTAGCTATGATCATTAGTGATTTTGAGAACTTGGTGAAACTGTTTCCATTATTATCATTATAAATAGAGGCATGTGAACAGTTTCACTTATACAATTTGAAATAATTGAAAAAATATCTGAAATGAAATTTGGCTGATATCTTCTATACCTATGGCTATATCTACTGTAAAATATAAACATAAAATATATAATATATTATATAATAAATATAGTATAAATAAATATATAAATATGGCTGATGTCAACTGTGCCAGATATCTTCAAGACTTTTTCTTGATAGAAAAAAACTGGAAGATATCGACGAGACTCCCACCTAATCTATTTGCATGTCAGGGACAATCAATAATAATAGAATACTTCTGAATGATGGAGGACTCACCAGGTCGATTCCTCAATCACCTCTGACTTCTTCTACAATAGCTACGACGGCCCGTTGTCTTGTGTGAATGAAAAATATTACGCCAGACATTCCTAGGCCCTGGGAACTGAATAACAGTTCGAGTTAGTTCTGGGAATGAGAACTGTTTAAAATTGCCCACTGTTTGGGGCTCCTGGGATTCCTAATTAATACATGTGTTACCTCGTCTTTTTCTTGTGTCAGGTTTAACGGTTGACATGTGTATTTTTAGGATTTAAATAAACTAGAATAAATAAAGATAATAATAGTATGTAAATTTTTTTTTTATATCTGAAACTATACCTCCATCTAACAAAACCGAACTCGACAAGGCGACTAATAAGAAACTATTTGAGGTCATTGTGGTCATGGAGGTTATAGAACGGAAATATTTACTTAGCGTGACATTAACCGATGATTACAAACTAACTATACACTTACGTAAAAATATATCTTAGTGAAATATTTGAAAACAATATGCAGTAATTTTAACACACTATTTCATAAAGTTGTTTAATTTTACACTAAGCGGACTTATTATCAGATTAAAATACACTTAAATCCTGATGCCTTTTTTGAAATCAGAAGCATTCAGTACATTCAATACGATTATTAATAAACTAACTTTTTATGTATTACGTAAGGGAATAAATTGCATGATAAAAAATAATAATAATAATCTGACAAATTATTCTACAAGAGGATATGTATTTTAATCTATTTTAAAAATTAATGTCTTCATATTTTAAATCTAAATATTAAATAAGTTTTTCTGATATAAATCGACGTCGAAATTAATATCAGTCAATCTTTTTTATATTATTACTCAAATATCAGTACACAAATAGTAATAGAAAATGAATAATTACAATTTTTTGAATACGTCTACTAGCAGATGAGCGAGATAATTTCAGAATTAAACGTTATAATTTATAATTTGTATATAGTATATAGATAGCTATCTAAAATCTTATTCAATATGTCAGTTGACATACTAATAATCTTTTATTAGTCTTTTTATATATTTTATTTGCATTTAATCTGCCTATTCCTGACAATAAATATTTTACCTTTTCTATTTTTATATTAGTTTTTATTCAGTTGACATTCCGTACTCCTTATTTTCAGATAACTGGTTATAATTGAAAGCACACTCTTAAATAGTCAGAACATGTGGTATGAATGAGAGAACTGTAGACCATAACGGAAAGAAATGTTAGTAAAATACAAAATATGTATTATTTTCTTGATAACAAAATTTCATAACTTCCAAAAAATTAATTATTTACTTTAGATTTCAAATTATAACTCACTATCTTATTTAAATTTTCGCAAAACTAATGCAATTGTTTAAATACTGGTGTATAATTTATGGCAAATACATGTTTATTAAAAATAAAATGTTCTATTTCAGTGATGCTGATCTATTTATGTCATACTCTTATGAATTTATTTTCTGATTTACAGAAAACCTTGAACGGTTCATAGTTTTGAGTATTCTTTATTCCACTCAACAAAGTTTTGACCTTTTCCATTATATCTTTATAAATAGAACGATTATCAGCCAGTTTGAGGAAAAATACATGGATTTTATAATTTAATCATTTTATTTTTATTGATTTCGAATCCAAAAAATAATGCAATTGTTCTCTAGTATTAATTAATTAATTAAAACGTGGCTTGCTTCCAGATCTTAAAAATTAACGAACTTGATGTAACGAAAATTATTATTAAAACATGCTAGTATTACAATCAAAAATGTTATTATAATAAATATTCTAGATTTTAAAATCATTACATACAGATTTAATAAGCTCACAAATGTATCTTTTTTACCTTTTTCAAAATATAGAGACAATTAGGCATTAAATGCCCAAATAAACTATTACGAAAACAAAAGCAAACAATATGACCCACTTATTAATAAAACAAACACCTAACCCGAACAGTTATATGTTTGGAATATACTTATGCAATGAAAAGTAAAACCACAACTCCTGTGATGTCGGCATTGCAGAAACGTGTGCGGTTAAAAAGAAACAAAGTTGGATAATTTAATAGTCTTCATAAAAAAAAAATGTTCTTTAGTGTCAAACGCAATCTGATTGGTTCATAATTCACAACCAACTAACTTGGATGACTAGTTAATAATGATGTTTATAATGAATCATATTAAATCAATAAATCATTCGTGGTAAGGAGAAAATTCTAATCAACTTTCATGAATTTTCTAATATAAAAAAAAAAAAAAATTAAAAAGTTTTTAACTATTTAAGATTTAAATTGCCTCCATATTTCGAATCCATTCATCAAACATTTCTTCTGGTTTCAACATGTCGTCGAATTGTATGCTAATGTTTCACTAGGCACTTAGATTGAGCCCCGAGGAAGCTAATAATATCTCTAGCGAAACGTTGGCAAAGAATTTGATAACAAGATCGGAATCAGAAGGACTACTTAATGAATAGATTCCATTTCAGATTTATTTTTATTGAAAATAATTAATAAAAATCACCATCATTTTTTGCTTTCATTTCATTTCAGGATACAACAAAATAAAACTTCGATTGGACCAAAAATCTATGACTTACAGCAATTATATACAGAACACTGACGAATTTAATCTAAATATTAATCACTATCGGTACCGCTCTGAAAATGGCTGTTGGTGTATTTGTTTGTATCCTTACAAGTATGATTTTGTTTTATCAAAAGAACTTTTATAAAAAGAGATGTAATTCGGAGAATTATATATTGACATGCCCTGTGCGGGATACAGGGATATGTGAAACAATTTTAAACAAATTTAGTGTCTATTCGAATAATTTTCCGAATTCTTATGATCTTTTCCCACTACATTAAAAAGCAAATGAAATATTTCGTGTAAGCTGAAACCGAACCAGTGTCTGGAAAAAGGGCCCTTATTGATTTATTGTAAGTGTCAATCAACATCTTTCTAATTAACTTATACTTAGTGACTTCCGAAAAACTTGGCTTATTATAGTTGAGAGAATTCATTCTCGGAAATAGGTGACTCAAAGGGGGTCTCTCTCTTTTTCACTATTGTATCTCATATCTACAAAAACTCGAATAATTAGAAAGGAGTTATAATAACCAACTCATTTTCAACAGAACGATGCCATATCAAATCTACTGCTAAGTTTTGAATTTAAAAAAAAAATACAACATATTTTACAATTAAAATCGTGACCTTGCATAACGGATATAAAATACACGTTGAGTTATCTAGAAGACACAAATTCAGGTATAATGGCATAGGTAAAATATGTTTGAGGATACGCACTGATTTTAATGAACCTTGAAACAGTTTTTTCGCTCTCTTCAAAAGTAGATTTTAACTATCGACATAAATTCTTACCTTCTACTTACTTCCTTATTATTAATTCCGACCTCAGTAATAGAACCTTTAAAGTAAACCATAATTTTTCCTACTCTTCCCTCTTTACTCAGTCTACTGGTGTTCCTTAAGGTAGTATCCTGGGTCCCATCCTAAACAAGATATATGACATCCGCTGTTTAGCTGACATCCCAACCCATCCAAGCACTGTCCAAACTATGTACGCTGATGACACATGTGTGTTATCAGTAAATAAGGATCTATTTGTTGCATCCTAATCTCTTCAATCCCATATCTCAAACCTTCAAGAATGGTGTCAAAATTGGAGAATTAAAATAAAACCTAACAAATCCCACCAAATTACCTTCACTCTTCGTCGTAAACCTACGAATTCCTGTCCTACTCTATCCTTTAATAACACTCCACTGATCCCTGTCGAACAGATACGTTACCTAGGACTCCATCTGTACAAACGTCTCACTTGGAATCCTCATACAAGACTGAAAAGACAAGAAACTGCTCGTCGTTTTCGCCTACTTCAACATTTACTGGACAAACGCTCTAAGCTCCCAATTAATTACAAAAGACTCATTTACATGACAGTCATCAGACCTATTTGGACATACGGAGTTGAGCTTTGGGGCTCTACTAAACCATCCAATTCATCTCGTATCCAACTCTTACAATCCAAAATCCTTCGTAAAATCCTCAATGCTCTTTATTACGTCACAAACAACCTCATACATCATGATCTTAATATCGCAAATGTTGCTGATTTGGCCCAAACTAGATTCCTATCCTTCCATGAAAAGCTCCATACGCACTTGAATCCGCTAGTCTCTCAACTTGCTTCCCATAATATTCATGATAACCCTCCGAGGCGTCTGAAAAGAAGATGACCTCGAGACCTTCTACTATAGAACTTTATTGGAGTGCTATCAAGTTTCTCCACAAGTGTTTTTTTTTTCATGTCCTTTGTTCATACAGCAGATTTACTTGATGTAATATAATTACAGTTGTAATTATCAATAAATTATTCTAAAAAAAAAATACTTTCGGCATACGGGATACGGCTTTAGAATCTACTCCTGTTTAAGAGAATACTTATATACGAAACCTCAACCTATGAGCTAGCTAACTAAGACCCGATAATACTCCCCTATAGATCTATAATTACCGATGAAGAGATCGGAAGGAGCTAGGATACGACCGGAGGTGCCGCGCCAGGGCTGCTTAATAATAAGATTAACGGTCTATGGTTCCATTGTCTTACTTAAGGTAACTATCGTTAGCATACCTTACATATCAATAGCCTCCTTCTCTATCAATTCTCTTCTGTCACCATCAGGTCCTCCCTACCATCTAATACTTATTCATGTCGTAATTTATTTGTACAAGACCATTTCGGTTTCGCAATGGAAACTATAAATATCGAAAAACGCACTATCAATCCTTGAGATTGATATAACATCGTAAATCCGACACATCCACCTGTATTTTCTTTGGTAATTATTGCGGAGGTTGTTGCTTTCAGCTAAATTACCAATTTTAACCTTTCATTCGTTTCCCTTTTATTATTTTCCAAAAATACAAGTAATCATGAGCTTTAGTAAGGAATATAGGATGTAATTATGATAAATGTGGATACTTCATCATTTCATCTAGACATATTACTTTCAAACTCTTTCATCGTCCATCCTGACCATATCTTTTCTTTTCAAATAAAATATTACTCGTATAATTTTGTTTTTTTGATATTCATGGAGAATTGATTGGATAGGAATTGCATAGCAGACTGTAATTAGCACCCATTAAGTATTTTAATAATTCCTAAGACGAGTATTTTCCATCCTCACTATTCATGGTAGAGGATGAAAAACCAATCTCAATTTCAGCTGTTATAAACAAAGAGTGCCGCAGAAAGCGCCCTATTGCATTTCAACAGCTTGGAGTATTGCTCGAATTCATTTAAATCAAGAAAATTAAGAAGGAGCAAGTACATAAAGTTTAATTTGGGGAAAGATATGCATTTCAAATTATATACGTTTTAGTCCTCTGACTCCATTTGGATGGTCCTACAGGTCCGAAAAGCCCAAAGAAAAAACGAAAAATCTGTGTGGGCGCCGAAAATTATGTTAGAACTTTTTAGGACTAACATCAATCGCTTACTAAATTTCAACCCACTAACTTTATCTGGTCGGGCCGAAGAAGAGTGATAATCTTTAAAAGTCAAGACAATTTTAATAAATATACAATAATATCTTAATTGTGTTTATGTAAAATGTTGATTTCAAAACTTATATTTTTTTATTCTTTGTTGCAGGTAAGTACAAGCTTGGGATCGTTCAATTGATAAGTTTATAGTAAGTAAGTAAGAAATAAACTACCAATTTCTGATTTTAATCTCTTACAAATATATTAATTCATAATTATCTCTTGATAGCGACATAACAAATATTATGCTTAGTTTGTTAACAAAAATAGAATTGTAAAATAATTCTATGATATACTATGAGAATAGTTGAAATATTTTTTTAGAACTTAATAAATTGAATAATAAATGCTATTGTTGTTTACTTAATCCAAACATGCGATATATGGGAACTAAAGGAAAATACGAAGATAATATGGTACTCAGTTTACATTCCACATAAACTGTGGCGAGCATTTAATTGATGACCTTGCAAGATGCAGGAAAGCCAGCAGTTCTGCTGATAACTCAGGTGGTATTTGAAGTTAATGCTACCTTGTATCAACGAAACGAATCAATTTTTACTCTTTTCAACAAGGTTTATTTTTCTTGGCTCTCTGAGCTATCAAAATCAGACTATAGAATTATGTTACTGGCAAGCCTTTGCGACTAAAGCATTCATAAAATTAATATATTTCTCTAGCATTTCTAACTGCATGTTCAATCTTTACTTTGGTTTTATTCATATACCTTAATATAACTTTATCCTTTTACAGGCTTCGCTAATAACCTTTTGTGTTAGTTTATTTTAAGAAATTTTTAGCATGATTTAATTTAGACTAAGGATTTTTAAATATATTTCTTTTAATATAAAAAACAAATACAATATATATAAAAACTAATACAATATATATAAAAAGAAATACAATATATAATTTTTTACTTATGCTTAAAGCACTAGTATTTCTTAAGTTGCACAACACAAAAATTGGTGTTTTTTTTATTTATTACCATGAAATAAAAGGGTAAGTATCTCTGTATCACACATCAAGACTGTACCAACCTAGCTTCAGAGCCCACTGCTGTTCCAAGCTCACTAATAGTTTTTGTATTTTTTTCAAAAACTAAATCAAAAAGTAGGTTTTTGACTTATGTTACTATAGAAGTACTAGTTCGATATGTGGTTTAAGGTTGGCCAAAATCGTATAACATTTTAAGAACTACAACAATATACTATAAAAAAAAAAATGGAGGATTTAGGAATAAATTAAATAGAATTTGTTAATTAAAACTGTAAAAATATAAAACTGAACTGGAAACAACGAGTATTTAAAAAATAAAAATATATTTCTGAGGCGTTAAGGATAAAAAGCGAATAACTCCAAATTCCAAAAATGGTATTTTTCACATTTTTAGTCAAACTATTGACTAGTGGTATGCCCCCGTAACTTCAGTTTTTGAACCGGTCTAAGACCATGGAAAATGAGCCGGAAAAGTCGTCTTAGACAAAATTGAGTAATTTCTAGGTAAACTAACGAACAATTGCAAAACAATCACTTTTTGAAAATTTTGAGTTATCCGGTTTTTATCCTAAACGCTTCATATAAGGTATCATTTACTTTTCTTAACCGTACTTGGTGTTAGCAGAACAAGTGTTGAACCTACTTAAATATAAGTTATTAGGTACTGATATGAATACTAATGTATTAAAAAATATTCTTAAAATTTTTTTTATTTTTTATTTAATACACTTGATAAGCATCACAAAGCGGAAGATATTTTACGCTAGAATGAGACCTTGTCCTTCGGAGATGACCTTAGCCGCTACAATACATTCGATCGGATGTTTTTATGCTTGCGAACCTTTCAGTAAACGTCGACTTCTCATTATTCATCATTACGTTACGCCTTACGTGATGTATCCTGTTTTTATTAATAATTTTAAGATAAAAAAAAATAAAAAACTGACTTTGAGAACCCACTGCTACCGTATCAAACCGAATATAGTTGCTATAATTCTTGTTAATGCTACAATAATAGTTTTAAAAGATTTTAGAAAAATATTTTTTAAAAGGATTTTTTCATTTTATTTTATATAATTAATAAATCTGTAAAGCATTTTCACCGTAAACTATTTTATTTATTAATAATTCTTCTGTTTCATTAAGTGTATGCCATTTATTTATTTAATATTATTGATTAGTTTATTTATTTTAATAATTACTATTATTATATTTTAAACGCTGAAATTATTTGTAAAACTTCAGGAAGTTACTTACAATTCAGACCTTTATTAGATCGTTCATTTTCCAAATTGAATCGAACAATAACTTTTTTACGTTCCTTACGATATAATTTAACTCTCTACTGTGTGAAACGAAATCTCATAGTATCATGTTAAGAAAATATCAACGATATTTTGAGATCATGTTAATTTCGTAAATATTGCCCTAAACATAATTCGTTCCTATTCCGTCTAGATTACTCATTTTATTAAAAAATTTTACCAATAAACCTGAGCAAGAAAAATAAATGTTTGGTTAAGGAAACGATGTTATGATTGATTCCAATTAAAAAAAATCATTATTTTTTTTTTAAAGTATCACGAAAAATTAGAAAAAAGTCGAAAAAGATTTTGGTTTACTAGATAAATAATTACTTTAAATACTTGCTTTTGTCAGAAATGACACAATATTTGGGAAATAATTATTTTAAAACAAAAGTAAATTATAATTGTTCAATAAATTATGTATATCCATCTATATACATTTACATCTATCCACTTGCCTTAGTGTCAACTCTAATAATATTAATAATAATATCCAGAATCATAGAAATAGCAGTTCCATTTAAAACAAACTTAATGAACTCCAGATCCGAAAAAAATAAGATATACCAGGAACTTGCTGGTAAGTTAAAATCACTTTATCATTTAGAGAAAGTAATAATAACTCCAATTGTCCGAATGGTCTCATATTGAAAAGCAGGGGGTACAGAAGACCTTAGCCTCGATTAGGAAGAATTATTGGCGCAAAAAGCAGTTCTGTCGGATAACTTTGTGTAAAATTGTGAGAAAATTCTTTAATGAATAAAACTGTTTACACTTTCCTTGAATTTTTAATTCCGGGAAGTGAATTTGGTGTCAGAGAAATGTGTTTGAAAAATAAAAATAATATAATAATAATAAGGTAATTGGTGTTGGTGTTTTTAACTTGACTATAAATTTGTGACCTGATTGGGCTTGACTGGACTTTTGTAGTGGCTACAAACTAGCAGTTGCAACAAGGTTATGGCTTTGAGATTAGTCACTTGCTTATTCGTTTTGGCCTTAAGTATGTAAGCATTCGAGTCATGTTCAAAATTCTGTTTCAAAATATGCAGTTGACCAGAATATAAATGTGGAAAGATACTTCCATGAATCAGAGGAACTTTCAGATTGAACCTTCGGCGAATTCACATTGAATGACTGAAAATGGCCTCCTTTATCAGGAACCAGGATGTTTTCGACTCATTCCCATTCATATTAGAAACCGTCGTTAGAATGTGGATCCATTTTCATCCTCTAAATGAAATCCGTATTCAGAAGCTAAGGTTCCCAGGAAGGAGAAAGCGCCAGATGGAACATACTCAACCAGAGAACAGAAATCAACCGCGAGGAGGACACGTAGTAAAGCGGGGTCTTCGGGTTAATGGAAGAGGCGCGAAAGTGGCATAAATAATATTTCGGTGGGGAGGCGAGGATGAGGAGTTGGTTAAGGCGAGGAGGCGATGAAGGCTTGTAGGAAGTATTCGAGTCTGTATAATAATAGGCTGGTATTTCTTTTTAATATTAAAATAAAAGGTCTAATGATATGTGAAGATCTCTGATTTTAGAGCAATACAAATGAAATAATAAATCACAAACTATAATAAAAAACATTAAATTTATATATGACACTCTTGAAGGCATGAAGGAAAAAATCAAGACCGAGGATGTTCCCTAAAACTTTTTTTAATCCTTTAAAATCTCTACGATCCATGAAGGGTCTTTAGTTCAGTACATGATAGAGGCAAAACTGTTTCTTAGAAAACGTAATAATAACATAAGAGGTCTCTGCGTTTATAGCAATATGAATGAAATAATAAAGCATAACTAAATAAAGGCGATATATAAATTTTTGTAGGAAACCATTGAAGACATGTAGTCAAAACCGTGGATGTTCTCTCGAACTTTTTGTTTTTAAATTTCTATAACCCATAAAGGGTCTTAGATTCAGTAAATGGTAGAGACTATACTGCTTCTAGGAAAACGATTGTACAGAAGATTTGTTCGAGACCAAACTCAACCGCCAGTATTTTCACACACAAGGATACTCACTTTGTAGAGGATGGGTGAGACCCAGAAGAGTCTTTCGATTCCACACGTTCCATCCATGGCTGTTAGCAGATTAAGTAATTCATAATTAATATCATTTCAATTTATTGAACAATTATAATTTACTTTTGTTTTAAAATAATTATTTCCCAAATACCGTGTCATTTATGACAAAAGCTATTTCAAATAAATAGACTCACCGATATTTTTCATCTAGTAAACCAAAATCTTTTTCGACTTTTTTCTAATTTTTCGTGATACTTTAAAAAAAAATAATGATTTTTTATTTGGAATCAATCATAACATCGTTTCCTTAACCAAACATTTATTTTTCTTGCTCAGGTTTATTGGTAATAATTTTTAATAAAATGAGTAATCTAGACGGAATAGGAACGAATTATGTTTAGGCCCTTCAGCGTAGAAACTGAGCACTTTACACACTTACGCTCCTGCTAGCTGCCTACACTACTACTGCACACTTAGCTTCTCTCTTAAACTTCTAATACTGAAAATAAGAGACCTCATTACATCCCAATAGTTACCTTATAACTAGATTTATTATTTGTTACATAGATGAGAAGTATAAAGAATGACTTAAAAAAAGAAACAAAATCTTCTCGACAATTCCTCTAAACTACGTAGTCTAGAATCACTCGAAATATTTGCAACCGGTGCATGTAAAAACGCAATGGAGGTTATCTTAACGGAAGCTGTATTGTTTCTATTAATTAATTTAAAGTACTCTCTCTAAATGAAACACGTAGGTTGAGCTTAATAAAAAAATATTCACCACTGGAATGGCAGGCAATTTTTCATGTTTTCTGTAAAACTATAAAATTGTAATTATTCAAAACTATAAAATTGTAATTATTCAATGTTATTTGGACAGGCTTTGATTGTATTAGAGAAAAATGGTTAATTGGTAATGTGGTTAAATGTACTAAAGAAGTATAAATTTGCTTCTGTTCTAGCGAAAAAAGCCACGCTGGGGTTAAATTGATTAGACTCGAACCAAGCCTGGTCAAACCTCGCTTTTAAGCAAATCTGAGCTTAAGTTACATCGACAAACCCGATTTGCAAGATAACGATCGATTTAATGATATTTTTTGGTAGAGAAAGTTTTCTCTGCTTATAAATGAATACATTACTACTTTCAAATAATCAGAAACCTCAGGTTTAAAGACGAATTTTTAAAGTTTATTTTTGTAATCACACCTGTCGGAAAAGTTGATAATAATTGAATTTTCTGTCTCAAAACTTTATATTGTCAAATGATAGCGAATAATCTTCTTGGTCACTGGGAACAGTAGCTCAACAAGGTCCCTAATCCAGTTCTTTTTCAGGCCTGTGTTTGCAAAATTAGTTGTGGTCCTACTCTGTAAGATCACGTTAGTATATTAGAATGCTTCGTTTTCATTATTTCGCCTTTGAAGCTGTAAAGTCATTTTTACACTTCGTCGACGACTTTTCTTATAGATTTATACAAATCTGTTTAGTTTGTATTATATATTTGACATCCAATAAAATGATCTTTATTTGAAATAAAAAATCTTTATTTAAAAAAGATAGTAATCATAAATAACTCTTATATCTGGGAGGGATTGGCTTAGTTGAGAGTTGCCGAAGGTTTAAATACCGCTCGCTGGAAGGCTTTTACTTAATCTATTATTGGCCGGGGATGGATCCTATGGTATCTAGGACCCCCCTAAAGCTCACCCACCCACTATAAATTGGATGGAATACGGGGGATATCTGGCGGTTGAGGGTGATCTAGGACAAATCACTTCTCAGCACAACCGTTGTCCAAGAAACAGTACAGTCTCTACCATGTACCGAACCCTCAGACCCTTCATGCGTGGTACTGGTACAGGTTTTTTTCTTACATCTAAAATAATAGTTGTAAAAATTGCTGTACTAGCACTTTCTTCAGTAATTCTGACTTCAGAAAAGTATCGAGAATAAATTTCACCATTTCAAAGCGGATTTGAAACTATAAAATCAGCACGAATCCCTTTCCCATATCAATTCTTTCTAATTTCAGTTATATTTTTAAATATTATCCAAAAACAAACAGTTGCAAGATTTTTTAGGATGACTTAAAAAAAATTGGTTGACTGCGCATGCTTGGCCTCTACTAAACATTATCAAGAACATTTTATCCATGTTAAAGTTTAAATAAACGTTAGTATAGCATAATTTAAAAAAAAACTATAGTTTAGAAAAGGATCTTATTACACTACACATTCCGCCCTCGTGCTAAAAATTCCTTAATTACAGGTTAGTTTAGTTATCAGCTTCGCATTCCTCGGCGTCCACTGTATTTATAATTTGCTGGAGGATACTCACCGCTAAACAAAATCTATATGAAAATATACCGATAAGCAGCTGAAGATATCATTTAAAAGAAAATATATACTTTGTATGAAAATTTATAAAATTACATTTTTCGCATAGATTTTATTATAAGAAGTTACTCATTTTTCGGAAAATTTATCACGTTACAATGTCTCTAATTCGCTTAATGTGTCTTATACGGTTTATAATTAACAATATTAATTAAAGTATAAATGTAATAATAACAATACTATATAGTGTACACGGTAATAGCAAGAATTAGTTAATATATTCAAATGGTATTACGTGGCCTAGTTTATAAGAATTGATTACCTATGTTTTCAATAGCAAATCACAACCACAAATTAGGAATTTAGTCCAGTGTAAATCGTTCAAATAAAATGAATACGATTACAGAGAGAAAAATTTTTTATAACAATTTTTAATTTATGCCAACGATAAAAGGAAGTGTAAATAGAACCAAAGGAGGATTATTATAATATAAGTATGTACAAAAAATGCTATATTTACGAATTGAGTAACATAAATGTATAGCTTAGCGTAAAAAATATCATATTTACAATTGAAATTTTTATAGTTAAAAGGTTGAAGGTAAAACAGGAAATATTTAAGAAAATTTGTGATTTGTACAACAAAGTAGAAATAAATATGAGGATAATATTAATAATATCTAATATCACAATATCTAATACAACATCAAAGAAGATATAGTGAAGCACATCTCACAATAACTGCCTCATCAAAAATACTGTTGATTCATTCAAATCAAGTCAAAATTCAAAGTCCAAACTGCTGATGTGGGATGTGCTCTATCTTATTTTATTGAATTGGCGAAACATTGACTGGTATTTTTTCCCAGCATTTCTGAGACTTTTGGGGATTTTCCTATTTTATTATAACCCAGTGTTTAGGTTATTAGAGAATTAAATACTTGGCGAATATTCTAATTATTCCGATGTGTAATGTAGATAAAAATTT
This sequence comes from Arma custos, assembly GCA_037127475.1. NCBI lineage: Eukaryota > Metazoa > Arthropoda > Insecta > Hemiptera > Pentatomidae > Arma > Arma custos. The sequence goes on from CM073759.1 coordinate 40,475,533, forward strand.
AGTGAATTAGGAACATTCGAAAAATTATAGGCTGTATTTTTTCCTAATAAGCATTTAGCAAAAATTGATTCAATAGTAACGTTTTTCCAATTGAAACCGAAAACCCTTACAGATTTTGAAAAACCGATTTAAGATTTTTAATTTTACCCTTTTTTTTATTTAGGCTAACCCATAAATATAACAAAACCATATAACAATTGTCTCTGGTATCAATACGTTGAAAACAATTATTGGGCAAAAACTTAGCTTCTTTATTATTTTTTAATGAGAGTAAACATTTCATTTCTAATTCCATCACATTACTGTGACTCATAAGGCTGTTTTGCAACACTGGTTTTTCATTGTGTAGGCTTTAAAGTGTTCAGTTCTAATAACTTTCCTTATAATACTCCTCCTCAGACCGAATAAAGGAAGTTCTGAAGTCATCCTGTTGAATAAAAAGAGGCTCTCGAAAAAGGAGTTTTTTCTTGTCTTTATCTCATTATTCCCTAAAAATTGTAGTTTAAGAAAAACATTTTTTAAATAAATAAAAGTTGTATCATTAAGATTAATTTTCAATAACCTTAATAGTGTGTGTTGACTACTGATTGCCTAAAGCTATTTTTTTTTTTTGTTATTTTAAACCAGAAAACGTTTAAAATCGATACAAAACTATATTGTAACCTTAATGCGATAATAATGTTAGTCATATTTATTATGTGTAAAGGCGAACCGAACTCGTTTATGCCACGAAACGAGCAGATTGCTATTTTAAAATTACACGACGGAGTTAAATTTAATGTTATACATTTGTGAATGATTATTATTTATATAGTATGAAAAATAAAGAGAAATGTAACGTCGAAAATGAACGATAACGCAATAACTCAAATTAAATTGAATGAGATTTTAATGGGAGTTATTATTGGAGAAATTACAGTGCTTTAGGGTCAAGAACAACCCGAGGGCCGAAATGAATGAGTAAATTTAAGTACTTCTTTCCCAACAGGTCCTAGCGAGTGACCTCGCCAAGCTTATTAGGAGGCAATCCAACGTTATCATTAAGCCGGCTCAAAACATCTACAAATACTAATTGGGAACAATATTCCATCCTTGTCCGCGTCAGGTGTTTGTACCATTTGGTAATCCTTGGCGTGTCATGTCGGAAATTAATGAAAGAGTCTCAAAGGGTTATCAGAAATGGGTTATTGGTGAGTCAAGAACTTGGAATTGAGAATAAATAGTAATTAAAGCAAATGATTACAGTTGTGGTTTTTTTTTTATTGTAGTACTGAGTTCCTGAGGCAGGGATACCCCCAATGATTGCAGTTGTATCATTTCTTAAAATAAATTTTGTACTTGATTGTATCATTTAATTATCGTTTCTGAAGTGGTCTATGTCTTAGAATTACATCTTAAAACGACTCAACATGAAATTTGACCGTCAATAATTAAGGGTGAACCTAAACATTTTTGGGAGTTTATCTGTCAAGCAATTCTGGACAGAAAATCATACTTATTTGTAAAAATGTTTTAGTTTATTTTTTTAATTGATTCTCTTTAACGTCCTTAGCGATGACTGCTCTTCTTAAATTTCTTGAATTTAATCAATGCCATTTTTTTTTATATGTTCGTATGCTTTTAATATTGGATATGCTTCACACGTAAAGTTTAAGTTTAGTTCGTTCATTCGTCATTGGTTTATGGAGATATGACTGCCCGATTTGGATGACTTTCTTTTTTCCTCTTTTTACCTTCGTGGTTAGGTACTTTGATTGAATAATGGATATTGATTCGAAAGAATCTTGTGTAAAGAATAAAATAAATCAATTTATTAATTTTATTATTAAAAAACTTTTATATATTTTTGCCTTGATACAAAAATTAATCTGAAATAAAATTAAAAAAAAAAAAGGATCTTGTTCCATATTGATCCAATCACTAAACTCTGTAAAAGTAATTATTTTTATTTATTATTAAAAAGAATCATACAAAATTAATTTAATTCATTACAATTATATCTTAATGGATAATACTTATGGTAAAGTAATTATATTTATATTCCATATTCTAATATAATTAAAGGATTATATTTGTAACAAAATTATAATTGCGATTAGATGGCAAATAAATTAATGATGAACTAATTAATGGAAGAGCACAGGTGCTCCCATTGAATCAAATGATTATTGATTCACTATCAACAGACCGCATCAGACTGGTCTCAATAAAGAATTCATCAAACATTTTTTATGATTCCTTTTGATTTATTTTTACTGCTATCAAAGTATTTGTCATTTTGCCTGAAGGTTTATAAAAATAATGAGTGCGACCTTCTGAGTATATTGTGATATATATTATTAATGATCTAAGAAACCACAAATGTGCTATAGATCTTACAGACGCATCATTAAAGTTATTCTGATGTGGGAAATAATGACCGAAGTATTGTTGCGTCAGAGTACCTTCTACAAACTATAATTGCGATCAGCTTTGTTCTTCAATAATGGCAGTTAAACATAATGTAAAGTTTATAAAATATATTATATAATTTGTGTTATAAATGTCTCATGTAAAAGAAAATAATAGGCGCAGACGCCGAATTGTCAGTTTAGTGCTGCCATTTAACATTTAAACCAACGATACTTCATAGATTTTCTTAAATAATAATTTTTAACTAAACGATGAACTCTTTATTATTGAGAGCTACTTAAGAGGAATGATTTCGGGATTAAATCAATAGAGGCAATTCTTCATTGTATCATTGCCCAATTTAGATTACTTTCTTTTTTTCCTGTGTGGTTAGGTATTTTGATTGAATATTCGATATCAATCCAAAACTGCATATTACTTGTGTTATTTAATAGTAAAGCTCCCTTATTTCCATATCAATTTCCTTTTCTTTTGCGGCATTTTAGCCTACATATACGAAAATTAAAATATCTTTAGTTATGTTTTTTGGTCACTTCTATCAAAGTCGAGCCATTTTGCCTCTGGTCTTAAAAATAAATCCTAATGGATGGTGCCCAGTCTTATAATACAATTAAATAGCACATGGTAGGTTTACTGGTATCGTAATAAATATATTAATTACTAAAAATACTTTTTTAATTCTTAATTTAATCTTGAATTCCTAAGATTTACTTCTTACTCTGCTTACATATTCTTGGACGACTCCTGCCCCAAACAAATTGCGGATATTCTCATTCAGTGGGCCTTATAGTTCCAGCTCGAAGATATTAATAGGGCATTAACAGGACTTGAGAGAAAGAAAGTGCCTCGATTACTGACTTATCAGCCATTTCATTTCAACTAATTAAAATCGCATAGGAGTTAATGTTATAATATTATACAATTATATAATACTTATTATATAATTTAATTAAAGATTTACCATATAGCGAAAATCAGCATTTTAAATTAAAATAAAATATTAAGACCGTGGAAAAATTCCAACGAAAAGCCCTTAATTTTCCAAAACAAGAACAGAAATTGAAAATATCTGTCCAATATTTCGCCTATTCAGGCATCCTCAGGGTAGAAAAAGAATAACAGCAAAACAAAACATGAATAATGTACTCAAGAAACATCCCACCACCTCCAAGGCTCGACCCCAGCTGGATAAGGTTAAATAAAACAGCTGATAAATACTTCAGAAATTGACAATTCAATATACACTCACCAAACTTCAAAAAGCACAACAGAAAAAAAAATAGTAAACAACACAAAACCATGAGACCATATACGCGAAATATTGGACAGATATTTTCAATTTCTGCTTTTGTTTTGGAGACTTAAGGGCTTTTCGTTGGAATTTTTCCACGGTTTTAACATTTATGTAAGGTCTCTTTTTATCTTTGCCTTTTCAATATAAAAGTGCAATAGTTAATAAAGTTTGACTTTTGCGAGTTTAAACTGAACTGAGTAAATAATGTATTTAATTTAAATACTGATTTAATTTGGGTTAGATTATAAACTATCAACTGTGATATTTATTAACTTAAAATAGTAATTGTGATTGTAAACATCTTATGGCTAAAGCATAATTTTGTAAATGCAACATAAAAGTATGTCGAAATAAATTAAGACAATTTTATACTTCTTGTTCACACTTCCTGACAGTTCAATGGTGGCCTTACTGATTTCTCTCTTAGTTTTTAAATTACAAATTAATTTAAATGATAATAACATATTTTATTGATTTAATTCAAATTTGAAAGAGCGATAGATTGATATTTTTGTACTTTTAACAATCTACTAAATCTAATTGTAATTAAATTTCGGTATTGTTTCATTATATATGTAGTATATATATTCATATCTCTGTAATAATTGTTTTCAAACTAAGAGTGACAAGAACAATAAAAGCAGAGACGCCACTTAGACAGTCGATAATACCTTATCAGAGTGCTAACAGGAATCGTAGGAATTTACAGTCCTATTTGTCAAATATGATAACCTGTTAAATCTATCAATTTATATTGATGGGAGGATGATTATATTTTATTGTTTTCACATTCTAATGATTATTACCTAGTTATAAATTTTAATGACATATTATACTTCAAATCTTTTATGTTTGGAAAACTACTTGAGGTTTTTTTTTTTTTTTACTTTTGTAGAGATCTTCTCAGGGGCTACCTACTGCTGTAACACTTCTGCTATGCTATGATGCTGTGTGTTACAGATATGTAAGCATATCTTCTACGGTCTAATGTCATGTTTCCCCCTGTATCTCGGTATTTTAATATGAACGAAGATGAACTTAAATGGCTAATGATTTCTAGTTTGGGTTTCCAACTGTGCGCCTGACTTCCGGAGACGAACTGATGACGCCGGGGGATCGGGCTGAACGTTTGGCGAAGGCATACGAGGCGAGTGATGCTGCTCGGCTGGTAAATGCTCCACCAATCCCTGAGGGACCCCTTCCCTGCCCCAATGAGAAACCCATTTTTTCCACCTTCAAAGGTCTTGAATCGGTACTACGGCGCACTAAAGAAAAAAAATCCTCTGGGCTAGACAACATCCCTTATGTCATGTTGAAGATGCTCCCTAGAAAAGGTAAAGCCTTCCTATTGAACATTTTCAACACCTGTATGAGAATCCTATACTTTCCTGAAGCATGGAAAAAAGCCATTGTAGTACCACTACTTAAGCCGGGGAAGTCTGGTAAACTACCTCATCACTACCGGCCGATCAGCTTGCTCTCTCATATGAGTAAAATTTTCGAAAGGCTGGTCCACCACCATTTGCTGACCCACTGTAGAGAGGAAAACATTATCCCCCAGAACAGACTGGTTTCCTTAGAGGTGTTTCCTGTGACCATTACCTGGCAAAGTTCCAAGCGCACACCATAGAGCAGATGAACAGGAACAAAGCCACGGCCTTTATATCCCTTGATTGCACTCAGGCCTTTGACAGTGTGTCTCACACACTTTTACTCCGACGCTTGGAAGAGTTTAACTTCCCAGACTCGTTATGCCGTCTAATCCGAAGCTATATTAGCCGAAGATCCTTCGTCGTCCGAGTCGGGGAAAGTTACTCGACTTCTAGCAACACCACCTGTGGGATACCACAAGGGTCTGTACTGAGGCCACTGTTGTTTGTGATATTCACAGCACCCGTGGTCTCGGTTAAGCATGAAGGAGCGGTAGTAGCGGCCTATGCGGACGACATAGGGGTTTATGCTTCAAGTGCCAACGCCCGTCATGCCCTTAAAAAGGCACAAAAGGCGTCGGTGTCAATTATTGATGACTTAAAGCTGAATGGCATCAGGGTGAATCCGTCTAAGACGGATGCCGTCGTGATATCCTTTCAGGAAGGTAAAAAGCGCCTCCCGACGACCTTCACAATTGAAGATGAAGATCGTCGTGTATCTAACTCTATCCTCTACCTTGGCGTCACTCTTGATAGGCATTTTACCTTCTCGAGTCACGTCAGGGGGAGGTTGAAACTGGCCCGACAAAAGTCCAATAGGCTCTACCACCTCCTCACTTCGCCCGAACTGTCGTTACGGCTTAAATGCCAAATTTATAAATTAATTATTAGACCAACGCTGCTCCATGGTGCGCCGCTCCTTAAACATATTTATAAAACCACACTAAAAAGTCTGCAGCAGTTCCAGAACTCCATCCTTAGGCGTATAGTTAAAGGCACGTCGCTCCAAAGGGCGCGTAATACTAAAATCTATGAGGAGCTGAAACTCCCGTCTATACCGAACTACATTAGCCGGAGGCACATCAAATTTTTTGATGGGCTGAAGGCATGAAGCAACCCACTCTTTAGAGGCTTAGTTCCCCCTCCCAGACTTGGTCGACGTGCTCTCATTGGCCTAGGCCTGGGGTGAGGACTCCCTTGTCCAAGCCTTTCTTCCTTTCTTCCTTCCTCTCCCCCCTTTCTTCTTCTTCCTATCACCTAATTCCTTAAAGCGGTCTCTACCTGCTTTGAATTTATAGAATCAGCGGCCTTGACCGGTTTAGAGAACCCGCCTTCAGCGGACTCATACTATGTATTGCTTAAAATACCTCCGGGTAGAAAAAGTACTTTAATTATTTCCGTATATATATATATATATATATATATATATATATATATATATATATATATATATATATATATATATATATTGTAAATATTTCTTTATATAAATAAATGGAGATTCGAAACAATATAGTTTGAGTTTCTCTTTAACAGCAAATGTGTACTAATCCATGAACTTTATGTTCCACATATATCTTATGCAGTTTAATGAAATAAAGTTTTTTTCTCTACTCTTGTTTAAAGGCTGATAAAAATGATATAATACAGCTAATTGCTGCTACATTGATTATTCCCTATTTATCTTTTTCTCAAGTAATGTTTATTCGATGAAATTTATTACTTGTGTATTTATAACTTTTGTGGGATAGATCTATACATTAACTATTAGGTCTATTTAGGCCTACGATCGATAACAGTGACACGTTTTATAATTCGTTGATCAATTACAATACCACCAAATAAAGCCCGCTTCCTAATAGTTTGTTTGAAGTTCTCGAACCATTTCTTACTCACAAAAAGGAGTTAAGAAAAAATAAAACAAATTGAATCACAGGGAGAGACTAGTACTTTTTTAAAAATATCTGAACGTGATGTTGAAAATAAAAATAATAATTAATAAAATAAAGCAAAAAGTAAATATTTTAAGAGTAGTGTAAAATTGTAGAATGACTCATTGTGCCTAGATTTTTCCCCAGAATTTTCAAGATAATAATCAGCTACTTTATTACGCTTAAATGTAATTAGTCATTCAAGGCACATGATTAAGATTTGAAGATTTATGTAACACATTAAATATTGATGATATGGAAAAATAGCTAATATTACATAATATTTCAGTTATGCTAATTTTACCTTTCAGGTTCTGGTTGAAACATGAATTTTTCATTAATGACATGGGATTTTTAACGCTCTTGTTTATTTGTCTCTTAAAGGATTTCCTAGTTACGGTTATGAAGAAACGTCGAATCGCAATTTATATATCAAGTTTTCAACACTTTTTTCGTGTAAAGGTTTGAAGGTGCTAGGGGGAAAGACTCGACAGAGAACTAACAGTGTACAATTTGAAGGACCCAACTGCTGGGGTGGGATGGTACCACGATCTATTGATTCATGTAATGATCCCATAACTAGGTCACAGTTGAAATTAGAGAGTGCGTTCGTTTCTGGCAGGTAACTATACTTCGTCGACGTGCCTCTGCCAAATAAGAAGTAATAACAATTAAAAAATAGCCTTCAATATATATAAATTTTTGATTAGGTAATAAAATAATAGAGTACAAAAAAGTTTTAATATTTTTTGTAATTTATTTATGAAAGATATATAATGTAATGAGATAAAGGCAAGTAGAGAAACTGGCCTCTGTTAGTACTGGAATAACCAATTCACCTTAAAAGGTGAGGAGGCCATCTTCAGACTTAGGAGGATTTTCAGGAATTGAATAGATTGTTAGGTTTGAAACTACTGCGTTTTAGTGGAAATAAAGTTTTACATGGGTCATTAAGTCCATTACAGATGAATTTGTTCTGACAAATTATCCTTAATTTGATACGAAAATAGCCATTGACCATTTTACAAAGGATTTTGGATTGTAAGGATTGAATACAAGAGGAATTCGATGGCTTAGTGGAGCCTCTAAGCTATCCGTAAGTCCGTAACTCCAGATGGGTCTAATGATTGTCATGTATTTGAGTCTTTTGTAATTAATTGGGAGCATAGAGGGTTTGCCTAGTAAATATTGATGTAGCCTGGAACGGCGTTTCTTGTCATTTCAGTCTAGTTTGAGGATTTCAAGCTAAACGGTTTTCAAGATCTAGTCCTAACTACCTGATCTGTTCTACTGGAATCACTGAGGTGTAATTAAATGATACAGAAGGACAAGAAGTCATTGGTTTCTGACGGAGGGTAAAGCTGATTTGAAGGGATTTGTTGGAATTTATTTTAATCTTCCAGTTTTGACAGCCTTTTTTGCGATTAGTGATATGGTATTAAAGAGTATGGAATGCTATAACTGGATAAGTATATGACTGTTAATAGTCATGTGCCATCAGCAGACATGGTAAGGATAGTATCAGGATGGGTTGGTATGTTAGCTGTATAAGTTGTGTATAGGATTGGGCCGAGGATAATGAGGAACACCAGCAGATTGAAAAAAGGGGGATGCGTAGACTTTACTATTGTTTACATTGAATGACCTGTTAGTGAGATAGGATTTGATAATGAGAAACTATGTAGGAGGTAGAAATCTATAGAGTTTGTAAATAAAAAAATAAAAGCTATCAATGCCATTTCTCAATGAGCTAAAAAACTGAATAATGAGAATCGATGAATGGGATCTAGGAAGAGGTCTGTGAGTCTAGTAAGCAACCAGCTGTTCTGTGACATGTGTTTTGGAACGTTCCGATTTATTTTTAGATTAAAACATGTTTAACTCGAGAGATAAACAAATTCTCTCAGCGGATTGTTTGCCTTCCTCTTTCTAAGTGTACGTCCTCGGCTATATATAGGACTTTATTGTTCCTCTGCTTCCATCCGTTTACAACATCGTTAATAAAGTTCCATTCTCCGACTTTGTTATTTTAATTCCGAGTAAATAAGAAGACTTCCTACGATAAGTGTTGAACATCTGCTTTGCCTGCGCCTAGTTTTGAGTTTTGACCCCTGACACCAATAACATTAAACAATTACGAGCCGTCAGTGGGATCCCACGCCATCGCCTACCAACACTATCCTTGAGCCCACCTCCGTCTGCAATTTACCTTGTTTTTCCAAAAGTTTTTTACCAAGGCATTTACAAGGAAAATAATTTATTTTAACAGTGCAACTATCCTTCAACTTCAAGCTTAAGTATAACTTAAATATAAGGCTTCAGAAAAAAGATCAAGCTCAAAAGACACAATACTTACTCAGACATGAGTGGACATATTCAAAAAGGTCTCTAAAAACTATAGGAAACAAAAATACCTGCCGATATGTCGCCAATTCAGGTATTATCAGGCCAGAAAGTGGTTGATAACAAAATAAATAAATAAATTTCATCCCAACATCTTAGCACCACCAAGGCAATAATTCAACTCATATTGCAAAGATATTTTTTCTTCTTATCGATTTTTGAGACATGTGGCTTTTTTTTTAATTTTAAGTTTTCCACTCATTTCATAAAAAGGTTTTAGATTTAGATTACATAAAGCTGTACCACCACCAAACTGTAATTGTGTTTGATGACGTATCATGTACTACTTTTATTCCTTTGAGCGAAAGTTGAGCCTTCCAACTGGTGTGAAATTTTTGCATCCAAATAGATCAGGATCATTCTGGTCACTTATTCATATTTTCATTATTTCATAAAATGCCGACTATTTTATAAATATTATTGCAGGATAAACTATTAGATCGACATAAATTAAATAGTTTTTAGAAAAGTATGAAATGGTGGTGAAGTGAAGTCAATAAATTTTACACAAAATGAGTTTAACATATTTTATTTGTGCCACCATTTCGATCTAATATTTAGGCCATCATTAGGACTGAGATAAATATATATATATATATATATATATATATATATATATATATATATATATATATATATATAAACTATTTAAACATTGCAGTACTAAAGAAAATAAAGTAGAATAATTTAAACAGAGAGGATTAGAATGAAGTACAAAGAGCAAAAGATAAATTATTAAATAATTGATGAGTACTTTTTTTAAACTCAGTTGGTCTTTCACCAATAACATGGTATTCATCAAATCATCAAAATCTAATGAATATCATAGATGATAAAAATAAAATCAATTCTCTTGTAATTTGACTACGATTTTATTATCTAAATTTTATTATTTTTATAATTTATGTTTTATTATGTTCTAGATATCTTTCCATCTTGTTAATTCTCATCAATTATATTATAATTTATTTGTTGCTCTTTGTATGACCATTTAACAGTCTTCTAAGATATACAGTCAACAATTTCCATATCAACATAAATAGTTTTTAGGTGTAAATTCATAAAATTAGTCATAATGGAAAACACCTCAATTTTATAGTCAAATAAAGATAACGTAATTTTATAAAAAAAAACATTATTGTACTAAATACTATTGTATTGAATTGTTATAAATATATAACGAAAAACAGAGTCACATTTAGTATGCCATACGATAATCCAATGTTTTTTCTACCATTTTATTCGTGATAACACTGTAAGTGGGAAATGCCACAACAATTTCAAATGTGGGAAAAACTGGTATTTCTGAAGGTCGGCTACTTTCTTTTTTAAATATTCTTATTGCTAAGAAAATCATGTGTATTGTTAAAACGTTTGATTTAAAACAACAAAGAGGCTAAATATAGCTGCCCATAACTAATTTATCAAACATCATATCCATATGAAATAATAAACAAATTTATAATTACAGAATCTTTAACACTTACAGAAATCTTCACTATAAAGAATAAAAAAAACATTTCTGGCTGAAAATAATTCAGCAAAATAAGATGGGAAATAAACTGGAATAAAATAATATGTCGGGTTTTAGAGTTTACTTTTCAATTTTGTTGTTATATTTTTAATTTTGTGAGATATTACAGATCAGCAATAAAATAAACCTTAAAAATATTGACTGTGTACAGCTCATTATAGTAAAAGGAGAAAAATCACTGAAGCATGTTGTCGGTGTCCTTTGACTTGGAAAGTGGTTTCGATGATACCCTTCCGGTAGGTCATGACATGCTCGGACCTCAAAGAACTAAAAAAAACCAAAACCCTTTGTGCCCTAAAAAACAAGTATAGCTAAAGATGATGATCCTTCCTGAGTCCAGCACGTAGAGCGCATAGGTTTATTTAGACCTAGGGATTCTTTTTTTACTTGAGCAAGACAAATTACAGGAGCTTAACTACTTGGGAGGTCCGGGCATCAGGTGGCTGCCTTCATTTGCGGTTCAAGACGCCTATGATGCTTATTGTGTGTTAAAAAAATAATTATAAAAATTTACTATAATTTCGATTTAGCCCTGAAAAAGTATTTTGAACTGCTGAGAGTTAATGATTCTAGAAAATTTTGGCACTCGAAACCGCTATCTTTATAATATTGACACTAATAAACGTTTTTAATATCTTGTAAAATTTTCTCTAGATTTCTACCCTTTATTAGAAATTTCATTATTATTTACATATTTATTTATATTATTTATATTAATATGCTTTAAGGAAGCTTGAAAATAGTTTTTTTTTTTGTTTTGGTTATTTTATTAAGCAAAAATAGGTTAACACTTCTGCTTAAGAGGAAAAATCTAATATTATGCCTCAATAACAAAACGCTCAAAATGGAATACATTATTACAGATGTATATAAAATGTTTTTCCTATCATCTGTTTTAATTATACAATCGAGAGGTAGTTATGTAAAAAAAAATAAATCAATAAATTAGTATATCAAGAAATACTCTGGTTCTCAAATAATGCATGATAGGTATAGATTTTCTCCTATTTTAAAATTTACTCGAAATTGTTGGCTTTTCTTAAATAAGTAATTTCTGCAAACATTTCTGTGCTTTAGATTTATGAAATTATGTTTCGAGATTTGTATTACGAGAAATGGTTACATTTCATTACGAGCATTGTTCTCACTCCTACTAGGTGTCTTAGTAAAATAAAGTGAGATGGGTTTAATAAATAATTGCATAATATCACGGACAGTTGTAAACAGCGTGATAGCTTCGGATCACTTTATTGTAAAGTAAACCAATATAATATCAATAAAAATAAAATCTTACCATTTGAACTCAAGAAGGGTCTTGGTTTGAATGCATACAAGAGACTGAATTCTTTCTAAACCGACAGTTATGCAAGGATGTAATTTGCCCTAGATCACTCCCAATCGCCAGGTTTTTCCTCTATTTATGCCCGGGATAGTCCCCTTATCTCAGATCTGTCATCCACGGCTGTTAGCAGATAAATAATTTATCTGCTATACAACAGCCGATTTTGAACCCAGGTCCTGCAGGTCGGTAACTCAGAGCTCTACAACTGAACTATCCACACAAAGACTTGTTCTGACCGGCTACTTAAATAAAAACGACACTGTGTGGCTTCCGAAGCTCTAGAAATCATTTCATGGTAGTTTATTTGAATTGTGAATATTCCACTTATAATAGATTCTTTTTCGGCTTACCATCAGTATTATTAAGCACTGTCATCATTTTCTGCATGTCAGTGTACAATTTTTAAAACAAATGTTGAGAAATGAAGCTTCATTCGAATCTAGTCCGATATTATATCCGAAATTTTGTGATGGATAACTAATATTGATACGCCTATCATTCCCTACGTTATTTAATTATAAAATATTGTATAACAGAAAATACAAGTCTGAATCATTAGACTGAACTTCGGTATAGCCATTTAATAAATCAGCGTTCATAAGAAAAGACATTCTTTAATTTAACAAGGTATAACAACTTGGAGAAAATTAACAAGATATAATCACTGATATTATAAATAAAAAACTGTTGCTAATTGGATAAAAAAAATATATCATTTCGAGAAGGCCATAATGACAGAGGGAGGTCGCAATTATCTAATAACTCTTATAGAGTGACTGATTTAGAGTGGGCACTTTCGTTTAAGGATCCAGCCTATTTTAGTTCTATCTATCAAGTTAGAGCCAACTAGTGCAAAAAAAACTATAACAAATAAATGATTTATGGAACATTATTTGAAAAAAAAATTATCCTTAAAAATTTCAAAGGGGGAACATGCTGTTGACCGTTTCATGTCAAAAATGCGATCGATTTTAAAACAAATGAATTACCAATTTAAAAAAATAAATAATTCCTTACATAGTAATAATATATTAAATTAATATCGAAAACAATATGAAATATATACTGCTATATATATATTTTTTTATGGTGTACCGATCATTGGTAAGTAGAGGGTCAAATGATAATGAATTTTATTATTGTCATTCGAAAATATATTTTTTAAATTTATTTATTGATATTTACAACTGTATTACAATAATACAACAAGTAAATTGGCTGAGTGATACATAATGACATGAGAATCACAAAAAGAGAAACTACACACTGGTAGTATTCAAATCAAAAGTTCAACTAAGAAGGTCTCGTGGATATCTTCTTTTCAGACGCCTCGGAGGATTATCGGGAATTGAAGCTAGGTTTGAAACTAGAGAGTTTAAGTGGGATTGAAGTTTGTTATGAAAGGATAGATACCGGGTTCGGGCCAAATCAGTAACAAATGGGACATTAAGGTCGTTTTGGATGACTTTATTCTTAACAAAATAAGGAGCATTGAGGATTTTACGAAGGATTTTGGATTGTAGGGATTGCGATAGGAATGCGATAGCTTAGTGGAGCCCCACAGCTCTACTCCGTAAGTCCAAATAGGTCGTATGATGGTCATGTAGATGAGTCTTTTGTAGTTTATTGGGAGCTTAGAGCGTTTGTCTAGTAAGTGTTGAAGTAGCCTGAATCGTCGAGCGGTTTCTTGTCTTTTCAGTCTTGTATGAGGATTCCAGGTTAATCGTTTGTCGAGATGCAACCCTAAGGTATCGGATCTGTTCTACAGGCACCAGTGGGATATTATTAAAGGATACTGAAGTGCAGGAAGTCGTTTTTTTGAGACGTGATGTAAAAGCGATTTGATGCAATTTTTGAAGAATTATTTTAATTCTCCAGTTTTGACACCATTCTTCAAGATCAGTGATACGGGATTGGAGGTTTTGGGATGCAATAACTGGATTGGTGTTGACTGATAATACAGATGTATCATCAGCATACGTGGTAAGGATAGTATTAGGATGAGTTGGGATCTCAGCTGTATAAACTGTATAAAGGATTGGGCCAAGGATACTACCTTGAGGAGATTGGAAAATATAAAAACATAAGAAGCCCTTAGGCTCAATACTAACAGGAAACTAGAAAATGTGTCGTTACTTCGCCTATTTAGATATCATTAGAAGAGAAGCAGAATAAATAAAGTGATGATAAAAAAATAACAAAATGCAAAGCAAATTCCACACTCGCAACAGAAAACAAATCTCCGACACCACCAACCCAATGCATTTATTTAAGCTAAAGAAAGATTAAAGCACAAAAGCTGTGAAATGTTAAATAAAAAGCAGTTGATAGTAATGAACAAAACTATTAAAGTTTGACTAAAAAAAAAAAATGTAGGTACTACCACTACCCACGAAACGTTATGGGCTCAGTATCAGGTAGAGAGTATTTATAGATACTATTTTTTAGCCAACGGTTTTGCAGGGATGTGATTTAGTTGACACCACACTCAACCGCCTAGTTTTTCCCTAATAAAAGGTAGATACTATATAGAGAATGGGTGAGCCGAAAGAGGGTCTCTTGATACCGCAGGGTCCCATTAGTACTATTAACAGATAAATATTTTTCTGTTATAGCCAGATTTGTAATTGAGAACATCAGCACAGCAACTATATGAGTTCTATCAAAACATTCCTACTTCAAAATGTTGTTTTGATAATTATATAATTTCAGATTATAAATTGCTATCGAAAACGGAGTTTTTTGTAAAATTTGTTGAAGTTTGAAAACACTAATGCCCCAGGAATGCATTAAGTTGAATGGTTGGATTCTCAAAAAAATTTTGATTTTCGCATTTTTTTTTTGGAAACAAAGAACACACTAATTTCGAGTTAATGGTTCTGATTAGCTCTGCTAGTCATAAATCCTTCTTCATAGCGTTATAAAAAAAAGTCTACCAGGTAGCTGTAGTCCCCAGTGATACCTTGGAACAGGATGTTGTCGTAGAAAAGTCCATCTACTACTTCACACGGTCTGTCGCAAGACTATTGAATAATTCTTGAGCTATCTGCGTTGAAACTGAATAAGATGTAATAGGAGGAAAATAAAATATACAATTAAAAACTAGGAACGTCAGTGGTGAAGGCCAGCTTCAGCTCCTGCAAGCTAAACAGTGATTCATTGGATTCGTTCCACTTAACAAGCAAACGTATTTTCTGTTTTTTCTATGATAAACATTTTTGTTATAAAACTTTGGATTTATTTTTTTATTGATACGAAATGAATTTTGTGAATATTTTTAACTTGAATCATGCTTCGGTATTACATATAAATTGTACTAGATGAATCAGTTTGGTTTTTTTAGGTGTTTCTTTTCCAAACATGGATTTTAATAAATTAGGGGGAGGGTGAATTTAGTACATCCTTTTTCACCTTCTCCTCTGCGCATAAAGTTGACAATTCGGTGGTTTTGAAATATAAATCACTTTATCGATAGCCATATTGAAAACAATAATAACATTCAGAATTTAGCTATTTTTGATGAGAAGCAATACTACAAACGTCTAGTTAGCTTTAAGGAATTGAAATTGAAATTGACAAGAAACTAGCGATTTTTAAGAAATATTTATGAAGCCCGAAAATTCTTTTCAGTTGAGGTTCCACCTCACCATAAATTATTCTTGCTTAACCATCATCATTAATATTTTATCCCTTTTATTTGGCATTCGATAAGGAAACTATTAAACGTTTTTGACAATAATGGGATACATGGGGTACAAGAAGAGGATGTCGTGGTTTAAGGCATTATGAATTAATATCAATTTATTTATTTATTGTTTACTGCCTTATTTAAAAATATAACGACGGAAAAAGCCTCTCCTGATTACAGAGTCTTGGGTTCAGTTCAGTACGTGGTAGAGAATTTACTATTCCTTGGACAATGGTGGTGCTAGGCTGGTATTATAGACTGGGTGAGCCCAAGGAGGGCCCCAGATCCCTAAGAATCCATCCCGGCTGTTAACAGATTAAATAAAATCTGACACAGCCGGATTCGAACCCAAGACCTTCGGCACGATAACTCACAAAACTTGGAAGGTGCTCAGTCGTTTGTGCTCAGCAGTACAATGATAGAGATGACCGATTGATCCATGTTCTTGTGCACCTTTGGTCAGTAATGTCATGTATCAATAAGGTAGTTATTACAAATAAATAGCAAGTTACAAGGACTTATAACGTATATAATATGTAACCATGGTTCAAAAAACTGATGTCAACTATTTTCCACTCAAACAGTTATTATTAATCTTCATTAAAAGTGCAAAACCATTAAAACTTTCACTTCGTTTTTTAATTGTTATTTTTGTTATAATCTTAATCATAATAATAATTTTTTTAATTATTTTTATTGTTATTATTTTATAATATCTTTTATGTTTTGTAGTTATTTTTTAAATAATTACTTTTTTATTTAGGTAATTAAGACATTGGCACATTTTTTTAAAATTTTCTAATGGCAAACATGGTTAAAAATTAATATGTGTTAAGGCCCTTAACATTAAAAAAGTAATTTTTTTTTATTTCGAATTTATTGAAGCGACAATATAATTCTCTTTTATTTTAGTTATTAGAATAGTAATTTTTATTTAATTATAAGAAAGGACAATTTGCAATGCGAAATTGCTGTTTATGTACAGAATACATAGTATTAGACAATAAACTAGGGCTAGTTGTTTTGTGTGAGTGACCGAAGTGCAGGCTGTTATCTCGCTAGTGCTTCAGTTGAAGAAAGTTAGTTGAACTGGATAGACGCAAGCCCCCGCACTTCACTGACCGATTTACCGCCCGCATCGATCTCAACGCATTCGATGTTCGAATCAACTGGACTTCTTCTCTACCAACTGGACTTCGTGGAATTCCCCCACAGAATCGCTAACAAGTGAATATTGAACATTAATATTTTTTTTTTTTGTATTCTATCGCATTAATTCATAAACATAATTCAATGTTTAATTATCAAAAAGATTCTATTTTATTTTGTTTTTCTTATCTATAATTAAATTTTTTTTTCTTTTCTTTTGTATTTTTGTCTTATTATTTACCATTGATTACATTGATTTGAATTATGTGTAATGTCGCTTTCAATAATTTTTTTTAATAAGGTTTACGCTCTTAGCTATTGAATTCGGAGCAGCTTGAAACGGGGTCGGAGACTTGTGATTTTTTTTATTAAAAAATTGCCGCTCTCCCCTTCATATTGGTCCTCCGCGGGCCGGATCAGTAGCTTAGATTTAAAAGATCATCGTATTTAAGGATCTTGTTTTTTTTTTTTTTTTTTTTTTTTTTTTCGTTTCGTATTGAACCTTCCTCATTGGCTTATATTTTTTTTGTATTTTTTCATTTAATTTAAACATCATGCCAGCTAAGGGTGACCCATGTAAAGACACGGCGCGATATGAAGAGGTACTTTTAGAGGTTGAAGACTTAGCCGAGGAAATCGACAGGTCCCATCAAGTGGGACAAGAAGCGCTCAACGATACGTCACAGGATAAAATATTTCGGGCTCATCTTTCTAGACTCGATATGTGCTTCGAAAAGTTTGTGGCCCGTACATTGGAATTAAAAACGTTAAGTAGGAAACTATCGTTAAATTTTGCTACTTATCAAACTTTAAAAGAAAAAACCTACACTTTATATTATGAAACCATTGCTATGGGAATGCCACCAACCATAGATAAAACTCTTGAGAGTAATGAAACCATTAGCACAGAATCGCAGAAACACGCTAATTTTCGAAAACTGCCTCCCATTAACATTCCGACTTTTGACAGCGATATTACCAAATGGCCGACTTTCAAGGACACTTTTGAGTCCTTGATCCATTCGAATCCAGATCTGGATTCAATCCATAAATTTCATTATCTGAAGACTTCTTTAACAGGTACAGCAGCACAGGCTATAGGGGCCATTGAAGTTTCCTCCACCGGATATGGTCAGGCATGGCAACTGCTCATCAAGCGCTTTGACAACAAAAGAATTTTAGCCACTAACCATTTGATGAAGATTTTAAATTTCAAGCCCATCGCAAGGAACAACCTATCGTCGTTGGAACAGTTTTCGGCTGTGGTACTTGAGAATGCTCAAGCATTTTTAAATTTAAATTTATTTAATCCCGCAGAATTTATTTTATGCATTTTAGGACTGAGACTCTTGGATTCAAAAACAACGGAAAGATTTGAAGCAAAATTTTCAAATCCCACAAAACTTCCTGGACTCACCGATTTGACTGAGTTTATACAAACGCAATATTTACAGTTACAATCAAACGCAATGATGAATCCGAATGCAAACACGAACTTCAAACCTACGCCAACTAGACACGTTTTAATGGCCGTTGGACCATCTCCAGACAGAGTAGTTAAATGTCCAATATGTGCAGCTAACCATAGAATTTTCGAATGCGCTAAATTTCATAAATTAACTCCTCAACAACGCTACCATAAAATTAAAATCATGAAACGCTGCTTCAATTGCCTTTCTTCAGGACATAACTGGCGTGTTTGCCCTTCAGAAAATTCTTGTTATCGCTGTAATATTAAGCACCATACGCTTTTACACTATTCTAACCAGAGTGATCATGGTCCAGGCAAGACTCGCTTTAATTTTCGATCACCTCAACCAAAAAACTTGTCCCCTGAACCAAAGGGAAATTCAAGAACTCTTCTATCGCCCGCACCGGCTGTTTCAACAACGCAAATCCCAGTCACGGAACACGCCTTGTTATCGTCCTCTAAATTTGAACGCACTAACGTGCTATTAGGCACTGCTATCGCTAATGCTCAAACTAAGGACGGAAAATTCATTCCTCTTCGTGTTTTATTGGACAGTGGCTCGCAACGTTCCTTCATAACCACCGAATGTGCTCTTAAATTATCCCTACCTTTTAGTTATGAGAAACATCGTTTAATGGGGCTTGGAAATCAAGACATGGTCAAAAGCAGTTCCACGGTACATTGTGTTTTAGCACCTAAAGAAATAGATGCACCATTTATCAGTACATCAGCCATTGTGATTGACAAAATTTGTTCCAATATGCCCTCGGGTCGAATTACCCCGGACATACATCAACATCTCCAGGGTTACGATCTTGCTGATCCAGAGTTCTACCAATCAAAACCTATTGACTTTTTATTAGGCGCCGATTTATTTGGTGACATTCTTCTAGGGGAATCAGTCAAACTCTCCGACGGCATGCCTTACGCTATGAAAACCATTTTTGGATGGGTACTGGTAGGGAAAATACCGGCTTTGGAATCTCATCATGACACTTCTCTTCTGGTCTCATCTTCAAGTTCACGTGAAAACGATTTAACTAATCTTCTTTCTAAATTTTGGGAAATAGAAGAAATCACCTCTACTCCTCGTATTGATCCTTTAACTGAAAAATGTGAAGCACATTTCATCGAAACTCATCAGAGAAATGATCAAGGTCGCTACATAATAAATTTGCCATTTCAAGAACATCCTCTTGGTCTAGAAAAATCCAAATTTGGAGCAATCCAACGATTTAAAACCTTAGAGCGCAAATTTTCTAACAATAAAGAGTTGAAATTATCCTACGATCAGGTCATTAAGGACTACTTACAGAAGGATTATGCCGAACCCGCGATTCATCCTGGATCTTGCTTCTTGCCGCATCACGGAGTAACAAAAAATAATTGTCCGTCGAAATTACGAGTAGTCTTTGATGGCTCATTTCGTACTATAGCAGGTTCCCTAAATGATCATTTAATGACTGGCCCAAAACTACAAAATGACATAAGAGAAGTTTTGCTTCGATTTCGAGTCCATCGATACGCCATGACCACCGACATTACTCAAATGTACTTACAAATTTTAGTTTCACCTGACGATTGTGCCTATCTCCATTTCTTTTATCGTTTTGATACCTCCGATGCTTTAAAGGAATATCAATTCAGACGCTTGCCCTTTGGATTGTCGTGTTCTCCGTATATTGCTATTAGAGTATTGTCTCAGCTGGCACAAGACGAAGGAGATCCTTTCCCTCGAGCTGTCCAAACCTTGAAAAGCAATATTTATATCGACGACATTCTTACTGGAGCTGATACTCGGGAGGAAGCCCTCTATTTACAAAAGGAATTGATTGCATTACTCAATAAAGGTGGATTTGAGTTAAAGAAGTGGAGTAGCAATACAAAAGAACTTTTGAAAAATGTAGTGTCTGATAACTTATTAAGCTCAGTTCCTTTATCTAACATGGAAGACAACGTAATAAAAGTTTTGGGAATGAAGTGGGAACCTTGTCACGATCTACTTGCTTATGATGTTCAACTAAAAGATTTCCCCACCACAAAACGAGGTATTATGAGTTGTATTGCTCGCATGTATGATCCATTAGGCTACCTTGCTCCAGCCGTATTTAAAGCCAAGTTAATTTTACAGGAACTCTGGAAATTGAAATGGGAATGGGATGAGCCGGTCCCGGTACATATTGCAGAGCTCTGGATAGCATTTTTCAATGACTTACCACATTTAAAAAACATCCAAATTCCTAGATGTCTAGTTCCTGACACAGTTAACGAGATTACGGTGATTGGATTCGCCGATGCTTCAAGTCATGGATATGCCGCTGTTGTCTACCTCCGTGTTGAATTAAAAACTGGAAATGTTTTTACCCCGCTTCTAATGGCAAAAACCAGATTAGCGCCTGTAAAATATATGTCGATTCCTAGGTTGGAATTATGTGCGGCGTTATTACTAGCGGATACCGTGCATTTCTTGAACAATTTTTTTTCTGACTTTTCAATTAAAAAACGTTTTTTTCTTTCTGATTCTTCAACTGTACTAGCATGGCTTCAAACCCCCAGTCACAACCTTCAAACTTTCGTGGCCAACAGAGTGGAAAAAATATTAAATCAATCATCTTCATCATCCTGGTACCATGTAGGATCAAAGGATAATGCTGCCGACTTAGCGTCACGGGGTTGCGATCCGCATGAACTCTCAAAACAGTCATCCTGGTGGAAAGGTCCTTCATGGCTGTTATCAAACCTTCACGAATGGCCTATTAAATCTTTTGGGGATTCTGACATCATGAATCTAGAACTACCTGAACTCAAAAAGGTTACAACATTGTTATCGGTGGAAAAATCCTCGTTTGTTGATGAATTCGCCCAAAATTGTTCATCTTTTGATAAAATGGTGCGAGTATGGGCACTAGTTTGGCGATTTTTGAAAAACCTCAGACTGGAAAAGGAGAAGCGAAGCTCTGGAATATTGCGTCTGAAAGAAAGATCACACGCACTCGTTACTTTGATAAAAGGTATTCAGCACCATTACTGGTTCTCAGAGATATCATCTAATAAATGGGCTTCCGTGTCTCTAAAACAGCTAAGCCCATTCATTGATTCCCATGGTGTCATCAGGGTGGGCGGTCGCCTGCACAACTCACTACTCTCTTTTCAATCGAAACATCCAATATTGCTACCCCACAAATCCAGTTTCGTTAACTTGTTGATTGATCATCTTCACATTACCTATTTACATGCAGGACCGCAACTTCTTCATTCCTTAATCAGGCGTCAATACTGGATTTTATCAGCCCGTAAAATTATCCGATACAGAATTCATCAATGCTTGAAATGCCATCGCATCCGTGCTCAGAATTACACACCATTAATGGGGAATCTCCCAGTTTCACGATTTGAGCAAGGTAGAGCCTTCCTTAACACTGGAGTTGACTTTGCGGGACCCATTTTGATTAAAGATTCTCCTCGACGCAAATCGACCATACGAAAAGCGTACTACTGTTTGTTCGTCTGTCTTGGTACGAAAGCCGTACACATTGAGGTGGTCTCTGACTTGTCCACCGACGCCTTTCTTGCTACTTTGGATAGATTCATTTCTCGGCGAGGACTACCAAGCAAAATGTATTCCGATAACGCTACGAACTTCGTGGGAGCTAACCGACGATTGAAAGAATGGGCACAATGGTGGAGAGACCCTACTACAGTGAATGCTATCTTACAACACTTGCATCCTCGTGGAGTGGAATGGAGTTTTATCCCCCCTTCGGCCCCACACTTCGGTGGGCTATGGGAAGCAGGGGTTAAATCATTAAAGTTTCATTTATCTCGAATTTTAAGCGAGCACCCCTTGACGTTTGAAGAAATGAACACTGTAGCTATTAGAGTCGAAGCTGTTTTGAACTCCCGGCCATTGATTCCTCTTTCATCAGATCCAGAATCCTTTGAAGTCTTAACCCCAGGCCATTTCCTTATAGGGGAACCTTTATTGTCGCATCCAGAACCCGATTTTTCAGAACGCACACCCCACCTACTATCACGGTGGCAATTCCTTAAGAGGTGCATCCAAGATTTATGGAACAAATGGAGACTCGATTACATCGCAGGACTACAGAACCGAACCAAATGGATGACTCCAATTCCTAACTTGATTCCTGGAACCTTGGTCCTAGTTAAGGAACCCAATTCACCTATCCTATCGTGGCCAATAGGTCGGGTCATAGAATGTCATCCGGGTAATGACGGAATTGTTCGGGTGGTAAAAATAAAAACCACTGGTGGGACATACACACGCCCCGTCTCTAAGTTAGCACCTCTCTTTCCCCAACCGGAGGAGACTCGCCCTATGTGAAATTTTAAACATAAAATTTGGTGGGCGGTATGTTAAGGCCCTTAACATTAAAAAAGTAATTTTTTTTTATTTCGAATTTATTGAAGCGACAATATAATTCTCTTTTATTTTAGTTATTAGAATAGTAATTTTTATTTAATTATAAGAAAGGACAATTTGCAATGCGAAATTGCTGTTTATGTACAGAATACATAGTATTAGACAATAAACTAGGGCTAGTTGTTTTGTGTGAGTGACCGAAGTGCAGGCTGTTATCTCGCTAGTGCTTCAGTTGAAGAAAGTTAGTTGAACTGGATAGACGCAAGCCCCCGCACTTCACTGACCGATTTACCGCCCGCATCGATCTCAACGCATTCGATGTTCGAATCAACTGGACTTCTTCTCTACCAACTGGACTTCGTGGAATTCCCCCACAGAATCGCTAACAAGTGAATATTGAACATTAATATTTTTTTTTTTTGTATTCTATCGCATTAATTCATAAACATAATTCAATGTTTAATTATCAAAAAGATTCTATTTTATTTTGTTTTTCTTATCTATAATTAAATTTTTTTTTCTTTTCTTTTGTATTTTTGTCTTATTATTTACCATTGATTACATTGATTTGAATTATGTGTAATGTCGCTTTCAATAATTTTTTTTAATAAGGTTTACGCTCTTAGCTATTGAATTCGGAGCAGCTTGAAACGGGGTCGGAGACTTGTGATTTTTTTTATTAAAAAATTGCCGCTCTCCCCTTCAATATGGTTCAAGGTAAAGCAGTTTTATCTACGAAGCACGTAATACATTTGAGAGTCTAATTCGCTTCTACATGATCAATGCGATATCATATGGTTCGTCATGTTGCTTATTGTTGTAATTCACCTTTAAATAAAAATAAATTATTAAAATAAACAATATAACATCATTGATGTATTATTTTCTGCATTGTAAATAGTTGATCTTTTTTAAATTTAAACATATACACAGTAATACTAATAAACTTCGTTTAAATATTGTTTCACTAAAAAAAAAAAGGTAAAGTAATGTCATTTTTCATGCTTCACCATGACTAATTCTAAAACTGTGGCCAAAGACATCGCTAGCTGTTGGTTTCGCGCTCGTAAGCTTCTTGTATTTAGTTATCTTTTGTATGATAATAGTTATTCGGAAATTGCATAAAGAATAATAATGATTCTTTTGTTTATGGTTAAACTCAAAAAAGAATAAAGGGACAAAAGGCTTAAATTAATTTGCCAAAACATAAACATCGAACCATTCTAATTATATTTAGATAAGTTTATTTAGAAATGTCGTATTAATGATTAGGAAGAACACATGTGCTATCTATACCTTTTTTTAAAATATAAATAAACACAATTATCCAACATTATTAAACAATTATACAAAGCATTATCAACACCTTACTCTATTGTCATAAATTTAACAGTTCAACGTAACAGATAACTTTCTTGGAACTGCGTCAGTCGGATCAGTCGGATCTAAAAACTGTCACATTTGTTTGTAGCGCGCCAACTAGAAGCTACGCTCGAAGAATAATAATGACTGCTTAAGCATCACGCATCCTATCGTTTTTTTCCTTTATTTATTTTTATTTTCCTGAAGTGTGACTTCAACCGTTGGCTATTTAGTCTTTATGTAGACTCCAAATAAAATGAAAAACATTAATACCATGGTTGAAATCATTCTTACTGTGTTATTTCTGTTTGCTCCGCGAATTTCTTTTTATTAATTTAAAAGTCAAAGCGGCGTTTTCTACACAAAAATATGTCTACTTCTGGATATAGAGTATTCAATAATTTAGGCATTTTAGTTAAACTAGTGACATAATAAACGTGCGATTCTCTTGGCTTACAATATAACAGTTGTCAAAACACTAGCGATCTCTAGATATTATTTGGAATGTATTTTCTCTCTTTTAAACTAGGTTGTATCCCTAGGATTCTTAGGGATCTGGGGCCCTCCTTGGGCTCACCCAGCCTATAATACCAGCCTAGCACCACCATTGTCCAAGGAATAGTAAATTCTCTACCACGTACTGAACTGAACCCAAGACTCTGTAATCAGGAGAGGCTTTTTCCGTCGTTATATTTTTAAATAAGGCAGTAAACAATAAATAAATAAATTGATATTAATTAATAATGCCTTAAACCACGACATCCTCTTCTTGAATTCAACATAGACGGTTGCGAACGTGAGCGGGTCCGACTCATTAGCAATGGTTCTCCTAGGGCCGTGTAATTCAAGGACAGTTGGCTCCGATCTTCCAATGGTCGCTTTATCTTCTATCTAACTTCACAATATGGGCCTATCTATCTTTCCTAACGCCCAATAATTGATTGAATACAATTAACTATCAATATCGTTTTTGAACTCCGATCTACCGGTCGTTTTAGACAAACAAAGAATTAATGAAGAATACTTACGTTCAAAAGGACGTAATCTTCAACATTCTACCTACAATGAAAGTGGACCTAGGCACTTCAATTTCAATAAATATTTCCTTGCTGTCTTCATTTATATCAATTAATACAAGCATTTCAAGTAAAGAGAAAAACTTAAACTTAAAAAATTAAGTTAGTACCCAGTAGAAATTTTTAGATTAATTAATATTTCTTAAAATGAGTATGAAATTGTCAATGAAAAAAGAACGAAGGGCTTGGATTATGAATGAACATTGTAAATTGTTTGTTGGAGATGATTGGACTAACAACACTGGCTTAGGTTTTCCTGAAGAATTCTAGAAAATTAATAACATTTTTATTCCACGTTATTAGAGTACGTCACATGAATTAAAAATTGAAAATGGCATCAAAAACTATCAGCATATTTCCAATGGATATTTTGATATAAATTTAATTGGGGGATAAAAAAATGATTATCAATATTATTATATTGAAATTATATATTATTTCAATAACGTATTAGTTTAATTTATTTTATAAGTTATCTTGATCATTCAAGTTCTGATGTATAAATTAAATATATAGTTTATTAAAAGTAAGATTATGGACCGTGAAATATTGTACTTGTACTGTATACAGGGAGTGAGGTATATTAGTGTGTAGGGTAATGGGGTGTTGAGTTGCTATGCTGAGAGATCCGGGTTCAAATCCCTTTTTGGCAGATTAACACTATTCTATTAACAACCGGGTGGATCCTGTGGTATCCTCAGACCTTCGTGGGACTAACTCAGCCTCTACAAAGTGGTTTCTCTTGATTGAGGGGATTCCTGCCACTTAAGGGTTATTTGTGAAAAACCACTGAAACTATTACTTTTTTAATTGTTTTATTTTTTAATTATTACTCATAAGTGTACCTATTATAATTTTAATTATTTATTAGTTTTTTCTTGTTGGTTATTTTAGAACAGGTTGAAATTCACAATTATGCTATTCTTATGTTGATTACAATAATTGAAAATAATATTAACAAAAAAGTATTTTCAAACATCTACACTTTTTCTCATTTTTTTCCTATTTAATTGTTTGCAAATAATATCTAAATTAATTAACCTTCAGTTTGAGTAACCAGTAGACTTACTTTAACTGAGGGTTGAAATTAATACATTTTTTTCATTGAAATCACAATCAATAAACATTCTGTAATTAATTATTAAGCTTGATTCACCATATTTGGCTTATGCTATTACTTCCTGGTTTGAAGCAATTAGAAATCGCAACACAACTGTGGCATAAATTATTTCTAACATTAATATTAAAAATTTATAACTATCCAATAGAAGGTCAGTAGGACGACTTGAAAAGAATTTATAAAACCTTCTGCCCTGAAAATATATCTTGCGGGAGTAACGAATGCTAATCCCTTGAAACGGGTGTAGCTAACAAAGGAGAAGAAGTGATAAGCAGTTTCGACTTAGACATATATTTTTAACAAGTAGAAAATAGGATTGGTGGAACAGGGCGAGGTCGTCAAGGCGTACCCTTAGCAACCTTGTAAATCCTGCGGTGTCGGTTCGAATCCGGGTTAGGTGGGTTAAATTTTCCTCGGCGGATCCACGGAATGAGTTTCGACCCTCCTACTGTAGTTAAGCCTTCTCTCTTCTAGTCGGTAGCCTATAGTAAGCAGACTAGGATGCCAATACTGGAATAGTAAAGACAAAATCCAAACAAAAAATTATAATTTTTGATATAATTATCATTTCATCATTATCATTCAAATAACATTTTTCTGTACGATTAATATAGAATAGCTCAAAGGATAAGAACCGATAGATTGTATATTAATTAAAAATTGTTCTTTAATAAAGATTGAAAATTGGGTTTGTTATTTTTCATTAAATCATTAAAGAAATGATGAGCACATTTATCACTTAAAGATAAACCTGCCTCTTGCAGTTGTTCGGGATAAATAGCGCTGAAATTGCATGTCATTTATTATAGTCAATGCAGAACAACATCACAGAACTGAGAGCAATTCTTTATTCTTTCGGGTTTTTACAATTAAAGCATCACGATACCCAAAATCTTCCCCCGCTAATTCTTCATATCAGCCCATTCTTCTTCATCTTTTAGCCCTCTTGCTGCCATTCCTTCTCTTACATCCTCCATCCTTGGTCTTCCTCTCTTCCTTCTTCTGTTTCTTTGGCCATTTGGTCACCTCATTCTCATTAGGTGACCAAACCAAGCCTTCTGGTCTCTATTTCGTACAATATATTTTTCTCCTGCCCTACAGTTTCTCTTATAATATTATTGAGTATGTGCTGGAGCCTTGACATGCCGCAGCATGTGACAGAATGTATGTGGAGGATTGATTTTTGTGAAGTTTTTAAGATTTTGTGAATCTCAACACAAACTCCATAGTTACAGTAGAAACAATAATTGTGTGGGTACTGAGCAGGTCTTTTTTTTTTTAATTTTAGTTCTATTTAAACTAATTTAGTTATTAATATTTTTATTTTAAAGATTAAAACAATTAACAAATAACTATAAAATAATTTAGTTATATTTTACGTATTTATTAGTAGTACGATAATTTAAAACACGAGCTTTTGTAGGAGTTCTGTTGCTGTACGATTTTAATGATTTATTTAATATCATTATTTGCTATAATTTCTTACAATAAATATTTGTTCTGTTTCAGGTAAGTTTCGTCATGGTTATTTGATGATTCTTGTCCAGCTACCTTCACCGTGAAGTTAATATTCGAGTGATTAAGTAAGAAATTATTGATATTTATTTTCTAAAAATCAAAAATCTCAATTGATTTTGAGACCTCATACTAATGGTGGACAAAATAATACGTTTTAATTTTATTATTCTGAGCATTTTAACTATAGCATTTTATTATTATGCCTTTAGATAGAGCATTTTACTAGGTAATTAATAGCCTAAATTTCGTAATTCGGTAATATCCATAAATGAGGAATATTTTCAGCCGACCTTCGATGAGTTAATTCAATTCTAAAACCACAACTATTATGAAATTGATTTTCTAGTAATACTTGATTGTGGTCAGATTTTTTCACAATAACAAGAGAAAATCATTCTCAGTATACTAAATAAAGACTATTCTCTTAATAAATCAGACATATTTGAAGGTATATTTTAAATCCAAAATTATTTAAATATATAACATTAGCCTTTAGTGCTTATATACATAATTTTTAAGATGGGACACTAATTAACTCGACATTCACCTCATTTGCGTCTAATATCTTTATTCTTTATGTTTATAAATTATGTTTGCTTTGCATCAAGCAAATTTGATGTTTGCTACATGTTTAGCTTGTTATGCTTACATTTTAACTCTTTGACCTTTTTTTCCTTGACTGTATTTATGCCATACATGTTTCCGTTGATTCTTCTACTACCTCCTTATTTTCTGGGCATTCTGGCGTACCTCAGGTTGTTTTTTAAGCTCTCTGATCTATTAATTTTACTCTACTAATATACCTTGAACACAGCTTCACTGACGATACAACTCTTTCTTCTCCCAGACATCCAACTACATCTATTGTTCTTTTTTAAAACCTACATAATTTGAAATTTGTCCCATGAATTGAAAATTAAAATACTTGCTTCTAATTCGATATGCGCTGGGTTTCCAATATATGTTCAATCCAATCAGTTACAATTGACCATAATTGAAAAATTACATTATTAACTGTATATATATGCAGAAGTTTGGCTTATAGACTAATATCCACAGCATAATCCCTGAAAGCTTTGTATAATCGTCTTCCTATTTGTTATCCGGTAGCCTTGAACACATGTTTAGTTTATGATTGCCCAAGGATTGCTTGTTTTGCCGATAATGCAAAACTTAGTTTCCCACAATTGTGCAAATTGAAGCGAAAGACTTAGTCATACTTGCTTTTTTTGCGTTGCTACAAAACAGTTAATAGAGTATAGACAAATCATCGGCTAATCGGAATAGAATGAATAAAAAAATTATCACTAAATCGCTCGGAATTAATAAGTGTAGTTTTACTGATTGATTTCATCACTAGTAATGTTGTAAAAAGGTAACAGAAAACAAATGACGTACGAATAAAAAAAAGAAGTTATTGGATAAAAGAATGGAATATCAATGAAGAGCCGCAATCCTCAGCATAGTAAAGCCTTGTCCAGAGAAACGCGGCTATGAAAATTTACTATTAAAAAACTCAATGCTTTAAGGTGAAAATACTATGCATGTTTTTAGTTATTGTGTATATAATTCGTTTGATTATTATTCTTAAGAGTGTCATATTTATCCAGCAATCGGAGCTTCCTTCTCCCCTTAAGAATAATTCATAATGCACTGCGGAGAAGATAAGATTCTATAAGGGGCCATAAAGGAAAAAATGTCGTAGAAAGCTATGAATATTAATGAGCTAGTGATTCATTATGACTATTTGCTTCTGAAAAATGATACGGAGGGGCAGGAATTCCTACATTCCTGAGTTAATTTTTTAAACAAACAACGATATTTTTGTTCTATTGTGTTATGGATTTGAAATTTTACTTTAATGTTAAGTATAATTTTTGTTCTTGGTGACGGACAGAAGTCAAAATGCCACTTATATTGACAATTCTTTAATAAACCTATTTAATAGAAAGAAATTATAAATATAGACCAAATATTCAGTAAAAAAAAAGTGTGTGTGTCAGCTCCGATACGTGACTGGAGTTTACCCCTTTCCGTTTCTAATGAATTTTAAATGTGTTCTTGCCAATTCATCGCTCTCTATTGATACTTATTATCGCATATTCTTTTTTTTTAATTTTAAATTTAAATTATGTGAACTATTTTGATTAAAATTATAAATATATATTTTTTATTAATCGTGCCAACGTTTCGGCCTACGTTGTAGACAATATTCAGGGCAAATAGTGGGTGCGATGACTTGTTACAACACTAAAACTGTCAACTGAATTCACACACACACACACACACACACATATATATTTTTAGTTAATAGTTGAGATTTAATTTTGTGAATTTATTTATTTGGATAAATTTTTCTAATAGATCGGTCTCTAATTGGAGTTAAATATGGATCTCAGTCCTCGTCTGTTTGATAAAATACTGATTAATACTAATTTTTTTCATGAAATCACTCACCTCATTTAACATGAAGTTTTCTCGGTCCACTTTAACTAGAGGAATCTTCTTCGGTGGGGCCACCATAGATTCCTCAGTTGGTGGTAAATTTCCTAGAGCGGTAAAGCTGTTCGATTTCACTACCTGTGGCGCTTCTTCTGCTTTCCTTGTCTTCCTCTTGACCGATTTCTTCCCTGTCTTTACTTCTTTGAAGGGAGCCTCATGTTCTGTGTCCGATAGAGGTGTATTTAAGCCCAGCATGATCACTGCCTGTCCACTTCCTAATACACCAATCTCCTGTCCTAGTAGCACTATATACTACACACTACACACTGTACACAATTAAATAGTCACTGCACAGCCTTTCTAGATAGCTAGTTAATTTCCTACTATTAACAGAGCAATGCTGCCCTGTCGTCTGTTGAGGTTGTATCCAAGTAATATGAACGGCCCCCAACAGCTTAAGGCGGAATCTAAATAAGAGTAGTAATAGTGTTTGTTTGGATAGGTGTCTTTAAAAAGGCTTCTACACAAAAAATTATCGCTTTTTAACACTTCGAGAATAAAGCAATAGAATACACTGTTACCATAGATACCATATATACCATATGTACCATAGATACGTATCTCTTCACGATTAGTCCGGGAATTTAACTTTTAATTTCTATCTATTATGTAAATAATGAATATTATCGAGAATGTAGCGTTACTCGCCACATATCATCAATGATTTTCCTCGCCCTTGTCTGTTGGTTTAAAAAACAAAACAATTCATACCAATGCCACTGTAAACGAAAAACAGATGATGTATTTGCGTTATCAGACCAGTCCAAGACTGTCTACAGTTTTATTCAGAAAGCTGGACGAATTTTCCAAAAGACATTCTCGATTTTCATTCTAAAAAAGATCCTCTCCGGTTTCTATTGCTTGAGAGATTCGATTGTTGATTGTTGAGAATTGAAGTGTGCTCAGGAACGGAAATAAGTTGATACTTTCACTAAAGTCATCATGAAGAGAAAGACACAATCGCTAGTGTTAACTAACAACCTCCGCAATAATGGCAATTGAATTTGCTTTTACTATCTTTTTTTCCCGATGAAATTGTTGTTATCGGGTCTCTCCAATTCCAACTTTCAAATAAGATAATATTGATTTTTCTGACATTTTTCACTAATTTTATGTCGTCTCGAATGTAACAGATCTCATAAATTCATTTATTGATGATAAAAGAAATAGTCAGCTATAGGCATATGATATTATTCAAGGAAACTTGGTTAAAAGCTCAAATTAACCTTTTCCCTATTTAGGACTGATTATTTCTTTTCCTTCGGTTTTGACTTCAACAACTTGACTTGACTTCCTTCGACTTCAACAACAAAAACTTCCTTTCTTCCCTTTCCCCCGTCATCATTCCTTCATTCGTTCACTGGCACGTTTCCTTCGATCCTCTGTCCGTCTCGTCCAACCCTTCTTTGATCATTCTTCATCCTGAAACCTCCCTGATTTTTCATCTTGGTCCTAAATTCACCCCCTCCACTTCTGAGACTCAATGGTATTTAATTTTTCCAAATCTTGCCTTACTTCTTCAGTCCACGTAGCAGTGATTTCCCTCTTCCAATCAAATTTTTGCAAAGCCAATCTATGCATATTCCTTCTGTATAGATGTGCGAAGAATGCCAGCCATCTCTTCCGCATGGTATCACAGATTCTTTCCACTTTCTGATAAAGTTCTCTGATATTTCGCAGTTTCCACATGTTTTCAGTCTGAACAGGGATACAATTAGGCTAAAACCTTTAACTAATAATACCATCTAAATATGCCAAAACGGTTTTTGATCCTTATTCACTGATGCAATGGTGCATTGAATGAATGGTTACTCCATCCCCGGGAATGAATGGAGGGGAGAAAGGAGTGAATTTGAACACTTATCAGGCGGCCGGAAAGGCATTGTTCTGAGCCAGCCAATGACAGATATCGGGGCGGAACTCAAAGACACCCAGATATTCACTCAACGTCTCTCACGAATCACAACCACCAGATGCCGGCTTTGTAATTCATTATTTATGCAAAGTGTTTTAAAGTTCAATATGAATCGGTTAAATTGAAGCATGAAGATAAGAATCCATTCGTGTAAGCGAAATTTAAAATAGATCTGTTGTAAAATATTTAAGTAATAAAATTCATAGATCGAAGAAAGAATTTTTTTCTGATGAAGGAAAATGGAACAGGAATAGTGAGTATAACGATAAAGAGAAAGTATAAAAAGAGTATAATACATACTGCTGTATAATGAGTGAGTGGAGTGGCTCAGTGGTAGAGCACTGAGTTTCCATGTCGAAAACCTGGTGCAATTCTTGCTGCAGCAACGACTTTTATTTAGTCTGTTAGCAGGCGGAGATGGATCAATAGGATCTAGGACACTCCTGGCCTTTTCTAAAGTGGGTACCCAAAAAAAAGGAGGGAAATCTGGCGATTGAGCGTAACCTAGGACAAACGACCTCAACCGTTGTCCTTGAAACAGTACAGTCTCTACGATGTAGTGAGCCCCAGACCGGTTCACGGTTGGTAGTGGTACAGGCAGTATAATGAAGTGAAGTAAATTTAAAATTTAAAAAAACAACAAGAAAGGCATAAGTTAGCGTGAGATAAACGCGGAATGTGTGTGTGTAATCGTCTTTTTAAATTCAAATCATGAACTTCGAGTCAAAATAGGTACTATTGCATAACGAAATAACCACAGGAGTGCGTTAAGATGAATCACAATAAGTTGTTATTTTATTTTATCGAGTTGTATCTTTCAAGTCGTGTTCACTAAGCACAATCGGTTTTATCTTCCATGAATCCAACATATTATTATTATTTATCTTTTTTTTTATTTGAAAAAAGTGAAATGTACCAAAGATTTTCATTAATTTCATCTCCCAACTTGATGTTTTCCTACCTGTGCACCAATGATCTGACTTATTATAATAAAGTTCGAAACACTAAAGATTTCTACCAAAGTTACACAGATTTACTCTATTAAAGTTATTGTTTTAAATTTATTATTCGTCCACATAGTGGAATGAAATGTTTATTGATAATATAGAATTAAATGCCTATTTAATAAGAAGAAATGAACATTTGAAAACAACTGTATAATTATCGCCTGTAACTTTTTAATGAAACAAAATATAGATTTTTTTAAAAGTGGTTATATTAAAATTGGTGCGGAGTGGCTAAGTGGTTGAGGACTGAGTTGCCACGCCGAAGGTCTTGAGTTCAAGCCCCATGCGCGGCCAGACTTTAATTTAATATTTTAGGGGCTGAAGATGGATCCTATGGGATCTAGGATCCTCCTAGAGCTCACCCAACCTCTATAAAAAAGGTATCATAATGAGGGGGAAAATCTGGCGGTTAAGTGTAATCTAGGTAGGACAAATCACCTCCCTGGACAACAGTTATCTAAGAAACAGTACTCGTCTTTATCATGCACTGAACTCCAGACCCTTCGCGGATTTTTTTTTTATACATTAAAATTTGATGAAGAACATTGTTTGCAATATATTGTTACTATAATAAAAATAAAGCGATGATTATGATTATGCTAAGTATAAGTTAATACGTTAACAATGAAAACCTTCTCTGAGAGAGGAAAGACGCTGATGACCATTGATGTTGTGCGTCTATTAACAATAAATCCTAACCTAACCTTCTCTGAGAAAAAATATTTAAATAATAATTTTAAACACTGAAATTCCTAATTAATTAATAGCGAAGAATTTCTTAGTGTCCATGAGGAATTCACAATGAATTACTAAGAAACATATTATTTCCCTTTAAATTAACTATTTTAATAATCATGAAAAAGTAATACGCCTGGAGGAGATTGGTATAATCTAGGTTCTTTGTGTACATTGCTCCGTTACATTTTTCTATTTGCTACAGATAAGATTACCTGGTCAAAACTAGCCGAAATAATGACAGGCTGTCTGCAGAAAATTAGTTATTAGCTCTGGCCATCCTTGGTTACCTTAGAGGCCCGGCTGCTGACTTCAGAACGCGCCCGTAGATCACAAAACTACTATAATAGCAATGGGAAAAAAAAGTATTTTATGATGTTGTGGGTTCAAATTACGTAACTAACTAGTTCTAACCAATAACTTCTTGGTCATTAAAAAATCATAGATTTAAAGAGCTATAAAAAAATGCTTTCTGTTTACAGCTCGCAACAGTAAACTGGCTAAATTCCATGACTAACTCTTACGGCAATAAGTGAAATAGAGATTTTTGTTTTTTTATTGTTTCTGGATGGCATTATCTATCTTTTTAGTGTCCCCTTATAATAGTGGGATGTACGTCCTAATTGTTTTCTGTATTCTTCACTAGTATGGTGTTCCCAGACCCACCATTACTGGAGTACTCGCTGGTATATCTATTTCGAGATCTACATTGTAGGTTTCCATTATTCCTTATTCGGTTGCCTCGCGTTCTCTCTTCGATTTCCCCGGAACCTCATTGCCACATTCCAAAGTAGACTGGTTGGTTTTAATTGCTTAGAGTCGTAAAACCTACTGACCTTCTACACTTATTGTTTATGGAGCAAAATAAACACTCCAATGTTGTGTACCCTGCAATATTACCCTAGTTTTGTACTGAGCTCTTCTATGTACTCTATCTGACTACAACTTAACATATTGTTACGGTCACAGAGAGAAGGTGGAAGGAAGGGATTAACGTCTTGAGCCCGTCGGCGGGAAAGGTTAAGATTGGATTGGAACCATCTCGAAGATACTAGAACGGTCTCCCGCACTTCCGTCCGTCTAGAACATTCTACCTTAATATAAATAGCATCCCCCTCGCCGGGAGTGAGTCAGTCAGAGAGTAGACCAGGGACTGTGATGAACTATTAATAAGTGAATCAGTGAACTGTGACAGTTTGTGAGTGTAATAAACTGTTCTTGTTTGTTACTGTGTGTCAATTTGTTATATTTAGGCCTAGGCTATAATAAACATTTAGAATATTGTTATTGTAAATTTATATTAGTTTAATAATTTAATTGATAGTAACTTCATTGTATTCTTTTTGTCACTTTGTTAATAAATATTAGTATCTGGAATTTAGAAGTAGTTTAATTCATTTTCACACCCAGTAGCCCGGAACAATATCCAACATATTAATTTCTAAAGATATGCTATTAGTTTTAATCATAGGTAATTTAAAAAATCTTTTAAATATTTTCTAAATAAATAAAAACAAACCTATTTCATTTTACCCGAAATTTTTCTCTTACCATTCTCTAAATACTAATGATAAAGTGTGACCTAATCTAGTTTATTGCGTACAGAGAATAAAAATAAATAAATGTTTGCAGTAGTATCTCTATTCTCTAACGTTGGCGAAAATTTTTATCAACACGATCTAAAACAGAAGAAATCAACAGTCTTTTATAGTAGTCTAATTTAATAATAGATAAAAGAGTATCTCTATTGTTTTTCAATTTTTGGTTTGTCAATAACATGATCGTTATAAGATAAATTTTTACTTTATTTATTTTGTCATGTCAAGTCTTCGTATTTAAAACGCCAGGAGTTTTATTTTACATTTATAGTGACCTAGCATACATACCTCGAGAAATCTGGTTATGTTTTGTCAAGAACTCTGAGAATTGAAGCATAACAATTTTAACTTTTTTTTTCATTTTTTTTTTAACGGACCGTTATTTATTGGCTTATAATAACTTCATAAATGTATCAATAATTATTTACATTTGATTTATCATGAATAATTAATCATGATACAATTAAATGTACACAAAAGCATTATTTGCTTACTTATTATTACAATTTACAAAAATTGTATATATGTTTTACGTTGTTTATACTTAATTTTATGTCAACTTTTCAAAATAAAAATTATTAAGGAATTAATAAATTCGGGCCGAAATATATTATATATTTCGTGTTCAGACACTGGGCAATATTTTTCTCTAAATATTATTGAAATCATTAATTTTTCCATTTGCCTTTCCTGCATTTGGCAGTCATAACCTACGTGTTTAAATGTATGTTCTTTGTCAAGCGAACGAGTATTGTATTTGATTATGCGAAATCTGCGTACGAACGATTTGCTATGTCTGTGTTCAGTTAAAACCTGAGTTAGTTCATACTTTATTTTGTATTAGTTTATACGTTATACTTACTTTATATAATATGGGTGTTAACATAATGTATTAAATTTATAATAAACAAAAGTAGAAGTCCATTGGAAATAGCTATGAGGCCAGCCGGGGTTGAAGTAGGCAGACATGAGAGTATTATTATTGTTAATATGGACAGGGAGCCGGTGGGGGGAGAGAGGAATGCTGTCGGGAATGCAGGGTAGGGACTCCGACTGGTCCCCCGTGAGCCTCCTATTGGTAAACACGACCGCAGTGTAAACAGTAAACCTTCTTATTGTATTGTCTCATCTTGTGCTATATCTGCTATATATCCCACTTACAGAAGGTAAACTTATTTTAGACTAAGATAAAACGGAATCACCGCCATCAAAATTTTGTAGACACAGAACACGTTGTCACAGGATCCTTGTTTTTGTCACGAAATAACACAATACCGATAACACAAACATACCACATTGTAATCTTATCTTATCCTAGTTTATTACACGCTCACGACTAAAAAGTCGAAAATTCTGTTTCTCAGAAAAAATAATTATTTTTTCGTCTCTATTTAATAGGTCGATATCGTTATAATAAATTCTCATGAATGACTTGTTACATTTTTTTGTTTATTCCGTCAGTAAAAAAATATAATTAAAGCAAGATACATTAAAACAATATTTGCGAAAATAATAATGTTATCTGCATTAACATAACTCCTAAGCAAGTTTTAGTGACAAAATTTACAAATAATCATAAATTATCAGTAATAATTACAAATAAATTCGAAGAAGAGGCATATAAGTGTAAAAATAATAAAAACAAGTAAATGTGTTCTAAAGTTCTTAAAACAATGCAGCAAATACAATAAAATCAACGTCATAAACTATGTTATCCTTATATATAGTATATTCATGAAACTTGTCCACTTTTTAGGAAGCCTGAATTCAACTTTTTCCATCCAACATCTAATGATAAATCCAGGGAATTTTGATTGAATAGGCTTTAGAAATATAAATACTATCATAGAAAGCACAAGATAGAAACCGAACAATTACTGAACTGAGAGAGAAACACCCATTTTATTGAAATATTACAATCTGCCACTTGTGGGCAATAAGTAATAGTGCTATATAGCTTACAATCATTCCATAAAACAAATAAAAAATGAAATAAAATAAAATAAATAAATGGATGCAATCAAATATAGTGACAATAAAAAAAAAGCAAAAAGATAATAAAAATAGTCTAAAATAAAATAATTTCTCACATTCATACCATAATTTACAATTTGCCTGGGGTCCCCGAACTAAGCTTCTTCCCCAGGAATTGGGGCAAAGCAACAGTCCGGGAGGCCCTTTCCTGCGCTCTTTCCTTAAACGCCAATGGAAGCATGGTAAAGGCGTATCACACACACACAGGTCGGGGCAATGCCAGTACTCCAAATAGCATTATTACAGCAGGTCTCGGAGCTATTTAGACGGCGGGGTGAGTTATATGGATGGGTGGATACTAACTGGATAGTGACTGAGCCAGGGGATTGGGATGATAGGCAAGGTTTTGAAAAGAAAAATTGAAAATTTAGTAGGGATGAGGTCGAGGACGAAAGGAATGTTGAGGTCATTATGGAGGGTTTTATTGAAGACATAGTAAGGAGCATTGACAATAGTTCTCAGGACTTGGGATTGAAAGGATTGAATAAATATGATTTTTTTTTTTTTTGCCGTCACCCTCAGTTCCAGTCCATAGGTCCAAATTGGTTTAATGATGGTCTTGTATATTAGTAGTTTATTGTCTATTGAAAGATGAATTGTCTATTGAATGAAGGTCCTACATAGCAATCTGTATAGTTGGCTGAAAAGTCTGTTAAGTTCTTGTCTTTTGAGTCTGGTATGAGGATTCCATGTAAGTCTTTTGTCTAGGAGGAAGCCAAGGTAAGGTACTGTGTCGGAAATAGGTAGGACGGTTTCATTGAATTGGACAGAAGGACATGTTCCCCGGCGAAGTGTAAAAGTCACGTGTTTGCATTTTTCCTCGTTGACTTTGATCCGCCATTGGTTACACCATATTTCAATAAGTGAAAGTTGCCTTTGGAGGTTCGAGGAAGCCATTTCGGGATCTAGATGAGATGATAGGATGGCTGTGTCGTCTGCGAACGTTGCAAGGAAGGTTTCAGGAGTAGTTGGGATATCAACGGTGTACAATATGTATAGGATAGGACCCAAGACGCTGCCATGGGGGACTCCAGCTTGAATTGGTTAAAGAATGGAGTATTCGTTACCACAGCGTACTTGGAAGTAGCGATCAGAGAGGTAGGATCGAAGGACTAGGAATAAGGACTGAGGTAACTGGATTTTGAGCTTGAATAGCAAACCGGCATGACACCCAGTCGAAAGCTTGTGCCCAGAAATGCGCCTGTGCAGTATTGTTTGTTTTCAAGAGCAGAGGATATGTGATCGACAACTCGGAGACCCTGCTGGACCGTCGAGTGCCTGGGACGGAATCCAAACTGATGTGAAGGAATATCATTGGATTCAATTATAGGTAGGATTCGTTTCAGGAGGATTTTTTTGAAAATTTTGAAAAGAATAGGAAGCAGGCTGACGGGTCGGTATGATGAAGTAGCATTGCCAGGTTTATTGTATAGGACGATGACGGAGTGTTTCCACAGCAAAGGGAAGTGAGTTGTACGAAGGATACAGTTATATAGGTAGGTAAGGAAAATAATCCCTTTTTGAGGAAGATGTTGAAGGATCTGGGTGGTTAGAAGGTCATGTCCAGGAGATTTGCGGACTTTTAACTTTTGTAAGAGGAATTTGACCTCAGAAGGATTTACCGCTTTAGGAGGTAAGCATAGAGGGTGGGTGAAGAGAGGAATTCATTAATATTGGAAATGTGCGTAGAGTGGATATCAGGATGTGGGATAAATGTATTTGAAAGGTGTTTGGCAAATTCTTCTGTTTTGTCCTCATCTGATGCAGCCCAAGAACCGTCTTCATGTCGGAGAGAATGGGAGATAGAGTGGTATTTGAGGATCTTTTTAGTAGCATTCCAAAGGGAATTATCAGAAGCAGATAGTGGGGAAAGGTAGGATTTATAGGATTCGGATCTTTAGGTTTCAGGTTCTCTTTAACTAGTATGGTGAAGTAGTTAAACAGTCTTCGATCGTGAGGATGCCTGGTTCTTTGCCAAAGGGATCGTTAGCGACGTTTAGTAAGGATAAGTTCCCTAAGATCTTGCGGCAATGGATTTTTCTTGCGAATTTTGAAGGAAGGACGGGGTGAAGATGCAGTCCAAACTGCTTGCTGGATCAAATTGAGAAAGGAAAGGAAAGGAATTGACGGCACCATCTAACTCCGTTTGGAATGAGGTCCTCCGGGAGGGAGAAGCATTCCCCTGCACGTCCACGCACCACATGAGCACTGTGCAGGGAAGTTAGAGGCCTGAACCCCGAACATGGAAACCTTGAGCCTCTGTCAACCATAGTGAACAGAAAACTTCTAGTTGCCAGTTTCTCTTATACTTACATACAGTAAACCATAAAAACACAACAGAAAAAGCGATGGTGGGAGAGGAAACTCTATAGGGAAAGAAATGTCCAAATATCAAACGAAGCATTATAATTAAAATAAACTAATACAGAAAAATTACTCTAGTTTGGTAACTTAACGTAAATCAACATAAAAAGCAAACAAAAAAATGTGCACTTTATTTTTTGAATTTCAATGGCATCATATGCCTGAACATTTTTTAAAATAACATTGAGCCGATTCAGGATTTAGTGAAGAAGTCGATGGTGTTTTGGGGGAAACTCTGAGGTCAATGGTGTCGGATACAAGCTGGTGAAATTGCGAACAATTACTGTTTTTATTTTTTAAATAATTCATAAAATCGAATGTTTAATTTAGGTACCCAGTTTTGAATACAAACTGTTCATTTCAAAAATTAATTTTTATTATTTTTCCATTATTGCAATTTTGTTAGGCTCTGAAGAATGAAATTTAAGGACTATAAATTATCGATTCAACATAATATCAATTTCCACCAACCGATGCTTGAGAACTACTCCTAAAATTTGTTAGATCTTCAAATTTGTTCACTTGTTGATTAGTATTTATACATGGCTATAAAAAGAGGATCGTAATGGGCCAATTTTCAATATTTAACTAATATTTTTAAATGAATTGCACGTAATCATGTCGACTTTTTTCTTACGTATATCCATTTAACTCTTAATTAATTAAAAAAGTTTTAATTCAAAACTACCAGATGAATTTATTGACATGAGAAATAAACTTCTGGTAAATTTGAATGCTGTGATTTGCACAGGTTGAAATTTTATTTAATTATATTTAAATTTTATTAATGTATGAAAAATTGCTTATTGGAGTTGTGGTAATAGCGCGGGGTGTAATAAATAGGCTTCAGGATGTGATCATCAGAGCTTTTCTAATTTCGCTCTCAATAACCTCCTCAGCACAAACACCATTGTTACCTGAGGAATGTCGGCCACTGATAATGTATTTTTTATTAAAAAATATATGAAAATCCACAGCAGAAAAAGGTGCGGAAATTTTTCATATTTTTAATATTAGGTGAAGATTTAATTTGTATTACATTATAATATTTTTCGTTAAATAACCCTAATATAGAACATTTTAGTTGTTATCTAAACGTTCTTGACTTTTGGTTAAATTTTAAAGAGCTAAAACTTAATTTTGACCTATATTTGATGTGATAAAATCACACAGTAAATTAATTTCAGGCTCTATTAAAATCTAACTTAATAAATGGCCTTTTTTTGTGATTTCCAAGACCTCAGTACTACTTGACCTTTCCGAGGTCCTTTGAAAATAGAGGTAACTATCAACCATTACGCGGGAACGACTTTGATAAATGACAAGGAGTTCTTGTCGAATGCAGTTAGAAATAAAATTAAGTCTCGAGGATCAGATTACTCCTGGCCTAGGCAACTTTCTAATAAATCGATGATTGCTCATTGTAGGTGAGTGAGTCTCTATCGAATTACAGCCTACGTCCGCTCTGTGTGGGATCATTCGCTACATGACAAGCACAATGTGAGTTGAAGTCTACAACAACGTAAAAGGTGATATATTGGTTCTTTCCATTAGCTCGTCGCCTAGATTTTCGTCGAGAATTTTTGAACATGCTGAAGTCCAAACCAGGTATGGGACTGGTGAAAGAATAAATTTTTTCTAGTCTCAGACTAGATTTCGTCAATATTTTGATGATATTCTTAAGTTTTTTGACTCATTTTAAACGCGCAGTAGAGTATTTTTGTTCATTTAACGTCACTTTTTGCTGCTATGGCTAATCGGACAATGCAACATTGGGAGCTCTAAATTTTGCCTATCAGGTTTAATTAGAATAGGGATTTTTAACGAGTACCTGACATCATACAGGCTCGGTATATAGTAGTATCATTTCACGTTACTTGGTAAAATCACTGGCGGGGTTATTGGAAACAAGACCCAATTTATTTTTTACAGCCATATTCAATCACAGAAAAGAGCAAAAACTTAGAAAAGCGAGGACTTCCAAATAAATTTACATTCTTGAGTTGTTTTTTTATCAGAATTTTGAATAAATGGAAAAAAATCTATTCGGGATACCTATTAACTTCCTTGTACGACTGTTAAACTGTTATCATTGGCTCAAAAAATGTTCATGAGGATATTATTGTCTGTGAATTACGATCAATTTATCCAAAAGTTTTAGCGTATGGTATGAATCGTAGTTCCGCCTTATTGTATTATTTTTATTAAATAAGAATTTAATTGGAACTTTTTTTATAGCACCATTTAAAATTTTAATTTGACTTTCCCACGACCATCCGCTTACACAATTCTAACAAAAGTATATGTTTTTGATATTTATATACAAGTCTATGGCATTATATTTTAATATAATATTTGAAGCAAATCTGTAATGACCATTGTATTGTTCCACTTCCGGTATCATATCGTTTCCAAAAAGTGAGAGGCTCAAACAATAATTAATACAAACACATGTACAATATTTCAGCTTTCTACAGCAGCTCTTGAGCTATGTGAGTTACGAATGTGCATACAAAAATCACGACTAAGAATGTCAAAATTCAGGAATGGCCAAATAGGATTCCGTTGAAATATCGAAATATAAAACTTAAGCGATTAAAATAATTCCTTTGCTGTGATTAGGAAATTAAAAATCTCTTCCTTAGTTATTTCAAAAACAGTTTAAATTAACAATACCACTTGAAAGCATAATTCGATGGTTTAGACTCCCATTATACGTATGAAATCACTAATCGTTGGAATAATATTTTATAAATCGAAATTAGAATTAATATTAAGTGCATGGTTACTACTAGGGCAATTCAGAAAGTAAGGAACGTTTCCTCCTGATGACGACAGGCACGCGCCAATAGCGTATACATTGGTGTGCTCGTGCTCGGGACCTCAGTCAGCGTCCAGCTGTGACACATCTCCGCGCTACCCCCTTTTTATATTCAAATTTGAAATGTGTGCTACAATCTAAAATCCCGCCAAGTTGTTAAGGTGTTAGCAAAAAACTTAAAACACATAGAAATCCATTTGGACCTGTGTGAAGTTTACAGGAACAACGTAATCTGAGAGACAGGTCTGTCAGGAAGTGGTGCATTCAGTTTAAAAATGGCCGCACAAACGTTCATGATGAAGAGAAGAGTGGACGTCCGAGCATTGTGACAGACGATCTGGTCGCCAAAGTTTCGTGAAAACCGTCTTTTTCAGCCGAGCTGTCCAAAACAAGCGCTATGGAAAATTCTCATCCAAAATTCTGCTTTTCATGACAATTCCCGACCTCACACGGCAAGCCGTAAGCAAGACCTCCTGAACTCGTTCAACTGAGAAGTTTTTCCTCGCCCTCCTACGGTCCTGATCTTGCTCCTAGTGATTT
Organism: Arma custos; assembly: GCA_037127475.1. Taxonomy (NCBI): domain Eukaryota; kingdom Metazoa; phylum Arthropoda; class Insecta; order Hemiptera; family Pentatomidae; genus Arma; species Arma custos. Next base: position 40,519,163 of record CM073759.1, read on the forward strand.
TCACTTGTACCCGAAAATGAAGACAACACAGCGTTTTAACGACGATGAGGAACTCGAGGTACGCGTCACTAATTGGCTGAAATCACAGGCGGCAGAATTCAATGACTTGTCCACTGCTAAGATAAGTGCCTGAATTTGTATGGTGATTATGTTGAAAAGTAGTATTTTAGTCCCTCTTTCACATGTATATAATAAAATGGTTTTCTTGTACTTGATTTTTTTAATTCCAAAACGTTCTTTACTTTCTGAATAACCCTCGTACAAAGGATGTATGAATCTAGTAATAAAGTATTTATTTCCATATTTATTTTAACTAGATTTTTTCTTTTCTTAGTTGGCCTTAATGTGAATTTTTTGTTATATGGAACCAGTATTGTTTCTTTACAGCAATTTAATATAAAATTATCTTATTTTAAATATAAAATTACATGCATTATGTAATATAGTATCTACCTATTATTATATAAATTTAATCGGTAGTAATTAAATTTAATGAAAAGCTCAACTTTCAAGTTTAATTTTAATATAGAGCGCACTTTCACCCAATAGAGATTACTTTAATTATAGATCATAAAAGAAATGGAAGAGAAGATAAGGTGGATAACGCCCACCTGACCCACCCAAACGCCTTGGGGGATTTGTTACCGAGAAAATTAAAATAAATTTTTATAAAATAATATTATTCAGTGCATTCTCTCGATTTAAGGTTTAAAGTTAAGTACTTAAAGTATTTTTTCCTTCGTTCAGGCACTCCCAGCGGTGAAATTAAGTTCAATGGATACGTATTCAATTGGCTAGGTAAATATTAGTAAAAATGCCTGCATATTTAAAAATATTTTGCTTTTTATATTTTTTAAGCCTGCATGGGGGGTTGTATCTTATCATGTATTTTTGCGTACAAACATAATCAAAAACCTTCAGTTTGAAGGTTTCCCATTCAGTCAGATAATTGAAACTTTAAATGTGCATTGAGATTTTATTTGAAAAAAAAATTATAACTTAACTATTTTAATTAATACTTAAAAAAAAATCAGTTGAATTGAAATAGCTAGGCAATAAAACAAATTTCTTGAGCATAGAAACTTGTGATCATCACAGTCACAGAAATCACGCATCAGAAACTTGTGACGGTCACCTGTGGTCTAGTGGTTAGCGTAACAAACTACTAAGCCCAAGATCGCGGGTTCGTAGCCCGGCAGGTGGCCCTAGGATTTTTTTAAGGGAGTAAAAAATCCTTAGTTACGCCGTCCTTCGGAAGGGACGTTAAAAGGGGTCCCGAGCCTGTACGATGTCAGGTACTCGTTAAAAATTCCTGTCCTAATTAAACCTGGATAGGCAAAATTTAGAGCTCCCACTATAGCATCGTCCGATTAGCCATAGCAGCATAAAGTGACGTTAAATGAACAAACAAACTTGTGATCATCGGTGCTACTGTGACTTCATCCTATCAAAGATCACAAAAGAGGTAAAATATTTGTCCATCTTCATTAGAAAGTGTTTGGACTATGCACTGTTCTGGAGAAAATAAATCTTCAGTTGATGGCATGGTCTTTACATATTTCTCTTTCCAAATTATTAATTTTTAGATTTTAAAACGAACAAAAATTGCATTATTTTTCTTATTCAGTTATTCTATATTTACATTTGTTTAGCTCCAGAAATCCAAATAATAAGAAAATATCATTATTATTTAATTTACATTATTATTTAATTATGAGTTTTATTACTTTATTATATTAACAAAGCATTTAAAATATATGCTAGGGTTTTATTTTTTCAAAAAAATGTTGATTCACAATTAAACAACTTTTTTTTTTTAAGAGAGTCCTATAAATTTAAAAGAGAAATATTAAATCTAGGAAATAATCTTTGCGACGAGAAATTAGTTTTCTAGTAGTTAGCCGTTGGTTCTTCATAAATCTGTGTCCCACGGGTAAAGGTAATATTAAGGTATAATTTTCATAAGTAAATACTATGATCATTACTTCCAACTACTTATCAATGCCAATAAGCATGTGAACATTTTTTTTTTAAGCTTCTTCTGTAATTAGCGGAGAAATAAATTTTATGATTGAGAGGAAAATAGTTGACTGGAAGATCTAATGCGGGATATAGATAGTCTAGGGGTGCAGTAAAAAAAACAAAAACAAAAAAACACTAAATAAGACAAACTTATTTATTGTAAGTGCCGACGTTTCGAACTACGTTGTAGGCCATTGAGAAAAACGAGAGAAAAACGGAACAAAAATAACTATAAAAAACATTGCTATACCGAGAAAGCATATAATAAAATCAGAAATTGAAAGATAATGAAATTACGAATGAATATAATATTAAGGGTATATATGAATACAAGATTACAGCATAAGAGTACAAAAGGTGGTAATGCCAAGCAATGATAAAAAAAGAAATATGAACAGTAAGATACAAAATGAACATGAAGAGAAGGTACAAATGTAAAATTGTGAGATATAAAATTATGGAACCTAGTTACATTACAGGTGATGTATAAAAATGTAAAATGGTATTGTTTGTTCATTTAACGTCACTTTTTGCTGCTGTGGCTAATCGGACAATACTACATTGGGAGCTCTAAATTTTGCCTATCCAGGTTTAATTAGGATAGGGATTTTTAACGAGTACCTGACATCGTACAGGCTCGGGACCCCCGTTTAACGTCCCTTCCGAAGGACGGCGTAACTAAGGATTTTTTACTCCCTTTAAAAAATCCTAGGGTCACCTGCCGGGCTACGAACCCGCGATCTTGGGCTTAGTAGTTTGTTACGCTAACCACTAGACGTAAAATGGTATTTTACTAATAGATAATTATATAAGTAAATATATATGAAAATAAATGTAAAATATGACGTAAAATATATCAAGGTAATAAAAGTATTGGATGTTATTAAAAAAAAAAAAATATATATATATATTGAATTTATATGGATACAAAATATAGTGTTAAAGATTAACTATAGAAGGAATGTATAGAGAGTAAAGATATAAAATTCTGGATTGTAAATGAGGGTAAATAATACAATCGTGATGGTTTTTTTTAAACAATTGATGGATGCCTAGAGATGAAGAGAGAATTGGGTATGAATGATGAGGACAGATAAGTTAAATTGCACTAAATAATATATTGGAAATAATACACTAAATAAATACATCGGACTACTAAATAAATTTTAGTAGTCCAAAGTTATGGAAAACTGACTCATCTGAATTAATGCCAAAATGTACTACGGTCTTCTTCACCTCCGGAACCTCATACAATCAGAAATACAATTAGTCACTTAAAGCTGTCATCTGTGTGTGTAATGGCCTAATTAAATCAGAAATTAGCAAAATTTTTGGAACATTAAAAAGCTTATTTACTCAGAACCTGCATGTTAAAGTAAATGTAATTGATTAAAAATAAAAATAATGATTGATTGAATTGGTCAGGGTGTGCAGTCAATGTTAACACAAAAATAAGAAAAAAATATTTTTTAATGGTGCCAACGTTTCGGCCTATCATATAGGGGTAGTTTGACAAGTCATTACAGCGGAGGCACCCTCTATTTGCCCTGAAGACGACCTATACCGTAGGCCGAAAAGTTGGCACAATTAAAAAATAAGTTCTTCTTATTTTTGTGTTATCATTGACTGCACCCCCTGACCAATTCAATCCATCATTAGAATCATCCTGTCAACTATTTTCCACTCAAAAATAAAAATAGTCATCTTACCAGAATGGCAGCAGTTATTATTCTTTGGTAATAAAAAAAAAGTTTTATAGACCTTAGACCGATAGCGCTGTATTCTACAGGAAAAATATTACTTAATAAACACACAGAACCCAATAAAAAAGGAAGCATGTATTTTAAGAGAAACTGAAAATTGAGACGGAAAGGTGTTATTATATTCTTGTTTTAAGGCATGCTATCCCTTTCCCACTACTGCACCACTCAGCTAATGGGAACGCCGACGTTCTCTGGATAAAATGTTTTTTTTAACTTCCTTTGCGTAACATACACTTAACGGCTCTGCCGAATCCGCAATCTGTAAATAGTGGTTACATCAACCAGGAAACATCAATAATATATATTGATAATAACGCAGAGTAACGAAACTCTTGTAAAGTTATTTTACTTTTACTTAATGAGGTATAAATACATAATGCATTAAATAAAAGAAATATAGTTGGAGTATTAAGATCCACAAAAATTTCGAATCTGAGAATTCAACAACAACGCAAGTTCTAAAGTCTCTCGAATAAAATAGTGGTCTCGCAAAATTTGCGCGTGTGAATATCATTGGTATATATGCGTATAAGTGTGCAGAATCTATCTAAATCGAGAATTTGTACGATCGCCTATAATTGCAGAGTATTTATTTATTAGTGGACTATACAGTCCTTGAAGAACCTTGGCTTCTGCTAATTTCTTCCGCCAAAACATTAGCAGTTTTCATTGACCATCTTTTTACTGGGTGAGCTTGTCAGGCTCACAATCCTCCTCCTTTATCCAAGCTTGCGACTGGCAGCGGTCCTAGCTAAGCTAATCTCACTGGCGGAGTTAATTGCAGAGTATAAGCCCGGTTAATATAATTGAAATTTCAGATCGCATCGCCCGAGAGAAAAAACGCAAAGGTCCTGAAGATCTTGTAAATTTATAGGTTTTAGTAACAAAAGAATTCTAACAGAGATGATTAATTAAAAAGTTAATAAGCGCTGATCCGAATGGTAACCTTCGCTGTTTAAACCGACGCTTAGTTGGTTGGATGACTTTACGGATTTGGGTTGGGTGGTAATCAGTGGACCTGAATTGGGAAAACGATTGATGGCAGAGGTATTGAGCTTCAATCCAGAAACATCACAGGGAAATTGTCCAACAGCAGACATCAGAAAGTGGCTACTAAATTTTAGGGCTACATCAGCAGAATGCATACAAACGCAGCTCAGGACAACTACACCCTGGATGACACAAGTTAATCTGGAAAAAGCCCAGGTAGATTCATAGGAAATGAAAAGCGTCTTTGGACACCAGCTGTACAACTGAGAAGTGATGTCACAAACGATAGCACCAACATCCCAAAGACCAAAGAAAGGAAAGGGCAATTAACGAATGAATGAAAGAGAACAAATAGTAATGAAAGCTTAGCGTAGTCTAAAAAAAGGCCTGTAACTCGATTAATAATGAATTTATGTCTATTTTAAAGAAATGGAAATCAAACCTGTCTGATTTGAAGTCGTCGAAAAAGACTCATTAGATACGGAGATTACTTGCGAGAATATTCTGAAAAGGAATCATCTCAGGATAAAACTAAATACTTACCATGGCTTTCAGGAAAAGCAAAAGCTGAAGACGAAATAGACAGATGAATATCAAAGCAAAATACAAAAAACCACATTTGAAACGACGTGATCCTTAGTGGACCAATATGACAAAAAAATAATCAAATGTCTGACATCCTCAAAACCCCTAAAACCTAAAAAGTAGGTTAAATGAAACGAATTTAAAATATACCAAATCTCTATAATGCCCACCCGATGCCTTTGGTAGGGTACACAATTATATACATATATAAGACGCGTACCCTTTTTTAGGCGCGCAAAGGAAGTTAAAAAAAAAATTTTATCCAGAGAACGTCGGCGTTCCCATTAGCTGAGTGGTGCAGTTTTCGGTTTCAGCAAGCTAACAGGTCACATTGTGACATATTTTTATTTTGTTAACTGACAATTAAATTGTTAATTAATAAATAATTGTTTTGTTTAATTTTAAAAAACTAAAATTTACTAGGAAATATGAGTGATTTTCAATATTTCAATGATTAGAGCTGGGTAAATGTATGGAAATAAAAATGTTTATGTTCCTCATCTGGTTTTCTTTTCTAAAAGACCACATTAAATAGATGCCCCTGAGTAGAAGTGCAATGAGCACCCCTCCCCCGAGAGCCGTGACAGATGCGTGATTTACTTCGGCCAGGCCCGCACTGAATAGTTCAACCTGCCAGCCGCTCTTTTAATGGTATCTATTGTTTTCCCGGCTAAATAGTATCTCCTATTTAGGGCGATTTAGGGTAATATTAACTTAAGGTAAGTGGATCAACTGCACTTTCATCTCATTGGTAATGAATGTTTAAAAGTTCTATGTCTTAAAGAGTGATAAAAGAAGCTTTCATAATCATAGGATGAGATTTGAGAAGAAGAAGAAGAGAATTAATCGGAGAAAAAGGTGTTATTTTACTATATCTACACAATATCCTCAAACTCCAACGGTGCAAGGAATATGATGAATAAGATGATATTTAATAACTATTATTAATGAAATGTTGAGGTAATTTGCTTTAATAGTTCATTTAGCTATGGCGATACGTAGAACTATATAATATTTATTAGAAATACTTTATATAGAAATATATAAAGTAAAAGTCAGTCTATAAAAAAAAAAAAATAAGAGTGACAATGAATCTATTTCTGACCTTCAATGCTCCTTCAGCAGAAGTTCTAAACCAATCAGAGGCGACAATGCAAACAGATGCAAGGCGAGTAGCCAATGAGATAGGTCGTCAGATGCAGAAAGCCGTGAGACCGCCTCCTTTCACCGGCCTCCAAACACTCAAACCTTCCCTTTTTCGGGTCCTGTGTCAATGAACTTAATCCAGCGAGAGTCCTTTGGCTCCCAACCCCTTTCGATTTTACTTTTATTACATTATCTTATATACTTATATATACTTTCTCTTATTTTGGGGTCTGTGTTATTTTAAAATTCTATCGGTTATGCTTTAAAAGGTACTTCTAAATGAAAATTAACACAACAATTTTACGATAAAACGTTTGGATGAAAAACCTTTAACTTGCTCAAAAACCTATTTACTAAATAATAACTAATAAGACGACCAAACACTTAAATAAAAAAAAAAACTATATCCCTACAAACCACGAAGGGTCTTGGATTAAGTCTCACGCCCTGCACTGCCTTTGTAACCTTACTTTCTGGACGTCCTTCCGTAGGTGATAGATACTGTTACTAGGCCAGCGGTTATTCCTGAAGAAGGTGATTTGTCCAATATCATGCTTAACCACCAGATTTCCACCTAATTATGGTTGCCCATTTTATTGTGGCTAGGTGAGCCTCAAGAGGATCTGCAGATGCAACAGAGTCAACCTATGGTTCTTAAGAGATTAAATAATTTGTCTGCCATTGGCGGATTCGAACCATACGAGTAGATCTTTAGCTAAGCAACTCAGCGCTCTACACACTGAACTAACACACTCCCTTAAGGAGAGCAAGCAAAAAAAAAAAAAAATAATAAACAAGTGTCAGTACAACAAACAAAACTAAAATATGTTATTTTTGAAAATTAGAAACGATGAAAAATAGGAAAATAATTAAAAGAAAAAATAATGTAATGGTACAATTTGAATATAAAAAGCTTGCCAAGAACAAGGACCATTAACATACAATCCAGAATGGATGAAGTTATTTTTTTTTTAAGATAAGTTTGCACAAGTCTCAAAGTGCGCCCAGATGATTAAAAGTTGAATATACCAGTTTCCCAACCAGCTAAAATTGTAGCAACAAGCCACGCTCCCTCAGTGTCTATACCAAACCAAAACGATTAGGAAATGAGACAGTATTAAGTGTAGTTCCTGTTTAAGGTTTATTTATATTTTTTTTTATATAGCACAATTAATTTTAATATGCGATTTCGAAATATTTTGCACATGAATCCTGGCGTAGAATTTCAATTAAATAATTAAACGATTAATGATGATATGTTTAAACACATTATTATTTTCTCCTGATAAAGATAAAGACTATACTTATTAGGCGGTATATTATGGTATTTTTTTAATCCTGTTTATGCAATGGCGGGACCTTCTAGGTAGAGCAATAGTCCATAAGTGAAGAAGAATCTTCTCTCTGAAATCGGAAAACTGAAGATGGGGTATATGGCATAAAATCTATACTTAATTTCGTGGCTTCAACATTTTAAACTTTTTTGAATTGAAAAAGAAATAATATTAAATGGTGTTGAAAACATGGACTGAATGAAGTTCTGAAGTGAAAACATTTATAAATCTAGTTTATACATAATATTTTTTAATAAATAAAAACTAAAGTGGGAAAACCACTTCGGTACATTTTTTGAAGCTCGAAATGTAAAATACAGCGGTTACAGCTTGATCTCATTGGAACGGTCATGTTTTCAATATTTTCGCAAGTAGAATCACCAAAAAATAAATAGTAAAAAGGACTTATTGAAAACCCCTTTCATTGTAAGTAATCTCTTACAGCAATAATCTGTAATGTGATTCATGAAGGAACAAACACTGGGTCTAATGGGTGCCACAATTGTGTGGAGTCGTTGACTCCGGAGTAATGGAAGCTAGAGGATTAAAAAGGGATCTTTTTTCTTTTTCTTCAGGGTAAAGGTCTTCAATGTCGGGGCCCAGAGTTCTGAGCTCCCAGCATTACTTTCAAATCTTCAATGGTTCATCCCTATAAGTTTTCTTTGCTGTCTCGAATATTTTTTCTTTTAATGTGTATTAATCATCACGTGTGCAATACATCTGTAGCGTAAGTTTAGTATCAGATAATAAAATACATATATATATATATATATATATATATATATATATATATATATATATATATATATATATATATATATATATATATATATATATATATATATATATATATGTATATATATATCTACTTAAAAAAAATCATTTTGTATATTTTTAATTAATAGCAGTAATATAAGCATGCAAAGGGGTGCCGAGTAGCTCACTATGAAGACAGTTGAGTTGCTTTCCAGAAAGTACCGGGGCCATATCCAGCTGTAGATTAACTATTTAATCTTTAACCGTATAGACCCTGTAGAATCTTCAGACAACGTTCAGGGCTTACCCTGCATAAAGGGATAGGCTCTTAATTATGGGAAAAAAACTGGCAGTTGAGCGTGATTTCGGACAAACCTCCCTACACAACCGTTGTCCTTGAAACTTAACAGTCTCTATCATGTAATGAACCCAAGACTCTTGATGCGTGTGTGTGTGTGTGTGTGTGTGTGTGTGTGTGTGTGTGTGTGCGTGCGTGCGTGTGTGCGTGCGTGCGTGCGTGCGTGTGTGCGTGTGCGTGTGCGTGTGCGTGTGCGTGTGCGTGTGCGTGTGCGTGTGTGTGTGTGTGTGTGTGTGTGTGAAAATGAAGATGACGCGATTTAAAAAATTAAAGCAAAAAAATAAATTTAATATAACATTTTTATAATTTTATAGTGTACATACAAAACAAGCAATGTCTCTTCTAAACAGATCTGATGTTTGTTTGTCTTCCACATTGATTTTCCGTATCATCATTGAAATTTAAGTAGATAGCCATTATTTTACAAAAGTTTTTTTTTTTATAATTTTTATAATAATGCAATGAGTTATAAGCCATTTAGTAATTGTATTTTAATAAATAATCATAACAACAACGAATTTCGTTCTTGTTGGCGAAAAGGAATCTGATGCTGATGGAAAATTTAATAAATCATCTGTTCACCCCGAGCGCCTTACCTGAAATAATTGCGAAATTAGTTGAAGTAATTTAATAATGAACTTTCTATAATATTTTCGCTCCACTATAAAAATTATAACTTTGTTTACAAGTGATAACTACTATGTTTTATGGGTTTTATACATTATTATTTTAAGGTTATTTTGTCGGTTCGATGCAAAATAACACTTAAAAAGGATTTGGCAAAGCTGCATGGCAATAGGCGACCCCTACTTTCACCCCTTCCTTTCAGCCATTCACACATTCCTTCGTATTCTTAACAAGCTTTCTTGGATTTCGCTTCAGCCTAAGTGAATATAGCCTCAATCAGGTGCTAAGAAAAAAAATGGCTTTTATCTAGGTGTAGATGAAAATCTTTAGAAACTCTTTTCACAAACACTACATTGGGCTTGTAGAAAATGCTGAAAGACTTTGTGAATGGAAAATATTTTTTTAAGTTTCAAAACAAAATATAGTTTTATGTATATTTATTTCACTTATAATTAATAGATAGTATTTGAGATGTTTAAAAATGTATGTTTAGTGTAGTCTCGGCACTGGCCAGATTCTTCACTCACGACCTGTATGTGTGTAGCGCCCTTAAACCAGCTTCCATTGGCGTTTAATGCCAGTGACGGGGCTGGGAAAGGGGGCTGGGGCTCCCCGGACTCCTGCTTTGCCCTCATTCCTGGGGAAGAAGCTCAGTTCGGGGACCCCAGGGAAATTGTAAATAGGGTATGAATGTGTACATTTTATTTTATTTTTATTATTAGTATTATTATTATTATTTATTTTATTATTATTATTATATTTTTTTTTTTTTTACTTTATTTTATTATCATTTCCGCATTAGTTTCTTTCTGTTACCGCATGTATATATTTTTCCGCATGTATATATTTACTTATTTTATTTTGTTTATATTATTGTTTTGTTATGTAATGGCTGTAAGCTACATAGCACTATTACTTATTGCCCACAAGTGGCAGATTGTAATATTTCAATAAAGTGGAAAAAAAACATAATGTTACGGGCGCGGGAATTGGCGATTCCGTATGTTCTAGATCTGGCATTCTGTCTATTTAAACAGCATCTCGCGCGAGTAGAGTTGGAGTGTTAAAGCTCACGGTACGGTTAACATCGGAAACAGTGATAAGCCAGTGTAACAAGTCAGTGACAGTTTGTGAGTGTAATTGTGTGGCAGTTTGTTATATTCAGAGATGGTTACGGTCGGTGGACTTTAATTAGTGAACTGTAAGTGTTAATTAGTAGTAATTAATTAGTTAAGTAGCGGTTGTAATTTTAAGTGATTTGTACAAGCTTATGTAAATAGTTAAGCTATTTAGTAATAATAATATCTTATATTATTGTAATAATTAAATAGAAGTTAGGCCTAGATTATAAATATCTAAAAATATTGTTGTTGTAAATTTATGTCAGTTAATAATTTATTTGTTAGTAATTTCTCTGTTATTAATTTAATTGATAATAGTTTAATTGTATTCTTTTATCACTTTTGTAAATAAATATTAGTATCTTTAATTAAGGAGCGTTTAAGTCATTTTTAATACCCAGTAGCCCGTAACAATAATATGAGAAAATAAATTAGATTTTTCCAATACATTTATTTTTTAAATGAGGGATTTCTTTATTTAAGACTGGATCAGGAATTAATTATATAAGATGAGTTTCATAACTGCAGATGGTAAAACTAGGTTAGTTCCCTTTTCCCTATTTTTTCCTATATGATGGTTTCTTATTTCCGAAAAAATGTTAAACCGAAGGGCAGAATTGGCCAACTTTATATACATGCGTCGTATACAACTTTATAACAGGCTAGTTTAGATGCGCAATAGGAATAGAGCGCATTTGTTATTTTCATTCATATCCTAGAGTTAATAAATAAAAAATAAAAGAATCACTTTAAAATTAAAAAAAATAATAACATTAGCGTGCTATTCAATTAGAATTATTGATATCTTTTGAGAAATTGATTGATCGCTTTATCATGGAGCCTCAATGCTTGATGCACGCACTACGCCTTGGTAACCCCTGCTCTAAGCTGCAACACACCCATGCCAATGATTTTTTCGTAAAAGACTATTTATTAAATTAAATAAAACGCTAATAGACTCGGGCAAAGAATCAATTGTAGGAGTTTGTTCGACTTTGCTGTCAGTGAAGCTAAACACAGCAATAGAATTTTCATAATTTATTTATTTTATTTTATTGTTACATGTTATATTTCTTTTAATATTTTTAAATATTTTATTTGAAAAGAAAATATATGACCAGGACCGGGACTCGAACCCGGGTCTCCCACGTATCCGTCGTGGTACTTAGCCACCTCAGCCATCCTGGTTCGCTGACCGAGAAGCGAACCAGGATGGCTGAGGTGGCTAAGTACCACGATGGGAGATATGTGAGAGACCCGGGTTCGAGTCCCGGTTCTAGTCATATCTTTTCTTTTCAAATAAAATATTTATGAATTTTTAATGTTTGCCGATGTTCTGGCCTACATTTTTTATTCTTATCGTGGCTAAGAAAATTAAGATAACGAATAGTCCCATATAGGACAAAAAAGAGTATAATAAGAAAAATTGAAGATAAAAAAAAGTAATATAAGAAGATAACTAGTATGATAAAGTTAATATAGGAGTATGAAAATTTCACAAAATTATTCTGATAAAACAAACATAAAAAAACGTTAAACGGGGGTCCCGAGCCTGTACGATGTCAGGTACTCGTTAAAAACCCCTATCCTAATTAAATCTGGATAGGCCAAATTTAGAGCTCCCACTGTAGCATCGTCCGATTAGCCATAGCAGCATAAAGTGACGTTAAATGAACAAACAAACAAACATAAAAAACAAAATTTTCGTGTTGTTTTTAAGGAATCTAAAAACAGAGAGTTTAAATTAAAATAGAAGAAGAATGATATCTCATTTTTAATTAAACAGGTCGTATATTGGCAATGTCCAATTATATATATTGCTATATTGGCTTTACTGCCCAAGCTATGATCTTAGGGAAAAGTCAGATCCTTTGATCTGAATATATTTAAATACTATAATAGGATGCCACCCTGAGATCGTTATACTTAATGTATAGTAATTTTATGTTTTTAATAAATAAGAGACATTTATACTCTTCTCCAAAGGTTGACGTGGTTATCTGACCAGAAGTTCTGTATTAAATAAGAATAATTATTGGGTAACATTATATTTATTGGTGCTAATCATGGTTACAAAGATTTAAGTAAACTTAAAAACTACTTGCGAAGAAAAGGGGGGGGGCGCTATATGTGACTTATGTGATACATGTGACTTAATTCTTCAACATGTTCCTTAAATCTTGAGTTGACTGCGTCTTCCGAACAACTCCCCTATCTTGAAAGGTAAAGGTAATAATCCCCATGGAGACATTTTACTCTACCTAGCCCAGGCCCCCTACCATACTCACTTAGACATGTCTAACGTTTCACATATAGCAATATATTGTTAAGCTCGTTATGTAGACCAAATGATAATGTAGTTTAATCAAAAGAGGAACTGGTATATTTTAGTATACATACATAACTTTATATTTTAATCATTTGCTCGTATTTTTCACTTTTTCATTAATTAATTGTACTCATTTGTTTACTTCTTGTAGTTTTAATTGTAGTTTATTATCTTACTGATTTTTTTTATGCTAGTTTCAACTTGTTTTTAAAAAAAAAAGCCGAAACGTTGGCACGCTTATTATTATTTTCACTTAGAGAAAAATCTGTCTGGCAAGTTCATTGTTCCACAGCTTTTCCTGCCTATCAGTTGGAATGTAAGAGGTACAGCTGTTTCAAGAATACCTGATTTGGTATAAGCTCGAAGCACTAACCAGTAATTTTGAAAGGACGTGGGCCATCAAACGCCGATGTCTCAGTAATGCATTTCACTTTGGTATCTTGTGTTGTTATTTTTGTATTTTCATGGCATTTGTTATTCGCTCGTATCTCGAATGTTAAACATTACATTTTTTTTAATAAATAAATATTAAAAGGTCTTAATAAGTTTCATAATTATTTATGAAAGTGAAAATAATCCTTAAGGAAAATCTTGAATTATTTAAAACTATTCGAAGGAAGATTGGTTAATAAAACAGCAGAGTCTAATGAGAGTGAGTGATTCAATGTACCCTCTGTTTAAATATGCTTTAGGTTGAGCAATGATAAGAACTTATTGTATCTTTATTTTTCCTGTCCCTAATGAAAAATAGATATTCAATGTTAATGAATAACTGTGGGGGTAGTCTTTTCTTTTTTTAATATGGGCCAAACTGTGGTGTAGCGGTTAACTACTGTTATTCAAAAAGTAAATAAAAAATCCTTGATTGTGCTGCCCTTCGGAAGGAACGTAAAACGAGGATCCCGAGCCTTTACAATGTCGAGTACTTGTTAACCCTCAAAAGGTACGGTGGGGTTAGCATGCCCCAAAATTATCTCCAAGGGTTAAGACTTTGAATACCTGTCCTGCCAGTCGTATTCCTGCTGTGGACGAGAGTGTTTCGCTACACAAGGTGAGTCAATTGTCTTTGCATGTTCATCAAGAGTCAATTCCGCAAAAATTAATGTTTGGGGTTGACGAAAACCCTACAGTACTATTCATGTACTCCACCGGAAACATTTTTAGTCGAGTTAATTACTTGAAATCATTAGCTTATGCGCTTACAGACATTCACATGAAAAGACGAGTGTATAATGCAAGACTGCACAGAGAGCTCCGAGCAGAAATGAGAGGAATACTTGGTGTTGGTGCTGAGACCCCTACATCTTCCTGTGAACCACCTCAGTAGACCAGAAGGTGCAATACTTGCCTTCGTAGTGCAGATAAGAAAATGAAACATTTTTATAATACATGCAAAAAACCTATTTGTTCAAGTCATCTGAAAGCTTTTCACTATTGCATATCTTGCTACGGTAATTGAGAATGTTTTATTCATTTTATTATTCATGAGATTGGTTTTCGACTACATTTTGCTTAGAAAATTTAATGTTTTATTTTTTTTTTATTGTGAAAGTTACCTACTCTTACTGTCTATGTTTTATTGAACATTTTTCATTTACTTAATTCATTGCGATTTAATGAAAAGTTTGGATGAGCACGGAGAGAACGGCCAGGATACGAGAGTTGATGGAAGAAGACCAAGAGGAAGATCACGGATCACCTGGGAAGAAGGCGTGCGGGAGGCGTTCAGGAAGCGAGGGCTGGACTGGAGCAGAAGAGAATTGGTTCAGGAAAGGGACACCTAGGTCAAGCTCTATAGAGGGCATCCCTACTCTGCGCAGTGGCAGGGAGGGAAAGATCATGATGATCATGAAAAGTTTGATTTGAAAATGTATTTTTATGAAGAATAAAGTCATGTTACAGTATTAGAATTATGTTCTTATTGATGAGTATAGAGGCACTGATACCATAGCACCTCAAACCTTAAAAAAAAAGTTGGGGTATGTGAGGACCCCATCGTTCCATTGATGTCCTCCGAGCTCACCGTACCATTGGAGGTTTAATCCATGTTATTACTAAACCTGGATAGGCAAAATTAAGCATCGTCCGGTTAGCCCAAGCAGCATAAAGTGACGTTAGAAGCAGAAGCAAACCCTTGAATATTAAAATTAAATAATTAATTACCTATTCAAGTTTTGAAATGATTTTTTAATCCAAAATCCAATTTTACGTCAATAAAATATATGTAATAATTTTGAATATATAATAATAATAATAAACTTACAACTATAAACTCAATCAGTTGACAGTTATGAGTGTTCTAACATGTCACCGCACCCACTATTTGCCCTGAAGATGGCCGAAACGTTAGCACGATAAATAAAAATTAAGTTTTGCTTAATTTTTGTGTTATCATTGACTGTACCCTCCTGACCAATTCAATCCATCATTTAAATAATTAATAGTTTAGAAGAAAACAATTTTTTTCCACCTTCTTGCTTCCATATAATGGCGCATTAAAAAGTGTTAATTATGACATTTAAAACTTAACCGTAAAAGGACATTTAAAGATTACTATATAGTCATCTTCAAATGACTCTATTAGTCTTTTCACTTTTATCCCTGAAAATAATTTTATGCTTGGGATGAATATATGAAAAGACGTTACCTTGGACAAATAAGGAGCGGTATCTACTTACACTACAAGAGGTTCTCATTAGCAAACAGCTCCCATCTTAATCTGAAACATTACGGTCCTAGAGAATTTTTAAAAAAATGTTTACTTACAAACTATTTTACAAAATATTTATTGTTGGTTATAAATATTATTTAACAAATTAACGCTTTTTAATTATATTAAATAAAATTACGACAAATTCTAATGATCTAAATCAAACCGTTACATTTTAATACATATTGTAAGATAAAACAAATTGTTGAATATTTATTTCATAATTAAATAATTTATTCAATTTTTAATACAACAATTACAGTACTTTTTAATATCAGATGGATATTTTTGAATATCTCTTTTATATGTATATTTTTTAAATATTTAAAAAATAGAAAAACACAATATAATTTCAGTAAATCACCCATAGGAATGTAGCAAAAAGAATTATTAGCAATTTATATTAACTTCTATTTTTAAATATTAAATTATTCTAGTAGTAGTTATCTATATTAGTATAGTTGAATATTAGTTGACCTTATATATACGGGGAAGAAAATGTTCCGGGTGGAGATCAAAAAATTCTCTTACATAGAGAGGACAGTTTATTTGGAAGCCGACGTTTCGACCCACATTGTAGATCTTCTTCAGGGCCATTATAGTACGATCAAACTTGACCCTAGACTAGACCAATGATGAGTCTATGACTCATGATAAGTCTATGACTCATCATTGGCCCAGTCTAGTGTCAAGTTTGATCCTACTATAATGGCCCTGAAGAAGATCCACAATGTGAGTCGAAACGTCGGCTTCCAAATAAACTGTCCTCCCTATGTAAGAGAATATTTTTACCTCCGCCTTTTCTTACCTATACATATATCAACCACGAAATAGTCTCTTACTCGCATTTTATTTATGACTTTTATCATACAGAGCATTTACGCTTAAAAAGTAGGTAATTTTAACATCAATGATGTATAAATGATTTTGTAGGTAAACAAAAACATGTCTATTTTTATGAAATAATTAGCTTTTAACTCCATACAAATATTAATACAAAACATTTTTTTTTATTATTTTTTATAAAATTATTAATCCCTGACTTTCTTAATAGACTTAAAAGTAGTGTAAGGGATATAAAATTTATCATACAGAACATTTACGCTTAAAAAGTAAGTTTAGCAAACTCACAGAAAATAAAATAAACTAATAAAATCTGTTATTGAATTTTCTTTACAAGTTGTTCCTTTCGGAGGTAGGGTGTCATGCAACGGCACGTGCTCAACTTGGACACTGTTTCTCTCAGCACTTTTTGATATTGATGTTATGTTACAAAGCCTATAGCCTTCCTCGATAAAGGTTCTGTATACAGCATAAAACAAAAAAATAAAAAAGAAAAACAAACAATTCCATATCGGACTAATAGCTCATGAAATCAGTGCGTACATTCATACTTATAACAAACTCTTAAGCTCAATGTACGACTTGATGAAAACTAAGAGGAATTTGCGGGGAAACTAAATAACTTATTCCAAATATGGATATTATTAAAATTTGTATAATGGTAATACACTCACAAAATATTTTTTAATTTGATTTACAAATACCAAAATAGATTTGCATTAAATTTTATATCTCCGTAATACGAGACAATCGCAGCCACTGCCTTCTCCATTAACATTTTGCTCCAGTTAATTTTCAAAACTATAGTACTTATATTTTCAATTATTTCCAATGAATTTTAGAATACCATATCATCATTACGAATATTGCTACTAAGTCATTTTTTTTAAAAGTCCAATTAATATTGTTACACAATACCAAATATAATCCTACATTATAATATATTATAATTTTATGCAAAGGGATGAAAATATTACTATATATACACACTTGCTAACATTTAAAAAGTACCTCTTATATGAATGAAAGAATTAATGTAAACATTTTAGTAAATTTATTTTAAAAACATGAAATTGTAAAAAACTAGTGTGAAACCTCATAGAAAAGGCCCAATCTGTTTTGGAACTTTTCATAGAAAGAAACCATTTCCATAACAAAGTTTTTATTTATGTTTTTGAGCTGTTTAATATTGTTTCTGCTACTGTCACAAGGTCTGTATTTAAATGTCCAAAAGTTAGCCATATTGAGAGAATTTTTTTCTTCAATTCGTTATGGCTTAATATTTCCGTTAATTTTTTTTTTTTTAACCTATTACTTAACATTTTAGTATTCCAAAACCAAAATTGTTTAAATCTTGCGAGAAAAAATGAGATCGTTTCGGTACGGTTATAATTGTTTTATTCAATAGGTTAACATGTAAAATTTGTAGATAACTACCATTTATCTCCATGGCCCAATGGAGGAAACCCATTGGAAGTGAATTTCAAAAAAATAAATTATCAAGTTAGAATGAGAAATGAATCTTAACAATTTATTCAATATTAAGAAAACAATTAAAATCTGTAAAAATATTCCATTAATGAATGATGGTAAAGATTATGGTGTCACTTATGATTTCCATACAAAGCCTATGTCATATTTAGGGGCTTGCCCAAGGTAAAGTCGATCGCGATTACCATTTAATTATCTTACTCATCAATAATGGTCCAATTTTTTTAATGCAAACTTTCATTTCGTTCATGTGCCACTTTTTTTTTAAAAATAAACAATATTTTTACCCTATATAGACTGCCCTGTATTTATTATTAAGATTTGAATAATATTCAATCATGCGAAAATATTACGACTTCAAACTTATAAATAGCTATAAAATAGTTGAGAATAAAATTCGGCCTGCAGGTACCAGAAGTTTGTTTAGTCCATTGAAGTTGAGAACCGGATGGAGTGAACAACCTAAACCGATCTTGGGACTAAAACGGATATTCCGAAAACATTGTTATATCATAAAGCTAATAATGGTCATTTCCTTTTTTTATTTCTTTTAAATTTTTAAATTTGTAGTAAAAATTAATTTTTATAATGTTCTGAAGTACCTCTAAGCATTTATTAATTATATACCATGATGTAAAAATGACATGGAAAAGGTTATGATGCAGGAGTTTAAAAATTTTATTACTTCTCTCATAAAAACATTTCCAGATGCTTTAAACAATATTTTTCTAAAAAGAATAGATAGGGGAAACTTATAGAACATGTAATCCTTATTAGGTTTTAATAGTCTGAAGTCATAGTAAAGTATCAGTTTTAACTAACAAGTAAACTGCGAAAATCCATAAACGTTAACATTTTAGTTAAAATAAGAATAACAACTGTTTAAATAAAATTAATTGTAAGGTAGTTGAAACATTTTTAAAATCAAGATAATCCCATACAAATTAAATTAACTTTTTTTGTTTGTTTACAGGGCAACATCTCGTCTTGGTATCAGATCCAGAAAAGGGCGAATCAGTATTTGCATTTGACAATCCGGGTTTCAAAGGTATTATTATTGAATTATTGATTACACTTTAAAATTATAAATTGAGAATTTTGCTGATGATTTTAAAATGAAATTGCAGAAGGCCCTTCTATTCTTCAAACTGGTGAAAAGGAAAATAATGCTAAGGTAATAAATTATTTATAATGTACCCTATCTTCCCTATAGTTAGATTCTCTTTATAGTTGTTTGTTTTACAATTTGTATTGTAGAAAATACCCTGATTTGTTAAAATACTAAATCAGGGTATCTAGAGATAATTTTTAGCTTTTCTCCTTATAATAAAACAAAAGCAGCTAATAAATGCTATAGATAAATATAGGATACCAATGGTAGATTATATAAAGACAAACATGATACAGTAAGTTAATAATAAAATTTGTTTTGATGGACATATATCTGTGGCGCCTGTGCATAGTGGGCTAAGTTGAATTTTGTGAATTTCAAGCTATCTACTTAGAATCGTAATTTTTTTCTCTTTCCTTGTGTCTAATACGCTAAGTGTTCCGTCCATTGCAATGAAGGATATTCCTTTGTGAATCGTGGGCTGATACTCCAATCTTGAACTTAAGATAAGTTCAGAAAAATTACGATTCTAAGTAGATAGCTTGAAATTCACAAAATTCGACTTAGCCCACTATGCACAGGTGCCACAGATATGGGCTAAGTTAAGGTAAGATTCCATCCCACCATTAAGTTGCCATGGTAATAAATTTTAATAAAATAAATATTTTTGACAAATTCAATGGCTAAAAAGCATGTTTTTCATTTTTAATTAACAAATTTCAGTACCAAGGACATAACCCTTGTAGAGTAAAATAAATTATAATGTGTTTTCATATTTTAATAATTATATTATTTTTAGGTGAAATGGACACAATGGAACTCAAATGCTGTTATACCAAACAACAATGCCAACAAAATTATGTCAATGGATGATTCCTACATAACTGTAAGTTCCATTAATATAGTTGATTATCGTAGTTAAGTATAATTATTCTTCAGTATTATGGTGAAGTAAAATAAAAATGACCTTGGTACATCTCTAAGAAATTCAGCCAAAACTATCTAATCTTACAAAGGAAAGGTTGGCTAATTGCTTCATTATTTTTAATCATTCTGTATGAAATTGGTTGCATACCAATACAACCCTTTTTCCTGTATATCTTTTCCCCTTATATAAAAATAGCCAATTAATTTTCACCTTCTTTGTACTTCTTGAGCACTTTTGATCTCCTTTTCAAATTCTTTCCAAAATATACTAAACTTTTACTAATGAATGTGTTCTATATCCCATTAAAATGTATAGAGTACTTCAACCATGTAATAATTCAATTATCATCCAAAAAGTTAAGATCTGGTTAAGAATTTAAAAACTGTTGCTTCTTTTTCATTAAAAAAAAATTTTTTTTTAAACAATACCTAACAAACTTTGAGCATGCATTTAATTATGTTCTATATTCTATTTAAATCCTTTAAAAAATTGCAATATGTTTAATGAACTTTTCAAGTCTGATAGAAACTAACTAATGAAAATAATTAATGTAGATTTTTCTGTAATAAGATTATAAGCTTATTTTTAGTTTCAATAATAAAAATACAACCTATTCATAGTAGGAGTAATATATGAACCGGGAACTTAAAATCGGAGGAAAAGAAGGACTAGTTTTTTAAACAAATGCAATGCTTATGTTTCAAGTTCTATCTTAATCAAATCAAATCTTAGCGTTATGGATGATGATTGAATTAATTAAAAGTAGAAACAAACCACAGAAAAATTTGTATTCAACATTTTAATAATATTTTAACAAAATGAATTGTAATATTAATAATTATTACTTTTTCTTATTCAGAGTCCACCTCTCACTAAGGTACCATTGAGAAGTCATGACTTCACAGGTCTCGGATTCAACATTTGTGGTAATATGAGAGATGGTATTTTCGTTAGAGATATGCTTCATAGAGGGCCTGCTTCAGAAAGTGGAAGGATAATGCCAGGTTAGTTTCATATAAACTCATAAACAAAACTATCATGAATCATTTAGATATAACTAAGTAAGAACAACTTAATTAAATTAATTAATGAGTAATTAAATGTTGCTATAAATAATTATACATTATACATGGATTATACGAGTATAAAGTCTACATTTTACAATATAAGGAATAAGTTAAGATACAGTACACAATAATACAATAAAAGGAGTAAAGAAAATCTATATGATAACAAGTAGGTGTTAGCAATCATCATGTATGAAAAAAAGAAAAGTAACTTATTTTTAATTTACTTCAGCATTAAATAATATAGAGCACTTTATCTTGCTAAAATGTTATCAATTGTTACCTGGTGGGGGCAAAGGGCTCGGAGAGGACACGGTATGATCAAGGACACCTAGGGAAACTGGGTGAAGAAATAAACCCCAAAACATTTATCTATCAACAATCAAACGCTAGTACATATATTGAAATAAAAATTACATTCAGCAAAATGAAAATAAAACTCTAATTTATCATCTATAACAATAATCATATCCATAATTCATAACAACAATCATATGCTCTAATAATAATTACAACTTAAACATTCCCCATAAATACTCGTTATCTCATAACCATTAATAATATTCAATTAAAACTCGATCCATCATCTATAACAATAATCATTTCCATCATCTATAACAATAATCATATGCACTAATAATAATTACAACTTAAACATTCACCCTCAGTACTCATTATCTCATAACCACTAATAAAAACCATAATTTTATTATAAAACATTTTCCATAATTCCATATACACCAATGACAATTACAACTCAAATATCCACCATCAGTAATCCTTATCTTATAACTGCTAATAGCATAATACTACCCTTTAAAACCAGTTCCCTCTTCTCCAACCATACTTCTGAGAGCACTAATACTTAAAGAAAAGATTCCTCCTACCTGTCTTGTGGCCAAACGCGACAAATGACAAAGAAAATGATTAACTGGCTCTATCTTCAACGGACCCCCCTCTGGCCTTACCCCAAATCTAGTCCGACGACAGTAAATAGAAAATCTAATATCTTCCTCTGATTTCAGCATTAATAAATGCCCTAAAATGCACATATCATGACAATGCTGTAGTCAGCATTAATGAAAGAATGTCCTAGGCTTTCGCCGTGAGAAGGGGTGTTAGACAGAGGGACAGCCTTAGTCCTCTTCTTTTCATAACTTTTATGGACAAGATATTGAAAATCTGCAAGTGGAGGACAGCACGGATGATCGTGGGAAAGTGGAACATGAGGACAATCCTAGCGCAAGCAATGGTTTTCGCAGATGATATTGTCCTCATTGCCGATTCCAAGGAACATCTACAACAGGCCGTTACAGAATGGAAGGCTGAGCTGGATAGGGAGGGCATGATAATAAATGTTGGAAAAAGCAAGGTGATGCACATTGGGCGTCAAGAAGAGGAGGTCTTGATTCACTGTAGAGGTGAAAACTTGGAGACAGTGGAGGAATATACCTACCTACCTATGAGTAGTGCTCTGCAGAAATGGGAGAATGGACAAAGAGCTCTCAATCAGAATTAAGAAAGCTAATAGAATATAGTACCAGCTATGCAACTCAGTGGCGGGGAAAATGGTGTAAAATTGCACATATTTAAGTCCATATACCTACCTACCCTTATTTATATAAGCAAGAGCTGGGTCCCGATGAACAAGCACTGGATTAGGATTACCGCTGCTGAAATGAAATACCTCCGGAGAATGGCAGGCTAAAAAGGACTGAGTTAGGAATGGGAGGATAAGGCGAGACCTGGGAGTGCCTGCACTGAGGGAAACAGTGGAGAGGAGACAGTTGGGATGGTTTGGTCATCTATGCAGAATGAATGAGGACCGGAGACCCAAATAAGTTTTTTGAAGCCAGGCCTACCAGACGTTGTCCTCGAGGAAGACCTAGACTGCAATGGATGAACCACATCTCAAGGATTGGTGAAAAGAAGGGAAGGAATATGAATGAGATGAAAGATCTAAGAAAGCTGGAGATCGAGGGGCTAGGCTGTCCTGGATTGAGGCACCTCCTCTCTGAGAGGCACTAAGGAGGAAGATAAAAAAGAAACAATCAGGAGTAGTTAGAAAATATATTGCAACAATTTCTCTTTTTAAATCTCTCAAAATAAAATAAATATCAACAAGTTATTTCTTCCTAAGTTTTATAACAAAAATACAAAAGTTTAGAATAATTTTAATTTTATGTTCCAGGTGATAGAATTGACAGTGTGAAAATAAGTCTTCGCCACATGGTATTTGAGGATGCTCTCACAATACTTAGCTACGCTTCTCCTTATGAAGTTGAAATGTTTATTGAAAGCAGGAATGCAAGCAATACTTCAAGTCTTCTAAGAACTCCACCTCCTCCACACAAGATATCACATCCTCTTTTCCGGAGTCAGTCAATAGCTGATCTACAAAAAGTGAGTTCTATGTCAACTACATTGAAATGTGACCTATGAAAATTTATTTAGTCAAAATTATTTCTTTTGTTTATTGGTACCTTCTCACTTTTGCCATCTCTAAGCAAGTCAGATGTCAAGCACAAATGCAAATTTTTAATGGGACTGTGAACTAACCTACCCAAGCTATATTGTGTTATGGCTATTAGAACTTCCACCAGCTTCTGTTAATTTCAGTTATTTTTAATTTATTCAGAAGCATAACATTTATGTAAAAAATCTTGCAGTTTTTTGGTCTTAACCTATTACTTGACCTGGATGTATAGTTTAGAGAAAATAAATATATCTTTATAATTTATTTTATTGTTATATGATATAATTTTTTAAATATTTTATTTGAAAAGAAAAGATATAACCAGGACCAGGACTCGAACCCTGGTCTCCCACCTCTTTGTGGTGGTGCCTTAACCATCTCGGCCATCCTGGTTCGCTTCTCGGTCAGTCATATCCCTTCTTTCCACTGATCCTATATCTCCGTGTTCTCGCAATTTACGATGTATGTAGTGGGAGAATGTTAATTGAACATTACTTTATTTTTGGATCTTGTTGGCTTTAAGTCATTAATATACAACGCTCGTGTATACATCGCAAATTGTGAGGACACAGAGATATAGGATCAGTGGAAAGAAAGGTTATGACTGACCGAGAAGCGAACCAGGATGGCCGAGATGGTTAAGACACCACCACGGAGAGGTGGTAGACCCGGGTTCGAGTCCCGGTCCTGGTCATATCTTTTCTTTTCAAATAAAATATTTAATAAATATATCTTTGTATAGGCATATCTTTGTAAATATGAATATTATACAAATAGTTTACAAATTCTTCCAATATGGTAGTTAAATCTCTCTGATCTTGATTTTCCAGCGATTACTGCTAGGCCAAGTGTACTGTTTTTTTAAATATTATTTTAAAGATTTGGGCCTGTTGTGCTTAGGTCATGAATCAAGCATCTTATACATTATAGTGATTCTTCACATTATGAAAATTAGATTTATTTCATAGTATGCAGTGCCTAAATGACTCAGAAAATGTTAATAAAACTTTATGAGTCTTCTACTTAAAGTCCATCAACTGCCCATAAATGTACTACATCCCCAGAGAAAAACTTAAAAAGAAAAGAATATTTCATTGAGAATAACTCAAAAAGAATAATAATAAGAAACTAAATATAAATTAAATATTCTTTCTTTTCTCAGTTTACGCTGAGGATGTATAGGGTTGGCAACTAAGTCATTGCCGATTTCAAATAAGAAGGCAAATTCAGAATTTTTGTTTAAAAATATAACTTTATTCAATTAGATATTGCCCGTTCTTGTCGATGACCTTTTTCCATCGTTCTAGCAGCGTAAAAATTCCCTGTTCGTAAAATGTCTGGTCTTTGCTATTAAAAAACTGAATTAGGTGTGATCTGACATCATCCGCATTGTTAAAAATTTTACCATTTAAAGAGTTTTGCATGGAACGAAACAAATGGTAATCCGAAGGCACAAGGTCAGGGCTATATGGTGGGTGTGACAAAACATCCCAACCCAGTTCCAATAATTTTTGCCGAGTAACCAAAGATGTGTGGGGCCTTGCATTATCATGATGGAAAACAACACCCTTCCGATTCAATTGCATCCTTCAGTTTGTCGAGTTGTTCAACATACACATTTGAATTTATCGTTTGGTTCTGCGGTATGAGTTCAAAATACAAAATTCCTTTGTGATCCCACCAGACTGACAGCATAATCTTTTTTTGGTGAATATCTGCTTTTGATGCTGTTTGGGCTGGTTGATCTTGCTTCACCCACGATCTCTTGCGAGTAACATTGTTATAAACTATCCACTTTTCGTCGCCAGTAACTAGGTTCTTCAGAAATGGATCATTTTCATTGCGTTTCAGTAGCGAATCACAGATGCTAATCCGTTGCGTCAAATGAATTTCCTTTAGCTGGTGAGGGATCCATAAATCAAGTTTCTTGACATAACCAGGGTTTTTAATTTTTTTTCAATGCATGTATGCGACACATTGAGCTTCTCTGCAATGTCTCGTGTTGTGCTGTGACGATCTGAATCGATAATGGCCTTGATATGGGTTTCATCCACTTCGACTGGGCGGCCAGATCGTTGTGCATTTTTCAGTGAAAAATCACCGGAACGAAATCTTTCAAACCAATTTCGACACTGCCTTTCTTTTAAGGCTTTATCTCCATATACGACACATAACTTCTTTTGTGCTTGCGATGCGTTCTTGCCTTTTCGGAAGTAATACAATAAAATGTGTCGGAAGTGCACGTCCTGTTCTTCCATTTTTAAATTGGGATAAAAACAAAACTAAAGAACTAATCAAAAAAATTTTTTTACTAATTAAACGTAGAAGTCCATACAGTAAGAAAAAAATATAGGTTAGATGCTCTGGCCTCGTTAACAAAACAAAAGAAAGTGTAGAGTGAATCTATCGACAAAAACGGCAATGACTTAGTTGCCAACCCTATAGTACATTTATTAGTAGTTGATGGGTTTTAAGTAGAAGTTTGAGCAAGTTTTATAAACATTTTTGGCCGAATTTATTCTATTGTGTAATTGCTTCTTCTCATTCTGCTCCTCGTCTAACTCCTGGTACAGTGTGAAAGTTCTTTCTGTAGAGTCTGATCCATTTTTTTTGGTTCTGTTCCATCTCTCGTTTCCTTTTCCAGTCCTTGTCCAAGATTACTGGCCACAAACGCCTCCTGGACCTCTTCCTTCTAGATTTTCCTAGGAAATCCTCGGCTCCTTCTTCCACCTACCTTCATATGATAGGTCAGCTTGGCTATTCTCTTGTCTGTCATTTGTGAGATAAGTTTAAATCATCATAGATGATTCTCCTCCAGAGTTTCCTGTACTGATCTTCGGCCAAGATTAGTCCTTATTGTGGTGTTTCTCACCCTGTCTCGACGAGTTTTTCCTTCAATTTCATCTCCATGCCTTAGAGTTGGCAAGCATTTTGTTGTTTAGGGTCCCTGATTCTCTGGAATAAGTTAGGGTAAGCAGAAATTTTGTGTTATATATTGTTTTCTTTGTATGTTTCAAGACTTCTAGATACAAATGAATTTTTACAAAGCATTAAATGCCATCCCTACTGATGCTATTCTCTCTCTTATTTCACAGTCTCTGATGCTTTGCTCATGTATGTTTGCTTCTAGGTATTTGAATGTTTCCACTGTCTCCACCTCTTGCCATTTTTGCCTGATTATTCATCCTCCAGACAACATTTGTGTGTCAAGAGGTGATTAGGAGAGACTGCTTTGCCTTGAATCACACTTTAATTTTATATATTTTTTCAAGATATTTCTAAAATATAACAAATAGAGCACAATTCATTATTCTTACAAACTGCATATGTTTTTGAGAAATCAAATATTAGAAGTTTTAAAGAAAAATATTACATTTATTTAAAATGTGATCAGTGACATAAGATGCATTATAGAACCATTGGGTGCATCCATGTACCCTTGGAACATAAGCTTTGTTCCTGGAAAGTAGTTATTATGCATTAAAAACATTTTTATGTTAATTTGTATTTTGTTATTACATAAAAATACTAAGACTAATGTAAAATGAAATGTAATCGTTGTTGCAGGCTAATAACATTATTTTCATCACATATTCATTTAAATTCTTTTACAAATTTGCTAAAATTATCAATTTTGCCTTTTCTTTTTCTTCTTATCCCTCCCTCCTTTTACTTATAAAATAATGTAAAATGAAATTATGATAAAAACAGATTAATTAGGTAGTTTGATTTCTGAACAAATATAATAAATGATCAATGATATGCTAGAATGTATTGTTATAATAATTAATTATAAATATTTTCTTATAATTTTCAGATAAGAAAACTTGGTGGTCGCAGAGGTGGAGAACAACCATCAAGTTTATTATCAGATATAAGCAATTCTGATAACATGTTCTCTACACTTCATAGAAAACCCAAGTCTCTAGACCGCACTCAAGTCTCTAACAATTATATAAATGAAAATATGCAGAAACATGAAAACATTTTTCATGAAGTTGAATTAACTAAGGTTGAAATTGATGAGGTTGATCAAAAGAAAGAAACAGTCTCACCAAATAATGTTAAATCGATTCTAGTAAAAGGTATTCAAAACCTTAAAGAAAAATTGCACAATTCATTACACCAAGATGACAGCAAAGAAGAAATAAAAGGAGGGACCATTGTCAATGTAAGTGCTCAAAATACTCTAGAAAAGAAAAAACATTATGATGAAGGATTTCAAACGATGGACTTAACCGTCCCAAGTGTACCTGAAGAAGTAGAACGTGCAGGCATTTCTGCAAGAAACAATCGAAAATCTGTTATTGAGGAAGACTTTGATCTAAGTGACAATGATGATCCAGTCGCAGCTAAAAGAAATAAGAGAAAAGCTCCCAAACCACCTCAGTCACCAATAGAAGATGAAGCAAGCATCAACAACCATAGTTTAGAATCTGTTGACAGTGATTCTGAAAATGGAGACAAAAAAAGTGGAACTACTATTGAACTAAACTCATCCCACATAACTGTGCATCATGTTCCTGAAAGTGAAAACAGGAAAGCCTCTTCCCTAGGCGACCTTTCAAGGTATGAAGCAGAAAATGTCATCCTACTAGAAAGGGCTGTTTCACTCGATTTAGGTGATGGTGCTCCAGGTACTAAGAAAAGAAAGGCACCCATGCCTCCTCAAGAAACTTGTCCTTTTAAAGAAGCAAGAATTGAAACCGGAACAGGTACCTTGAAAAAATCATCTGTCTGGGGAACTCTTGAAGATGTTATTCAAAATGGTAGTGATTCATCAGATGCAGATCTAGGCATAAGTGGTTGCTCAACACCTGAAAAGAATGAGGAGTTAATTACATCTACTCCATTCAAATTTTCTAAATCAATTCTAAACGATGAGAATGGAATAAGTAACATTGAAGTAAATAATTACAAGTGGGATTTGAGTGTTCCTGAAACATCCGATTTCATTACAGCACTTAATGGGGATGAAACACCACCTGAATTGCCCAAATCTCCTATGCCAACAATGTCTACTTTTATAACTGAAATACAAGTAACATCTTTGAAACCTCATGAAGAAACTGAAGTAATTCATCTAGACAATACACAACAGTTATTTGATCACATGAATTCACATCAATTAGATTTTGAAAGCTTGCAAGGTGAGGAAAGGATAGTATTACCAGAAGAATCACCTGAACGCCCAATGACACCAGATATGAAAACAGACAAAACTAAAATAATATCTACAGAAAATACAACTAAAGAAATTTTAAATGAAGAACAACCTCTGAAACCACCTCCTGTTCAAAAGCCAGAAATTGTGAAACCCTCAAGGAGTGGAGTTACCGTAACTAATATTAAAACAAGCCCATCCAGGATTCCAGTAAGAGCCGGACCAAGGAGCCCAGGATCTGGAACTTCAAGAAGTATAACCAACAGGAACGGTCATTCTTCTCCCTAGTCTTTACCACTTTACCTACCTGTAAAAATTTATCCAAGTGATAAACACATTCCATTAATTTAGTAATTGTTATAACAGGAAATAAATTATAGACTCTGATGGAAATCAAAACTTTACATGTATCACAACCTTTCCCTGGAAGTATCCTAGAGGATAATATTATATTGTCTAACATGTAAGTTTGGTATTTTATTTTTAATAAAAGACTCTGTATTAGGGTGCCAAAGAATGAAAGCTATTTTTGTTGTGTACAGATCAAATAACTTGGATATATAGATGTATAAAATATATGTATGTTAAAAAAAATAAAATATATATATTTGTTATTATTCTGTATAAAGTGATTTGCTCAACATGAGAGAAAACTTTAGATGTTGGTGCTATGAAATTAATAAAATTATATTAGGCACTAGTTAAAACTATTTGTAATTTTCTTCATTTTATTACTAGTTTGTTTGTTTTTTTTACTTAATATAGTAGTTTTAATTGTAAATAAAATTTTATATAGAATGAAGATAAATGAGCTTAATATTAAGTTTTGGTATATTGTAAAGTATATGTTGCCATATAAAAAACAATAATATAAAGAATCATTTCTACATTAGAGATGTGACTAACACTTTAAATAAATGTTTGATGGTTAAGGTGTTTCTGTATATTGAAATAAAAAACTAGTAATGTCGATTAATTAGTCATTGGATATATGATGATCGCTATCTGTAAATTATTTAAAATAAAAATAATTATTATAATTTCTGTGTGTTGTCTCTTCCCCTCTTACTAACTACAAACAACAAATTAAAATTTTTATTTTATCTTTAGTTATTATCTAGTTGTATTAATTTAATTATAACCAATTAAAAGTAAAGAATGATATATTTATAACATAAAATTTATTAGATGAAATTTAAAGTGTACTAAAGTGTAATACATTAACAAACAATAAGCAATTTCAAAAAAATCATTTCATCTTCTAAATTACTAAATTTAACACTAAATTTAATTAAGATTGTTTCATTGCGACTAGTAACAGTATTATAGATGTAAATATAACTGAATAATGAGTTGATGAAATCTTGATATCAGTTTACATGATACCTATAAAGTGTTAGTTGGGACCTTATCCTTCCAAAAAAAAAAACCTGTACCACTACAACCCACGAACGGGTCTGGGAATCAGTAAATGGTGGAGACTGCACTGTTTCATGGACAACGGTTCTACAAGGAGGTTACTTGTCATAGGTCACGCTCAACCGCCAGATTTTTCCCATTATTTTCGGTACCCTATTTTTATAATATTTTATAGAGGCAGGGTGAGCCCCAGGATGGGCTCCTGATCCTATACAATCCATCTCCGGCTGCATACTTCGTTCCAAGGCAATCCAAATATCATCTTTGGCCTCCAAACTCTGTAATGACTAAAAAGGGGATTGGTCAAGAATCCATAAGAGAGGTAATAAATTGTCAGCAATTCTGGTGAGTTTCCTATTGATTTCTGCCTACTGAGCATAATGAAAAGGAGATATCCAACTAACTAAATAAATCGTTGTGTAAAGGAGATAGTTGGGGGGTGCAGTCAAAAAGAACACTGAATAAGTAATAAACTTATAATTATGTGCCGACGTTTCGACCTACAGTGTAGGTCATCTTCGGGCGATTTGGAGAGCGAAGTCGTTTGATGTAACGGCTGACTAGCACTGAAACGTCGGCACATAATTATAAGTTTATTACTTATTTAGTGTTCTTTTTGACTGCACCCCCCCAACTATCTCCTTTACATTAGATCATCCAGTCAACTATTTTCATCTCATACAAACTAAATAAATCTTTCAGTTCTAGATTGCTTTACAGCCTTTTCATACACAATCCCATAAATATGGCCTAAAACATTCCCTCACAAATACAATGAGTTCTATTTAGTTCTCAGAGCTGGGTGTAGTACATGAATTTAGCCATAAAAAAAAATTTATCAAGAAGAGCTTTCTAAATAATAACTTATATCTTCCTGTTCACCAGATTGTTACAGAGATGCTTCCCTGAGTCAATAATAGATGTGGTTAACCATCTTTATTTTCCTCCAGAACTGCGTTTTCATTGTTCCAAGACACCAGAGATTCCTGTTCTCTGTTAGCCATGATCTAGCTGAACCGAGCCCATTTATCAATCCTCCTTTTGTTCTAAGGTTATTTTTTGGAGTATATTTTAAAATTCTTAGTTGATTTTCTATAGATTGTATGTTATTTAATAAAATATCATAAATATCAGTTTTATTAAATTGTTTTAATAGTGTATGAAGATTATTAACTCATTTGAAAGTAAGTCTGTCCTGCAATAATGGTATGTTTCATAATAAGTACCAAAAATTTTAATGTTATTTACCGTACAATGAAGAATGCCTGGGGATTGTGTCGTCTTTTATTTTTAGCAAATTATCTAGTATGAAGAGTACATAGTTGAAGAATGATTATTTTCTTCATCTGAAACACGAAAATAAGATTTCTTCTTTTTATTAGGACGTTTTATATTATTAACATTTTGATTGTTAATTTTTAATTTATTATATAGATTTTTATTTTTACTTTTAACTTTAGGGGTTTTTACATTAATAGTGTCTTGCAATTTTGGTGGTTCCTCTCCATTTTTGTTAAGTTTTTCTGTTTGTTTTTCCTTCTCATTAGTTATTTTATCATATACCATTTTTGTAATTTATTTAAGTGAGTAAAATAATCATGTATTTAAACTTCTTGTATGTCTTCGGTTTCATAACTATATTGAAGTTAACCAAATATAATTTCATTAGGTGTTAGTTTAAGATTTTGATTAAGTGAATTATTGTAAGCAATTACATTTGTTTGCACAATTCTATCAAATTTGTATTGTTTAATTGAATTAGCGTTAAGTCTTAAGATTTCTGTTAATGTGGCATTATATTTATTAAATATTCTGAGTGAGTTGGAATAATTAGAACTTGTATAATGAATTTCTATTTGTAGTGATTTACAAAATTGTTTGATCAACACGTTATCTTCCTTGATCTTAAATTATTCGTTCAAGTGGAGGTTATAGCATGCAGTATTTTTCTGAAGATTGACAAATTGTCATGGCACTTTTAGAATTAATAATTTGTGCATATAAACGTTTTGAAAAGGTATCTATGCTTGTAAATATAATATGTGTATTGTAAAAGGTCTTTCAGGTGTGTTAGTTAGATGAAATTCAGCTTTAATAGGTCTCCTATCATATTTACTTGTTTTACAAATATCGCACTGGTTTATAAGTTCAGTTATTTTGTTCTTCATATTTGGAAAGTATATTTCCCTTTTTAGATGTTCGTAAGTTTTTAATAATCCACGATGACAGGTTTTTCAAAGAGTTATCACTTAGGAAAGATAATGTCACATGATTCCTAATTGTTCGTCCAAGACAGTTATATTTTTACAAAATAAATAATATCCTTTTAATTTAACTGTTCTATATTCTTTTTCGATTATATCTCTAATATGTTTAAAGTAATTTTCTATTGTATTAAGCGATGTATAGTAATTTTATTTAATCCTAATTTTAATCATGTTAAATCTAATTAATATCCGCTGTCCAATTCTTGTCGTTAGACTCATACAATATTCTATCCGGTTATTAATGCTTTAAAATCTTTTCTTAACTTTTCTCCGAAGGTAATTGCGCATATCCGCGGACTTACTTCTAAATAAAACCTGATGTGCTCTTATATTGTTTCCTGTATTTAATTTATTACTTTTTGAATTTTACATATTTATTTTCTTTATTAATTTTATATTATTAGGATATTTATCTGTTTTCTTATTAATAATATGAACTGAATTTGTTGTCGATGGATTTAATTTAAGTATAGCTGACAAGTTGGGACTTGGCTGACTTGTCTTTTCTACGTCTTCTTCTTAATTATGCTCTTTTCACATTTTTACTCCTTTATGACAATTTGTTTTTAATGATTCCTAGATAGGTTTAGTTATTTTTATGTTCCCTTTGATATTTTGGTGATAATACCCAGATTTACCCGAGGAATGTCTTGTTGACAGTTTACCTAGAGTTATTGGGAAATTACTTATATGTAGAAAGGAGATGTTGATTCTGTATTCGTGCACTGCGACGTAAAGGTTGAGAGGAAAAGTTCTGTCGTAGGCCCCGTCTCCTCTCAACCTTTACGTCGCAGTGCACGAATACAGAATCAACATCTTCCACAACTATCTCCTTTCTACATTTGATCATCCAGTCAACTATATTCCTCTCATACAGAAATTACTTATAGTTTTTTATCATTAGTGGGTCTGTTTTTAAACTTAAACACTCATTGGTAACCATATTTTCATTATTCATTAGGTATTTTAATTTCTTATTTTCATTACTTGTTTATGTTCGTAGATTTTATTATTATCTATAGCATTTTTTATTTCCTCATTGTCGTCGACCACATTATTACCTATATTTCTTATTTCTTTATTATCATTAGTTTTATTATTACTTATTATATTTTTATTTCATCATTATCGAAAATTTTATCCATGCTTACTGGATTATTTATTTTATTATTATCGTCTATTAAATATACTTCCTTTATTATTTGAATTAGGTTAGCATTAGTTTCGTTATTTAGATGCTCATGTCTAATAACTTTTTTAATTTCTAATTTATTATCCATTAAACGTCATTCATTTGTTGTCTTGTAATTAGTATTAATATTATTATTAGAATTAAAATTAGTTTTAAAATTAGCATCTTTACCCGTATTAGTTTTTAAATTTACATCTCCTCCTCATACATTTGGTCTAACGGAGGCGGATCGTTGAGCTACGATTAAGAGATTGATTTTCTTTTCTTAGTTGTGAGATTTCATCATCTTCAATATGATGAGCTCTGTCGGATAATTTTCGCATAGAAACTGTTTCAGGTTTTTCTATTTTTTCGAAATTATTTTGTTGACGGAATTGTCCCGAACTAGGTTTATTAAAGAATCTGTTTTGAGTATGTTGATTCCCTCGTGTATTATGTGGTCTTAGATAATTATTTTGAGGTTGAAAATTATGTGGAAGATAAAAGTTTTGTCTGTATTGGTAATTTCGTGGTTGTTGGAAGTTATGTCTTTGCGCGTTATATTGGGTGTGCTCTTGTCTCGGTTTCTGAAAGTGTGATTGTTTTTTTAAGTTATTTCGTTGCATAGGTTTTTGATTGAAGTTAGCCTGCTGTGTTCTTCTGACACTGTATAATTGATATACTACAGTAGAACAAGTATTTTTGAGAATTTTTAATCTATTCTAAGCTATTATAAAAGATATGACTGAATTGACGAGTCAAATCTGGATGTAAATTGAGAACAGCGGTTGTTGCAATTGTTTTTTCATAAAGTTTAAGATTGTCTGATTCGTTTTCCGCATATAATTTTGTAACTATTAAATGTAATTTTTCTATTAAACGATTAATAGTCACTAGTCGACTGGGTGTTCATTATGTGAAGATTTTGTATCTAAAATTTCTTTTAAAATTAATTCTGTACAACGTGAATCATAAAATTGTTTCTTTAAATACATGATTAAGTGCTTTACATTATCGATTTCATTGTTATAACTAAGATCTTCCGGTTCACCAGTTAATTTTGATAAAGCTTGTATTAAAATAGATTTTTTATTAGAAAGTCTGTAAACATTATCTGATTGACAAAATTCTTCTGATATATATTCTAAATTTGAAATATATTTCATTATTTTTTGAGGATGTCCGTCATAAACTGGGACGATTTTAAAGTCACTAGCATTAATTTTAATATTAGGGTTCATATTGGAATTGTTTGTTAAATCATAAATATTTCTTAACTTATTAAATCGATCATTAAGAGACATATAATAATTAAAAAATTATAAAATAAATTAATATTAATTAAATCTAACCTTGTGTCTAGTCTTCTTCTCCTAAGAGGTTCCTTCTAAGATTTATTTAGGCTGGTTTATTATTAATGTTTCTTTGACTTGAGTAAGATCTTAAAAGATCAGCAAATTCTTCTAAGTTTTCGAGAGTTTGATGAACAAGTTCCACAGTGACAACTCAAAATAAGTTTGAAGAAATTCAGGAACGGTTACTAAAAAGCAAATGTTTTATACCTTATTCTTCTGCTGAAAGAAATTCCTAGATGAATTCTTGATTGATGTTCTAAGTCTGAAATCTTCTAGAATAATTCCTCAAGTCCCTGTTTGGGCGCCAATTAAATAATCTCCAACACTAAATCACTTATTGAAAAATGACAGACAAAGTAACTAATCTAATTCTAACTGATAATAATGAGTGTACATCTATTAGAGGAGGGGGATATATAGGGAATGATTATTCTTAACTAAATTATAAAGACACCAGCAAGCTGATCTATTATTCTAGGAAAGACACCCGCAGCTACCCTTTAACTAAATATATATATATATATATATATATATATATATATATATATATATATATACACATAAAATTTAATGAAAAAAAGTCATTACCTATGATCACAATTTACAACAGTTTCTCCCTAGTATCAACTAGAGATTCACTGCTCTTCATTTCTTTGCATACAAATGGGATGAATGAATGTAACTGAGTTTATTGACATTTTTAAAAGAAAATTACAAAATCAAATATACATTTATTCTTAAAACATACCGATTATAGAAAAATTCATCTGCTGAGGTCTATAGAATTTTTCTAATTGTTTTTACATATTCTTTTTTGTTATGGTTTTTAAGCTATAAACAATGATATCTTTATATTTAACTCATTAAGCTAAATACATATTTTACAAATATTGTTATAACATATGCTATAAAACCAATTAAGTCAACAACTTAAAGTTAGCTCACCACATTAAAATAAATAATAAGTATACAGTTAGGTTTAAGGTTGCAACAATCATAATTATTAGTTTCACAATAACATCATAATTACTTACCAATTGTTTGATGATCCATTGTTCGACCTAGGCTAATCTCTGAGAAGATGAATAGATATCAGCAGGCAATGTGGATGCTGTTTATTGATTTAGGGATTTAAATGACACAATTATTAGGAACAAACTTGTAGTGGTACTCTCATTCATCAAGATACAAACATTAAATTGGTTTGGTCACGTAACAAGTATGTGTGATGAAAGAGTGGCCGGCAAATTGTGGCCATTGTTGAGCTGGCCAAGATCATGAAATGATTTTCTGATATCCCTCCCTAGAATGTCATATTAGGCAGTAACCATTACTCCTAGACATCCAAGTTTTTATACTTAGATTGTTATTTTGTTCAACATTAGAAAATGATTAATACTAATAAAGTAAATGTGATAATAATTATTTACATATGCTGTCACTGTATCAGTCACATATGTTGAAGTAATTCCTCTTATGTATATATTGTAATATAGACAGATAACACTTTAGTGGCAGTTGAGACCATGTTGGCTGTGCACCACAGTGTCTTGGCACCAACAGCCATTGTGTTGGAAGTCTGTCTGTTAGCGTCTGGTTGTTGTGTGGACTGCATCTGCCATTTTGTGTGAAGTGTCTTGTCAAGTGTTTATATCATAATAAATTCTGTGCTTGTATCGTTATAACTCGTACTGTTGTTTCCCTGCACTCTATTACCTTTTACTCTTTATTTAACAACATATAATCCTATATAGACAGAAAATCTTCAGTACAAACGTGTTTCAAGTCAATTTTGTTTCTATAAGTCTTCTACTCTGACTAAACAACAAAATCCATTATTTAATACTGATTCATTTAAGCAAATGACTAACTAACCTGCTTATAGAGCATCTGTTTGGGAAGCGAGGAGATGTTGGAAAAGGAATGATTTAAATGAGAATATGGAAGAGGCATGAAGAATAATGGGAGGGATTGAGTTCCAGATAGTGAGAGAATGGGCAAGAATGGAATGCTCAAGTGTTTTGTTCTGTGGGAACAAGTACAGAGATAGGAAAGGCAAGATTTTATTTCCTGCTGCAGGACTGATGATTTGAATTGGATGAGACCATAGATATAGAACGGGTGTTGAGAGTTAATGAATTGGTATAATAATGAACCAAGGAATTATTGTCTATCTATGAATGGAAGGGAAGAGACACTTTAACTCGTAATGGTGGATACATGTGATTGTCTTGGGGTACCAAGGACAAATCTTAGAGAGTAGGTCATTATATGTTTTAATCTGACTGCAAGCACATTTGTGTGGCCTCTGTATACCACACTACAGTAGTCAAAGTGGAGGAGCATGTAGATGCATGCAGAGGAGCATGTTGTAGGTGGCATAAAATGTCTAGAACGATGGAATAAATTCCAAAAACCTATTAACCTCATATTGGGTTAATTGTCTTCCTTAGCGTAAAATAGTTATTTTTGATTTGGCCATGTTGGTGTATAGATTACATAAATTACAGTATGATTTATAATTCGCTGTAATTTTATCAGAGTCTATGCCAACATACTGTATTGTATGTGTACAATAAGCATCTATCATTGACTGCAGTGATTGTTTTTACACAGATTTATTTTGTAATTGTAATTAATATAGTAATTAGCAAAGAGCTAATCAGACAGCCTTGTCCTATGATTTTTTTAATTGGTGAAAATTGATTAGTCACTTTTTATAACATAATGTCAATTTAATCTTTGGATAACAGACTGTTCATGTCATTGTGTATGGTGTGATTCGAAATATACCATGGTGCATTAACAGTTTTTCTGAGAATTTTGGACTGTATTGGTTGTATCATGTTTATGTGGACTTGTTTTGCTGAACCCCAAAGATCTGCTCCATAGGTCCAAATAGGTTTTAGTATACTATTACACAATGCTGAATGAAATTCTAGGTTTGATTTCTGATACATTTTTCTACAGTATTTTCCCATACTGAGTTCAAATCTGTTAGAGTTATATTCCTATCACGCCAAGTTTTTGTGCTACACGATTGTATATATCTAACATAAGGGAAAAATTACAGAGAGGCCCTACATCGTACCTTCCTAACTTAGATGTATATGATTCACAGAGGAGTTAGTCAAGTCAATATTTGATAAGGTATAAGTTTAGTTGCTATTTTTCCTCGTTACTCTCATAATTTAGTCAAATTTGAGATGAGTACATCACAGTGCAACAGTCTAGATGTGTTTGGTTATATATGTCTGAGTTATGTGGCTGCAAAACAGAGACAAAATATTACATAGTTTGTGGAAAATGTGTACAATGCTTATTTTGGAGTGAAACTTGGCGACCAAGATAAAGCATGGGCTCCCCATAAACTTTGTCGTACATGTGTGGAGGCATTGCGGCTTTTGAAATCAGGTAAACAAAATCTTTGCCTTTTGGTATTCCTATGGTATGGAGGTAACCAGCCAATCATTATGATGATTGTTATTTTTGCATGACGAGAGAATGTGACAATTCAGCTAAGAATAAAAAATCCATTGTATATCAACACTTGCCATATGCTATCAGGCCTGATCCGCAAGGTGACACAATACCTGTTCCAAATCCTCCTGATGTTCTCATCAATGTGTCAGCTGAATGTAGTTCTCAAAGCAGTGGAACTGAGCCTGATAAAGCTGATGATGAAGCATTTGAGCCGGAAGAGGATATGTCCCCAAAGTTTTTCACCCAAGGAGAACTGAACGACTTAGTCATAGACTTGAATCTCGCTAAAGATGCAGC
This sequence comes from Arma custos, assembly GCA_037127475.1. NCBI lineage: Eukaryota > Metazoa > Arthropoda > Insecta > Hemiptera > Pentatomidae > Arma > Arma custos. The sequence continues at coordinate 40,557,976 of CM073759.1, forward strand.
AGAAGTCCTTGGGCCAAGGTTAAAATCAAAAACCCTTTTGGCTCCAGTGGTTGTCTTTGCATGGTATCGACATCGTGAACAGGAAATTGCATCTTTCTTTAAAGAAAAAGATTCTATGGTCTCTTATGGTGATATAAATTCTTTAATGGGGTTGAATACTCTTCAGCTGAGTGGAGGCTGTTCATAGATGCTTCGAAGCTTAAAAGGAGTTCTTCTACATAACACATAATGGGAATAGATGCATTTGCAGTTCATTCTGTGCATTTGAAAGAAACTTATCAAAACCTAAAAATTGTCTTAGAAAACATTGAATACCACACTCACAAATGGATGGTCTGTGGAGATTTCAAGGTCATCGGCACACTAATAGACCTGCAAGCTGGATTCACTAAGATGCCTTGTTTTTTGTGTGTGCGAGATAGGAAGGCAATAGCAAAGCACTGGGTCATCAAAGATTGGCCCCCAGGTTGTTGAAGAATAAGTTGAGAGGTTCCACCAGGATATAAAAGTGATGGAGCAACAATACCAAGGAGGAATACCATGATGGCTGATTATTGTTGGTACCTAAAAAGGGACTCTGAAGGTGAAAGAACATCCAGAAGGTCAAGAAAAAGAAAACTCTACAGTGACCAAATTTTTACTTCAATTGAACTAAAATATTGTTAAAAATATAATATATATATATATATATAATAAATATTGAACCTAAATATTGTTGTTTCATTAAGAACTTATGTAATTAAAGATTTGAGTTTGTATTTTACTTCTAGTTTTCCTTTAAATTAACCTTTGAAGCCAGGTCCCGTGTTTCATCTGTGTTCATGGATTTTGTGGGAAATCTGTATATGATAGAGAAAAATTGACTCTAAAATTAAAATCAGCATAAAAAAATATGTTGAAAACACTATTTAAGTTTTAAGCATCGATCAAAAATTTAATAAATGCAGCATTGTGTAATAGATAAGTCGTTTGTCCCGTAAGTCAAGTGAAGATCTGTAGTCCAGAAGATATGATCGTAGTTTGTAGCGTATTGTCTTTTTAATTTTGTATGTACACGCCATGTATGTCTTTTGTCCAAGTATAGTCTGAGATAAAATACATAGTTTTTGGAAGGTACTTCGTCGTTGTCAATTTTGACAGCTGGACACGAAGCTTTGCGTAGAGAAGCTTACATGGCTCGATTTTGAAGCATTTATTCTGATTTGCAATTTATAGAACCACTTTTCTAAATCAAATAAATGATTTTGAAGACCTATAGATGCTAGTGTTGGGTCTATGTGAGAAGAAATAATGGCTGTATCGTCAGCGAAAGTATAGATGGTGGTACAAGGGTGCTCCGGGATATCAGAGGTGTTAACAGAATAGAGAATAGGGCTTGCTTAAAACACTGCCTTGCGGTACACCCCTGTATTGAGGAAGAGTCAACAGAAGAATCTGTCTTGGAATATCATAGACTTATCATAAGCTTTCTAATTATTAAATGCTTTATTGATGTTTATAGTTTTTTGCATTATATGTATATGCATTTAAAGTTGTAATTTAGATATGTTTAAAAATCGAAAGGATTTGATATATAACTTAATAATTCCTGCTAATCAATAACGATTACTCAATTTTTAGCATTAGTTGCTTGTTTTCTATGAAATAAACCATTGGTAGTACTTTATAAGAGTGAGTTTAAATTTAAGTCTGAATTTTTGACCTCATCCAATTTTAATTAAATTACTTCATTTACTAGTTCTGATTTAAAATATAATTTGTCCTGCAGCGACTATACACACTATTTACTGGAGGATATTACAAACATTACTTAATTGTCAAATTACACGGCAATTTCAACAGGCATATGGTGAGTATAAATTTCAGAGACAACTTGAAAATCTTACAAATATTATAAATGTGAAAGTTTGTATGTTTGTCTCTCTTTCACGCAAAAACTACTGAACGGATTTGGATGAAACTTTACAGTAATATAGGTTATACATCAGAATAACACATGGGCTATAGCAAGCGCGGATTTAGGGAGGCGCATGGGGGCAGGCGCCTCCCCTCTCCCCCCGACAGTTTTATAGGAATTGTGGAGAATCCATTATAGTACATAATTAAAGGAAAATAACATGATCATAGTTATTAAAATATCAGAAAGAACAAGAGTGAAACTATTTGTTTTGATATACTACTAATCTTACTAATATTATAAATGTGAAAGTTTGTATGTTTGTCTCTCTTTCACGCAAAAACTACTGAACGGATTTGGATGAAACTTTACAGTAATATAGGTTATACATCAGAATAACACATGGGCTATAGCAAGCGCGGATTTAGGGGGGCGCACGGGGGCACGTGCCCCTCCCCACCCCCGACAGTTTTAGAGGTACTGTGGAGAATCCATTATAGTACATAATTAAAGGCAAATCAGGAATTTAGCATCTTGAAATTTGCAGATAGGTCCTTTGTATGATTTAAGAAAGAAGTTTGGATAATTCCACCCTTATTATAATAAGGGTTCAAAGGTTGTATGGAATCCGTCAGTTTTGAAGTTAGACATCTGAAATTTTGTACGAGTAACCTATAGTGAAAAAAATTAAATTATTTAAATAATTAAATTATTTATTATTTTAAATTATTGTTAAAAAGCACTGTCAAGAAACTTTATGCGGTAGTCCAAATTCTATGCGAGCGAAGCCGCAGGCAAAAGCTAGTCTTTTATATATATCAAAATAGGAGAACTGATATAGCACAACAGCCATGGAGCTATACCTCTCCAAAGTGTATGTGAATTCATCAACAAAATCACTATTTTTATAATAATTATTTAATATTACTAATTCATTATCATCTCACATTTATAAGAAAAAAATATCTCAATTACTCAAAACTGTATCTTTAGAATTTTTAATATACTCCACTGAACATTTTTTCTAAAAAATACATTATGGAGTTATCTGCCTCTCCACCAACTTTACATTCATGCCAACTATAGGCCCTGCAGAAGAAAATCCAATAATTGTAAACAGTCTTCATGCAGGAATGATTTACATAAACTGGTTTAGCAACTATATTTCATCAGCACTCTTTAATATAATATTTTTAAATTTAAGGAGGTAAACAAGTTAGTTGAAATTTAGAATAATTTAATATTAGGGGAAAATTGAGAAGTAAGCAAAATTAAAACTAATTCTAATAATTTATTTTTCAAAATTTACATATTTGTACCTCACATATTTCAGTAAAAACCTTTACTTTATATAAAATATACATAGTCATCTTAATAAGAAACCCTTATTTTTATCACTATATACTCTTATTGTATATAAATCATACTTTAAAATAAATATTTACACAATTTATGCAGAAGACTGCCTGTAATTTTTTACATCCAATAATTTTTTCCCACACATTGCACAAATGCCTTTTTTATAAGCACAAGCTTGGCAATAATGGGATCCCACTTGATGCACCTTCTGCCTGCAAATACGGCAAATTTCAAACTTTGCTGTGTAAGGATTAAATCTTGATTTATTAGCAGTTATCGCTTTGTTTTCTCCTACTTTTCTTCCTCCACTTTCAACAGTATTTCTAGCTCCTGCTTTCCAAGGATCTGGTGTAATTACCCGTCCAAGCTTCTTTTCACATTTTTCACAAACCATTTTCAATCTGAAAATTTAAAAATGTTTTAATAATGATATACAACCTAAAAATTATCAGCACATAAAATGCATTAATATTCAACACTTAATTAATAACTAAAATTGATCGCATATACTGGAGAATAAACGAACCTGAACAAAGCAGGTCGAGACTCAATAAGGCTGATCAAGTTTCTATCTGGACAAGAATTAAAACCAATCAATATCACTGATTTTAAAATTGAAGTGTCATCTATACCATATTACTAAATTTTTCACAAGTAATTTATTATAGATTCCACAATAGTAAGCAAAAATACAGTTATTTTTGTTAAAATGTATCTGGTGTTTTTTAACCAATGACTAACTAATAAGGATATAAACAGTATATAAGGAGATTAACTAAAAACATAATTTGTTTCAGGCTAAGATCAGCTAAACTAACTTATAACAATAAAAAATGTAAACAGTAAAACGTAAAGGAACCCTGTATCAACCCGCGAGGGGCATAGGAGGCACAGAATAGTTTTTCCCCTTATTTTTCACAAATTAATGACTTAATAAGGAGACATTGAGGCCCCCAATGGTGATTATTATTTAATCCTTAAATTATTTCAGTGCACATGATATAATAATGGATAGTGAATAGTGAAATCATTCATCTTTATTTATTTATTAATAGGCTCTACAGTCCTTGGAGAACCTAGGCCTCTAATTTCTTCTGCCATTCGGCTCTGCCCACTGCCTCCAGCAGTTTATACCCATTGCCTTCAGGTCACCCTCCACATCATTGAGCAGCCTGAGACGGGGCATCCCTCTTAATCTTGAACTATCATTCGGTATTTCGTACATCATCCTTCTTGGAGTTCTTGTTGGGCCCTTTCTTTCCACATGCCCCAACCATTGTAGTGTTTTGTGTTGGATGATTTTCACTATATGGGGCTCTTTGTATAGGTCCCTTAACTGTTAATTGGACCTAATTCTCCACTTGTCCTCTATTCTGATAGGACCGTTCAAAAATTTTGCAAAGGGCTTTTCTTTCCCATACTTCAAGGATCCTTTTGCAATATTTAATCATTCGCCTATTAAGCACAATAATGAAAATATTTGATCAAGTCCAGCTCTTGAAATGGGCAGCAATCTCCTGAATCTGGTTATTGGAATGTCAATCCACTAGAGCCATTATTCCAAGCATTAGGATTAACATTACATAATACTCATGTTTTTGTTCAGTATTCCTTTGTTATTTTGGTATTAATTCTGCAGATTATTGGTTCGAGTTAAGCCACAACAACTGAACTGTTATTAGTTTTCTTTTCAATAGCCTCGAAAATAAAAATAATTTCATTACTGACTGTATATAGATTAAAGAACCGATTTAAACATACTGTTTAGGTCATATCATCATTTGTACTTCAAAATGTTTGTTGAAAAATTCAATCCTTGATAAAATGATTACCGAAATATATTTCATAAACATATTTCCCATAATCACACTCTCTTTTTCATACAGAAACACATTATTTTTATTTGTAATTATTCCACAGGTTGTTGCTATGAGTTGAGTCACAAATATTAACTATTTATTCATTTCATTTTAAATATTTTCCAAAAACATAAGGTATCATCAGCTTTAGAATGAAAAGAGAATGTAAATCATTCAATCTAGAAATTAACATTTCAACAAAATATGTATCATCTATACTGCGAAATGTTAGTTGAAAGTTATTTTCTTACAAAATAATTACCAAAATATACCTACTTATTACCCATTATTACAATCTCTTTACTATATTGAAGCTCACAATAACAAGTATTTTTGGAAAATGTTAAAAATGAAATGAATAAACAGTTAAAACTTGTTGTAACTCAACTCGAAGCGACAACCTTTTTTATTTTCGAGAATATTAAAAAGAAAACAAATTAATAGTTAAAAGTTGTTGCTTAAATCGAAGCGACAACTTGTGGAACTGATACCATTATTTATAATAAAATACACTCAATATTAAATGCAATTAAACATTGGTGATTGCATTTACAGTTTATTTTTCTAACAAGACATAGGAACATTAAGGTCGTTGGGATATATGTGTATATATATATATATATGTATTGGATGTATTACAAGGAAATAAAGTATATAACCTAAACCAATAAAAAGATAGTATATCTTACCAAAATGTGCCAACTTGCATGCAACAAAAAGAATAAAAAAGGCAGAGTAGAAAAAATATATAAAAAATAGAGAAAACAACTGTTGAATTTAATTAATCATAAAATATTTGTTTTCTTGAGAAGTTTCAGCAAGTAAAACATATTTTAGTTCAGCTACATTTAATTAGTGTACATTTATACTACACATATACTAATTCTTAAACTTTACTGCAATCTGGAGAAAAAGTACATTGTTTGCTATATTAAGCAAAAAAAAAAAAGTATACACACCTTATTTTACACAATGGATCATCGATGTGCTCACAAAAGTCAATTCACAAATGTAATAATTGTTTTTCAACCTTTTGTAAACCTATGTAGACAAGGAGTTTTCACTGTTTACAGTCAGGTTATAAACACAACCTTATGCCATTGCTAGTTCTTCAGTCAACTACTAGTGTCCCTAAAATTATAAAAATACATAGAAATAAATTATGTTATTTTAAAGGTGGGAATGTAATATATACATGTGTGTATTTATATTCATTAATAGAAAATTACTTAAGAGAGAACAAACAACAATAAATTTTCGATAAAGAAAAAGTCTTTAGCTTCCTAATAAAAATCTATATTAAAATTTACATCTCTTAATTGAAATAATAAGTCTCTATTACTGTAAATGTTTAAATAATTTCCATTTTACTGCCAAAGTGATGTAATCATTACCAGGGAAAACAAGGGCGGATCCAGGATTTTTTTCTGGAGGGGAGGCACAACGAGCAGGCGGAAAAAAATCAACCATAACTTAGGCTAGGTTTATACTATGGCGTTTGGACGTGACGTTTTTTTTCCGCGGACGCTTACGTTAAAAAAACGTCGGATGCTTGTGTTTATACTGTAGCGTTTCCGAACCCCCACCTAGGTGCAATAGCCAAGGATGTGCGTCGAATCAACCAGTAGTTCCTGAGGCATCATGGATAGAAGAAGGTTGTTACTTATTAGTGCATTGGAAGCTGAAGGACTGTTAAGTGATGACAGGCGCAGAAGGTGGGCTACTCACCCATTTAACAACAGTCAACACCATAAACACTTTTTTCCATTTTACAATAAAATACGAAAGTACCGCGAAAAATTTTTCAACTATTTCCGAATGTCGATGAATTCTTTTGATGAACTTTTAAGTACAGTGAGCCCGTTTATTAAAAAAAAAACCACATCCTTTAAAGTTCCTGTCTCTCCAGAAGCAAGACTGACAATTACACTCAGGTAAGAATTATTAAAATGTAATTATTAATTATGTAATACCTATTCGTCTTTTTTTATGTATGACCCCACAAGTATTTTCCTTTAGCTTCGATCAATCTATTGGCTTAAAGCGTTCATTATCATTGCATCATGATGCATTCAAGTCCACTCATCTTTCTTCCTTTCCATTATCAGGAATTAGACGTTTCATGAATCAACTCTATACATTGGGAGTAGGAACGAGCATTAAAATAAGCGCAAGTAAATGTAAATATATAATTTATTTGCACATATGTACATACAATATTTACTATTGTTGCTATTTTATTATACAGTACAATTTACTATAAATTTTCGATAACCGCATAGGTAGGGTCATTTTTCTCTTCTGATGGTCCGCTGTGAGGGAAGGATGGGGTCAAGGTCAACGTGCTTGTTGGAACGGATGCTGTGATGGAAGGAATAGGAGATGGGAATGGGGTAGTATATTGAGTCGGAATTGTGGAAAAAGTATTCTGTTGGGGGTAAGTATATTGGGGGAATGGTTGAGAAGTGGGGAATCCAAAAGAAGTCGAAGGAAGATGGCTCTGCTGGTTTTCTAAGTTTTTAAAAAACTGTAGGCAGTGAAACTGAAAATCTAGCTTATGTGACTCACTTAATTTGGCCATTCTTGGATGAAGGGACAGGAGAAACTTGCAATCAGCATCTTCATCTTGTCGCTGTGGAGCAGAAATTTTCTCCAGAAGAATACTCTGGAACTCTGACATCCGTGAAGCACCTCCTTTTCTTCTACTAGAAGGTGCAGGTGAAGGGCAAGGAGTTGCAAGCATAGATACAGCAGGAGAATCCATTCCTTCACGCAATTCTACCGACTCCTCCCCCTCTTCCTCTGGGGATCTCACATTAGCTATTGACTCCTCATCTTCGAAATTACCGGAAGTCCTGAAATGTTGAAAAAAGGGACCGATTAATTCCAACGGATGATACTTATAGGAGGTATTTTCTAAGTGTGTATCAATAAGATTCTTACTTTCTCTTTTCTAGTGAATTCTTCAGGAAAGTTAAAGCATCTGCGTAGACATATTTTTTTCTTTTCGGAGCTGGATCACCAGATTTCGGGGGTCGATTGTGCTTCATGAAAGCGTCTCTAATGTGCTTCCACATTTTTTTCACACCTACAACTGATTAAAAAGAATATAAGAATAGTAATGTTAGTGCATATTATAATAAAGTTTTTGACAACTATTGCCTGAACAAAATGCCAACAAATCAATATTAAAAACCTATTTATCACTAAATTAACACGCTCATTGTTACTGTTTGTTTCAGATACCTCTCCACGGGGCATACTTTCTCAGCCTTACAGTATGAATTTTACCTACATAAGGCTACCATTCGAGATATAGTTAGGGAGTGTTGCAAGGCAATCTGGACCTGCTTGAAATCAGTTGAAATGCCAGTACCTACGAGAGATATGTGGTTGGAAATCGCAGACACGTTTTATAAAAAAACTAACTTCCCTAATTGTGTTGGTGCAGTCGACGGAAAACATGTACGGTGTAAGAATCCCAAAAATACTGGGACACTTTATTTCAACTATAGGAAATTCTTTTCGTTAGTTCTGATGGCAGCGGTTGACGCTAATTTGAAGTTCATTGCCATCGATGTTGGAGCTTATGGAAAAGAAGGGGACTCTACAGTGTTTTCGTATAGTCCTTTTGGGAGATTGCTATACTCAAACATGTTGAATTTGCCCCCTCCGACGTGCCTTCCAAACACCACAGAAAACCCACAGCCTTTTGTTTTAGTTGGTGATGAAGCGTTCTCTATACATACAAATTTGCTAAGACCCTACTCACGACGCAATCTTAATGCCGAAAAACGAGTATTCAATTATCGTCTGTCCAGAGCTCGCCGAACAGTTGAATGTGCTTTTGGTCTACTCGCAAACAAGTGGAGAGTGTTTCATACACCTATGCTTGTAGAGCCCGATTTCGTTGACGTGATAACTCAAGCTTGTTGCGTGTTGCACAACTTTGTTCGAAATCGCGATGGATTGAACTATGAGGAATCAGAAACCTATCCTTTTTGTGATGTGCAAAACTTTGGTACTGGTCCTCGTCAGCAAGGTCACGAAATCAGAGATTACTTTGCCCGATACTTCCTGGGACCAGGAGCAGTACCATTTCAACACCATCATATTTATTAAACTGAAACTTTACTACATGTAGGATATAATAAATATCTACTGTTATCTTTTTATATACCGACTTATGAAACTTACAAAACGCATTGGCAAAAACATTATTTCTTAAGATAAATGTATTTTTTTGTCTGGTTAAATTTATACAAACTTAATTAATTATTATTTAGCTTTCCAGACTTTAATAAATAATAAACAATTGTATAAAAACAATATAGGTGTTTATTTTTTCATTTTTTCGTACACTACGTTTCATGAGCTATTTCTGCTTTCCCTTTTCAAGTGAAAATACAAAAACAAACAAAAATCATTACTCTACTATCAATATATTTAAAAAACAACGATAAAGATTTATTGTTATTTTTGTAAATTTTTTTTATTATTATAAATAATAAATTTTTTTTAAATTATTATTATAAATAATAAAAAGTTAAAATAACAATTAAATAAGTTTGTACATTATTTCTTAATTTTAGCATAGTTACGTTTATATTTTATCAAGTTGAATAATAAAATACTGTAGCAACTTACTTTTAGATTTTTGCTCTTTTTCCTCGAGCTGATCCCAGTCCTCATTGAAATTTGTAGCAACCGCCTTCCAGGCCTTTTCCTTCTCCTCTCTATCTTTGAATAAATCAAGAGACTGATCCCACAGAACTGGATGCTGCTCGACCAGCTGAATCAGCCTATCCTGGTCTCCCATTTATTTCACAAATATATTTAAAAAATGAATAATTTAACACACACTACTAACGAAAACAAAGGCCGGGTGCAAGAGAAGTTACCGCTAACGTCGCAATAACAACACTGCCATTCTAGTCAATGTGTTTCATTGGTGACCTTGGACGTCGAGGTAAGGCGTCCAAACGCCGGTCCGCCGACATGCAACGGTAGAAAAAAGTGGACGATCGTCCCGACGTCTAACGCTGAACGCTACCGCCCCTATACCAACGTTCTCATTCCTAACCACGTGTTGCCAGCTCCGACGGAAAAAAACGTCACGTCCGAACGCCATAGTATAAACCTACCCTTACTAATTAACTTGTAGTATCTATCATAGGCGTAACGCGGGGGGGGGGGGGGGTTATTGGTGATGTAACCCCCATTGCTTAGAAGAAATTAAAAAAAAATTGTAAGTAACAATTTAAAAGAAATAAAAATTTGAAGGATTTTACTTTTTCAAAGTTATTATTGTGGAATTACAGAAGTAAGAGTCAATAATGTCAAAAACACAACAAAGAAAGTGCAAACACAGTTATTTTAATGAATAAACTGTTTTTATAAAATAAATAACATTTATAAAAATTATAATCTAATTATTTAATTTGAAGCTACATGAGTATAGTATAATATAAATTATACCTATATTACGAGGCATCTTTCTTGAAGGGAGTAATATGTTGGAGTGGTTGACTGGTGGGGGTTAACCCCCCCATGAGTCAACTCTAGTTACGTTAATGGTATCTATAAAAATATTTCAAAGGTTTATTAAAATATCAAAATAATAGTTTCACTCACGTTCTTCTGTTATTTTAACAACTATGATCATGCGATTTGCCTATGATGATGTACTATAATGGATTCCACATTACACAAAAACTGTCTGGGGAGCACGTGACACCGTGACGTGCTCCCCAGACAGTGCGGACCTCTGGATCCGCCCTTGAGGGAAAAGTAGGCAATTAGTTGGACTTCAAGGAACTCTTTCCCCAAATGTATGCATTTAAACAATTATTTTTATTACTGAAGACTTCATTGCCTAAATATAATTATTAAGATTATTAAAATTCAAAGAGCGATATTTGATTTTTCTCATCTTCTAACCATGTTGGGAATATAATTTACCCTTTCCATTTTTGACATATTTTTCCTTGAGTAAATTATGGATCAATTATAAACCTGAACTTCCGAACTTCTTAAAAAAAACTTTATTGGTATAAAAACAAATTACAACTGATGGTTACATAAGTTACAATACTAATGATGTACGCTGTGCTACATGGTCTTATTACGCTAGCCTATTTATACTGGTGGGGAATCTGCTGAAGCTGCAATCGAGTCTTAGGGCAAATCCGTGTCTAACTCCTCCCTACCGAAAATTGAAGCTTCCTAGCGAAATCATGAATGAGCCCAAAGATTGAAGGGCTGCTGCGGCGTGCCTCCTGCTGTAGGTGCCTATGGTCGGTGAATACCACAGAGCATAGTTAGTTCTATGTTCTGTGGTGAATACTAAAGAGCTTTTTAATTTGTGACGACTTGAGGTATAGGTGATACAAAAATAAGTATAACACAATAATTGAGGAAATTAATTGCAACATTTCAGGAATATGAATATGATCATCCCATGACAGGCTGTCTAATTCTAGACTAGAAGTTTCTTAAATGTTTTAAATTATGAAAAGAAATATTCGAATGACTAAATATAAAAATTTCATATGAATAAGACATAGGTGTTTGAGCTTTCGCGAGATAGTAGGATCTCTCGATAATAGCCCCGAAATATGTATGGGAAAATAATGCTGAATTCAAAACACCAGATCGCATGTCATCCTTACGAAACCGTTTATTGAATTAAAAATAAAAATCATGGTATGCATCTGTATAAAATAATAAAAACAAACTTTGATAATAAAACTAATTCACTTAAATTAAAAACTTAAAGGTTATGCAGTGAAAATAAATTACTTAGACTGAAAATTACAATTATAATTAACAAAAAGGAAAGAAAAAAAAAGACCAGTTCATAACTTTCTCTTATGAAGGTAAATCTAAACTATTTTGACTATAAATAAAAATGTTCAATTGATCAATTGTAAAATTAAATTAATGTTTATCAATTGCACTAATAATGTTTGTCTGGCCAATTGATATGTATATATGTAAAATTAAAGAACAAAACTTCCTTATCTGATTGTCGTCAGCTGGGCAATCGACAAGATGTAGACGTCCGTGGATTTTCATCGGCGGAACGATTGAAAATGTTGAAGACTCACTTCGGCGGGGCAATTGAAGATTTCAAGATGATCATTGAAATTCTCCTCGTCGGAGCGAGTGAAAAATGTCCAGGAATTTTCCTCGGCTGGGCGAGGGAAAAGAAGAGTCGATTCGATGTGGTCAAATCGACGGTGAAAACAAAACTATAATGTACTAATTCCCAACTGCAGCAGGGCAAGGAATTAGTATAGTTCAGTAGTACAAATAGGCGGGTTGAGCCGGAGCCGTGACCTTGAGGTCATTGTCTGCTGTAGCAGGGTCGGGGGAGTGACCTTGAGATGACCTTGAGGGTGGGAGGGGTGTAAGTTAGGACGAGGGGGTGTCGACCTTGAGGTAGGTTCAGGTGTGCAAAGTAAGATTTGGCAACGTCGCAGATGAGATGTGGCAACAGCGCAGTAGAAACTAGGTCACGGTTTGTTCTGAATGGATGACGCATGTCATGTGACGTCATTTTATGAATGGAATAGTTGAATGGGCGTGTGGCGTCATCTTATGAATGGTAGTGTGACGTAATTCGTCTTTATGAATGGGATAAGAGTTATGAATGAAGCACCGAATGGGAGAGTGTCATCATTTTTTCTTATGAATGAAGCACGTTGTTGCTTCCTCAATCAGTTAGTTTAGTATGGGTCGGCTAAGGAGCAAGAACCTGAGGTACGAAGACGGAAGGTTGTCGACATTCGTCGGCTGGTCGTCACCGGTGAGTCCATTGAAACTAGCGGCTGCTGGGTTGTATTACTTGAAAGTGTCTGATAGGACAAGATGTCCATTTTGCGGAGTAATCTTGCATGAATGGAAGGAGTATGACGACCCTTTTGCCGACCACAAAAAATGGTCTAAAAACTGTTCGTTTATCGAGTATTGTGAACAATTGAATGAGCTGCAAATCATAGTGCCTGACGAGAATGATAGCGAAGAGACGGTATGTTGTTAAAAGGCTTCACAATTTTCTACATCGACTCAAAGATTTGCAATTATGCATTTCCTTGTATGAATTCATCAATTCTTTCCGCGTGTAGACCCAGGATATAAAATAATAGAAATCACGAATCCGGTCATTTACTTTCCAACCAACGTGAGGACTGTAGACAATATCATCGTTCGATTAGTAGATCAGAACGGAGAGCTTATCGACTTTAAAGGAGAAACGGTTACATTGAGATTACATTTAAAAAAGAATGGGGATTGATTTTTGTTCTAGAGATAGTTGCATCGATTATTATAAAAGGAGATGTCAAACAACGGTTAAAACCAGTAAACCTAAATCAACAAGAGCGCTAACAACTGCGGACGCTATATTTATAAAACAGTGTGGTTTTCGGTTAAACAAACATTATGAATGACATACTAGACGTTACGACGGATATAAAATTCGTCGATTCTCTTACACAATTTGAATATCACTCGCACCAGCCTTATACGGGAAATACCTTTAACAAATCCGACGAGATTAGAATTCCTATTCATCAACAAGATATTTATACCTTTCCTTCTCAAAGTTTTATTTATCTCGAAGGGAGGATCTTAAAAAGTGATGGCACTATCGGTGCCACTCCAAAGTTGACTAATAACGCATTCGCGTTTTTGTTTGACGAAATTAGATATGAACTAAACGGTATAGAAGTCGATCGAGTACGAAATCCGGGGATAACTACTACTCTTAAAGAGCATGCATCATTTTCGCCTAATCGAGTAATGGGATTAGAAAATGCGGGGTGGACAATGCCCAGTAAAACTCTTTCTTTGGATAAAAACGGCGTTTTTAGCGTATGCCTACCACTTGATATTCTTTTTGGGATTTGCGAGGACTATCGTAAAATTTTAATCAATCTGAAGCAAGAGCTCGTTTTGATCAGATCAAGTACTGACCTAAACTGCGTGCTAGATGACGATGATGTACAAATAAAACTTGACAAATTGTTGTGGAGAATGCCTCATGTTCGTGTTTCAGATTACACAGGCCAACGATGAAAAAACTTTTTTAATGAAAATACCTTATTCTTATGTTGTTTAGGTTGCTGAATCCAAATATGATGCTTAAAAAGTTGTATCACCCACCATTTATTCACATTTTATAGTTAAATTCATGAAATAAAGAAATATTTTTAGAATTTAACAGCTTTTTCATAGTTAAGATAACATGAAAAAATAGGTCTAATGAACAAAGATGATGTTGGCAGCACTGCTGAAACACATGCTAAACAGCTGATGTTTTGTTTATTTTCAACATAACCTCACTTTTACGTTTCCTGTACATGTGCTCAGTGCAATGTCTCATCGCGGCTGTAAAAACTCTGCTGACAGTTTTTGTTATATTTGTGGTGAGTTTGTTATTAAAAAGCACCAAAGAAACATTACAGACTTTGTGAAAAAGGTTTATCTAGCATACTTTGGAACCAAACTTGGAGACCAGGATAAACCTTGGGCACCGCATAAGGTATGTTATGTATGTGTTGAAGACCTCAGGAAATGGTCAAAAAAAGAGAAAAAACACTTTAAATTTGCTGTTCCCATGATATGGAGGGAACCAAAAAATCATTCCGATGACTGTTACTTTTGCAGTGTAGATATTACTGGTCATAACTCTAAGAACAAGAAGGTAATAAGCTACCCTAACCTTCCGTCCGCCATCCGACCAGTAGGGCACGGTGTAGATTTGCCAATCCCGGAACCACCAGAGGACTTAAATTCTATTGAAACAGAAGTATTTTCTGATGTACAGTCGGAGTTAGATGAACACGATGAAGAATTCCAATGTGTTACAGAAAATGTAGAGCCTAAATTGTTCACTCAGGTCGAGCTTAATGACTTAGTTAGGGATCTGGGCTTAACAAAAGAAAAAGCTGAACTGCTTGGCTCTAGGCTAAAAGAAAAGAACTTGCTGGCGGCTGGAACCAGCATTCATGTGTATAGGAAGAGAGAACAACAATTTTCGAAGTATTTTGAACAAGAGGGTGATTTGGTGTACTGCTCAGACATTCATGGTTTAATGAATGAGTTTGGAATTGAATACAAAACAGAAGATTGGAGGTTGTTTATTGATTCATCCAAAAATAGTTTGAAGGCAGTTTTAGCACACAACGGTAACATGTATGCCTCTGTACCTGTCGGTCATTCTGTACATATGAAAGAGAGTTACGAAAATCTAGAAATAGTGTTAAATAAAATAGGTTATTCTGCACACGGTTGGATGATATGTGGTGATTTGAAAGTTACGTGCATGCTCCTTGGTCAGCAAGGGGGTTTTACCAAATTTCCATGTTTCTTGTGTGAATGGGACAGTAGAGCTCGGAATCAACATTGGTGCAGAAAGAACTGGCCTGCTAGGGAGTCTTTAAAGCCTGGCGAGAAGAACATTTTACGCAAAAACCTTGTAGATCCAAAAAACGTGCTCCTACCACCACTACATATTAAGTTAGGTCTCATGAAACAGTTTGTAAAGGCTTTGCCTAAAGATGGGCTTTGTTTCAAATATCTCTGTCAGAAGTTTCCACACCTTTCAGAAGCTAAACTGAAAGAAGGCGTCTTTACCGGGCCTGATATTAGAAAAATGATGTTTGACGTTAACTTTGAATCCACAATGACCTCAAATGAAAAGGAAGCATGGGTTTCATTCAAGCAAGTTGTCACCAAGTTTTTGGGAAATGAAAAAGACCCAGAATATAAGGCTATTGTTGCTAACATGTTAAAAAAATTTGAACAGTTAGGATGTTTGATGAGCCTGAAAGTTCACTTTTTGAGCAGCCACCTCGATTACTTCCCGGAAAATTTAGGAGATGTTAGTGAGGAGCAAGGTGAGCGTTTTCACCAGGACGTTAAAGTGATGGAAAAACGTTACCAGGGCCGCTGGAATACCAACATGATGGGGGATTACTGTTGGTCACTTCACCGGGAAGTTCAGCAAGCTATTCATCGCAGGAAAAGCTACACAAGAAGCTTCAAGGAAAAAAGGGAAAGAAAATATAAACCAATTCCAGTTGACAAGTGAACCTTGTATCATCACATAAAATTACTATTCCAAGTATTTTACTGTAAATACAAACCATTTTTACGATTCTACAGTGTTTCATTGATTTCCCTATATACTGTAAATGGGTATTAGACTATATAATAAAATACATTTTGCTTGGAAACTAAGGGTGATACATAAAAACTACGAGCAGATTTCGATTCAGCACATAAAAATCTATCAAGATCAGCTATTAAAATTAAAAAAGTTTTCAAAAAGGTTTTTTTTGTTGGCCTGTGTTATGAACGTCTGAGGTTATTAAAACTAGTAGACAAGAACAAGGTCGTTTCTATTCCATTCAGATCATGGGATCTTTACGAATATCCCAATGTACCTGCGACGTAGCAGGAAAATTGGTCGGTCAAAACTTCAACAAATTTAGAAAAACCGCGCTATCTCATTTTTGCATTTCAAAGTGATCGAAATAGAACCTCTAACAAAGATAGCAGTCTGTTCGATAGTTGCAAATTAAAAAATTTGAAACTTTATTTGAATAGTGAACAATATCCGTACGATGACTTAAATTTAGATTTTGAGCAAGGAAAAGTAGCATTGTTGTATGAAATGTATAACGAATTTCAAACGAGTTATTATGGCGTTAGACATTCTCAGCCCCTGCTTTCAAGATCCGATTTCGAGAAACTAGCGCCTCTAGTGATTATAGATTGTTCTAAGCAATCTGAAGCAATCAAAAGTGCGACTATCGATATCAGAGTACTATTAGAGGCGAAAGAAAACTTTCCAGCCTATACTAAAGCTTACTGCCTCATTTTACATGATAAAATAATAGAATATGAAATGGGAACGGGTTTGGTCCGTAAATTGTACTGACTCTCTGTTTGTTTGTTTTTTTGTGGTTGTTAGAAGAGGAGTATACTATTTTTTTATTATTTTACATGTAGATGTAAAATGAACGCACAACCAAAAAAAAAAAAATAAACGAATTAGAACTCGATTCGGAAAATACAAAATATCGAGTAATAATATCTTTTATTTAGGTATCTTTCAAGCCTGATGAGGACCTTGTTGAAACTCGTACTCTTGTAACATGGAATTATGCTCATCGTGCAGCACGTATCAGTCCATGGGAAACACATGCGAGGGACAGAGTAAGATTCGAAAACAGGATTCAACATATTTTCAAGATACTGAGTCCTATCCTGGAATCAACCCACAGATCAGCTGTTTATCAGAAACATTACAAGATTGTTAATTGTTAAAATTTTTATATTTACCTTATCGGTATTTGATTCAGATTTATTAAATTTTTTTTTAAATTAAATTTTATATTTACATAAAATAAAAATATTTGATTTCAGTAAATTTGTATTTGTTTTTTTTTTTCCTTCTTCCTATTTTAGTTTTCAAGGAACAAATAAAAAATACAACATGTTAAAGGAAACTTATTTTATTGATTATCATCACAATTCAATTCATTTAAGTTGTAAAACAGTGTATTTGTATTTATGCTAAAATCAATTGGTTCGGTAACTACACTTGCTTCATTCTTATTATAAAGTTCAACCATCTTTGTTATCAATGCTAGTGAATCGTTGATTTTTTCTATATTTGCGCAAAGTTTGACCGTCTCGTTCCTGTTGAAACATGCAGATGCAGACGATGGTGGAAGGGTCTCATGATTAAACATTGCAAACTATTGCGTTACCTGCTCTATCCGCATCACCCTAGTGCGTCCTCTAGTAGTAAGTTCACAAATCACGTTTTGACATCTTGATCGGTCTTTTTCATAGGATTTTTTTCGTTTCTGCAGCAATAACAAAATTTTCGGAGCTCGGGTGGTAATATATGTCCATTCCTCAACATTCATGTAAACGACAGTTTTCTTCTTTTCGCTAATGGCGATAGTCGGCACAAAGTTACACAAACCGATTCGAAAACATTTACTGTTGGTGAGTGGGTACTCGGTCACAAGGTCCATTCGACGATCCATCTCGCGTATCATCAACGACAAGATTGTGTGGTATAACGGAGTGGAGGGGAGAAAGCTGCAGCTGTTCTAGTTTTTTTATCACATCATTTATTTCCCTTCTTTTTAGTTCATACAAGGAAATGCATAATTGCAAATCTTTGAGTCGATGTAGAAAATTGTGAAGCCTTTTAACAACATACCGTCTCTTCGCTATCATTCTCGTCAGACACAATGATTTGCAGCTCATTCAATTGTTCACAATACTCGATAAACGAACAGTTTTTAGACCATTTTTTGTGGTCGGCAAAAGGGTCGTCATACTCCTTCCATTCATGCAAGATTACTCCGCAAAATGGACATCTTGTCCTATCAGACACTTTCAAGTAATACAACCCAGCAGCCGCTAGTTTCAATGGACTCACCGGTGACGACCAGCCGACGAATGTCGACAACCTTCCGTCTTCGTACCTCAGGTTCTTGCTCCTTAGCCGACCCATACTAAACTAACTGATTGAGGAAGCAACAACGTGCTTCATTCATAAGACAAAATGATGACACTCTCCCATTCGGTGCTTCATTCATAACTCTTATCCCATTCATAAAGACAAATTACGTCACACTACCATTCATAAGATGACGACACACGCCCATTCAACTATTCCATTCATAAAATGACGTCACATGACATGCGTCATCCATTCAGAACAAACCGTGACCTAGTTTCTACTGCGCTGTTGCCACATCTCATCTGCGACGTTGCCAAATCTTACTTTGCACACCTGAACCTCAAGGTCATCTCAAGGTCACACCCCCGACCCTGCTACAGCACCAATGACCTCAAGGTGACGGCTCCGGCTCAACCCGCCTATTTGTACTACTTAGTTCAAATCCGCAATAACAACTCTGAGAGCTACAGCTATCGATGGGCACGTAAAGAGGCTCGTGACACTTGTCCCGCTTGGTATAGCCAGCGCGAAAAAAGGCCGGTCGACTACCTTTTGTTGTTTTTTTCACTTAACTTTTATAACATATGCCAAACTTATGGCATTATAACTAAACAAATACCTATTTATCTATTAAACAATTATTATAAGTTAATTAAATTAGTGTATATAATTAAGAAAAAACGCTTAAATTATTATATTGAAAGAAATGTGAAAAATAAATAAAAGGAAAATAATTTTTCTTTTACAAAATATTTGCCCAATTCTTTTTGATTGAAATACATACAAAGTTGATAACCTTCTACTTTCTTTAGGCATTGGCAAAATATAATGAACTGTGCCATTTCTTATAGCGCAATGGATTTTACTGGTTAGCTGGTTAACGTTTCCAAATTTTTAATAATGTATTATTGTTTTAGGTATAATGTCAGCATGTGTTATGCCAAGGCTAAACATCCCCTGGCCCCCTTATATAAGCTCCTGAATGACATAAATGATGTATGTGTTTGCATAAATTCATTTTGGTAGTAGAATTTGGGCAAGAAAACCCGTTTTGGCTCGATTCAATATTTGTTCTTAACATGCAATAATGTCAGCAAAAGGGGTATGCCAAGTCTACACATCTCCAGAGAGTTATCTATATCAAGAATTCTAATAATTATATAGTTTATGATAGAATAGAGTTCCTCTAAATGTATTTTATATTTGTTTTTGTCTGTTTGTGTAATTACTTCTCCTAATTTACGGTTATTATTGTTTATTATCTCAATGTCTTCATTGAATTTAGAGATGAGCTTTTTGTCAATTGTAAGCTCATTAATTAAATTAGTCTCAATATGATTTTCGTTCTTTTCGAGATTTCCGATAATTGAATCATACCTTTCTTATTACTTTCTTATTATTTTCTTATTACTATCTAAATTTCCAGTTAACCATTTAATTGCAACCAAGACCATTAATAATACCACGTTTTCTTCTTTTTTGATGACTTACTAATGATTCTACTTTATCTTCTAAATAATTAATTTGTTTAACAGTCAAATTATATTTTAGTCTTTAGCAGGAAAATGTATATAGGTCCTTGTTTAATTGTTTGGATATTCTCTAGCAAATCATAAAAGTGTAAACAAATGTAGGAACCTCCAGTTCAATATACGCATCCTACAAGAAGAGTTGGACGTGATTAATGTGACAATTAATACAGGAAAAACCAAAATCATGAGAATAGGAAGAAGAGCATGGGGACCGAGTCATAAGACTAAACAACACGAGGTTAGAGCAAGTAAGGGATTTTAAAGATCTCGGTGCACACCTTAACGGACACGGCTGGATAGATGGCGAAATAAATGAACGAATAAAAGCTGCCAGCAGGTGTTTTAATTCCCTCAAGAATGGATTCATCGCGAAAAGTGAAGTGTCAAAAAACACAAAAAAAGTAGTTTATAAAACACTTTCTTACCGATTCTCACCTGTTCAAGTGAATCTTTGACTCTAACCAAAAAGCACAAGAGACAACTTCAAGCCATGGAGAAGCGATATCTGAGAAAAATGGAAGGGAAAACAGAAGAGACAGAGTGCGATACGTAACAATACGGTCAAATATCGGACTTCGGCCAGCTGGGGATATTATTGAAGAGGTGGTTCGGCCAGTCTCCAGAACGGCGGAAAACAAAGTGGCGAAGGCCGTATATGAGACGAAGGTGGAGGGTGTGAGACCGATAGGAAGACCAAGGAAGACTTGGGAGGGCGCAATCGAGGAGGCTTTTGACAGAAGGGGTTTGGAGTGGAGAAGGGGAAGACGATTGGTACAGGAGAGGGATCCATGGATCAGGCTCTATTGAAAGGATCCTCACACCGTTGGCGGTAGAAGAGGAGAAGATTAAATAAATAAAGATATTTATCATTATTTATAAATATGATAATTATTTATTTAGTATTGAAAATTGGTTTAAAATTTAGTTTATTAATTTAGGAAATAAAAACAAAATAATCACATGTGTAGAAATTGAAAAAAATTATAAATACATCAGAAAATAATTTTTTTTTTAGAAAATCGATTCTAGGATTAAGTTGAAATTGTCCAATAAGTTATTGGAGCTGCTTACATCCCTTAAATCATACTTCCTATTTCTCTTTAAATCATCCTTTATTTTGATTTTATTTTCATTTTAATATTATTTTTAATTCACTTTTATTTTAATTTTATTTTTATTGTATTTTATTTTTTTATTTATTTCATTCTAATTAATTCAAATTAATAGAATTGAAATCTTACTATATAAGGTTGCCAATGGTAAAGGGTAATTTCTTCGTCACGATCTTTCTTGTGTCCCGCTCCATTTCTTTCCAATGGGTAATTTTATAGATTAAAAAATCGTGTTGTAGAAATGATGTCACCTGACGCTATTTGAAGGGACTTATTAAAGAGCTCAACCTGCGGAAGGAGTACCCAATTTTTTAAATCCATAATTTTGTTTAATCTTTCGAATGACACTTAAAAAATAGTCTTAAGTATATCAAACATGATATTTAACAATTTGTAGCTTTTGTTGTATAGGCATATTATTAAAATGTACGGTATTGTAACGAGCAGAGAGATTAGTTATTCCCTTTGGTTGTTACCTACGTAATGGGATCCCGAACCTCCACTGTACAGGACTGTGAGGACAGGGTATAGTCGATGACCCCTTGCCTTTCCTAACTTGGTGCCCCTTTCGTAGTCTCCGCAATAAATATTTCATGTAACTATGACAGAATGGGCCAATCGTGGTAAGTTGCCTGATATCAGTTCCCTGAGGGACTTGAACATGAGGAAGTTCACCTTGTCCCACCGGCCAAGCCAATGACAGCGCTCCAACTTCCCGTTTCAGCAAGTAATTCCTCTCAACAAATCTTGTTTCGGCAAATGGACCCCATCGCCCACTTCCACAATACAATTATGTTCCTGAATAAATTTACTGCCTCTTGTATTGGTTTGCTTTTCTTATACAAAACACTGTTTTTGTAACATCACAGAACTCGAGGCTAATTCATAAAAATAATTCCATTGTTGCATCAGTAATACTTTTAAAACTTGTCAATGATGATTAAAGTTATTAAAATCCTTTGTAACTTGAAAACATGTTCTGTTTGATTAATCAATTCTCCTTCAATTACAGATTTAATTTGTTATCAAACTTATGAAGAAACATTAGAAATATTTCAAAAAAACAAAAAAAAGTGAATTTAGAAACGTTATATAATCAAAGAATTAATATGATCCTGCAACTCTTCTCTTGGACCCTAGGAACACTGCTATATTGACTCGACTGCCGCGCACCGACAACTGCCCCCTCCCTTGAAAGTAAAGTAATGAACCCTAAGGATCATTTTACTCTAACTGGCCTAGGCCTCTTATTGCCACCTATAGCAACAACTAAAAAGGGCTAGGAGAGGACAGAGTATAGTCGAGGACACTTAGGGAAACTGGGAGAAGAAATAAACATTTATCTATTCAAACAAAATGCTATTGTATTGAAATAGAAGTACATTTAACAAATATACATAAGCATCAAAACTCCTTGTTTGATTCCTCCGAATGGACACTAATTCGAGCATCTTCAATGAGTTCTAAAAATCTACCGGAAAATAAAACAGACTCTACACTTTTGTGCCATTCATACCCACCGATAACTCGGAGGATGAATGGTAAATAAATGTTTCTTCCTTTTCAAAAATTCAAAGAATAACTGCCTATATTCTTAGACTAGCTTTTGTCCGCGGCTTCGCTCGCATGGAATTTGGTCTGCCAAATAGTTTCGTTAAAGATCATTTTAAATAAATAATTTTTTTTTAACTATAAGTTACTCAAACATCCAAAATTTCAGAGGTCTAACTTCAAAACTGACGGATTCTATACAATCATTGAACCCCTATTATATTAAAGGGGAAACCCTTGGGGGTGGAATTATCCAAATTTCTTTCATAAATTATACAAAGAACCTATCTGCAAATTTCAAGATGCTAAGTTCCTGATTTGCCTTTAATTGTGTACTATAATGGATTCTCCACAGAACACAAATAACAGCCTGGGGGGCTCGTGCGCCCGTGCCCCCCCATAAATTCGCCCTTGCTGTAGCCTATGTGTTATTCTGATGTATAATCTATATTACTGCAAATTTTCACCCAAATCCATTCAGTAGGTTTTGCGTGAAAGAAAGACAAACATACAAACTTTCACATTTATAATATTAGTAGGATTCAGAAACAACAAATCAGAAAAAAAAAAATTCGTACGGATGACGGGCAGTTTGAGCTTAAAAGAGATTCTCAAGGCAACAAAGGTCTGCATAAAAATGTCTCAAGATCACTTTTACCGTAAGGAGCACGATCACTTTCACCAAAGGAGAAGTTGACAAAACCCAATTATCATCCCTCGCACCTTTCTTGGATTCCCTTGGAGTTCTAAGGGTGGGCGGACGTTTACAGAACAGCCCCCTGACTTACTAGGCTAAATATCCCATTATCTCATATCCTAAATCCCATTTGACAACAAAGCTAGTTGACCATCTTCATAAATCCTATTTACATGCCAGACCTCAACTACTTCAGTCGCTAATTAGAAGACAGTACTGGATACGTACGCAAGGAAAGTTATACGGTCCAGGATACATATATGTATGACATGTCATCGATTACGAGCAACTAGTTATAAGCCATTTATGAGTCCATTACCAGCTTCTCGTTTTGAGCAAGTTCGGGCGTTCCTAAATGTAGGTACGGACTTTGCCGGCCCTTTTCTAATCAAGGGATCTACCAGAAAAAAGGTACCTAAAAACAAGGCCTATGTTTGTACATTTGCATGAGCACAAAAGCAGTTCATCTCGAATTAGTGACACAACTTACTACTGACGCTTTTAAAGCATGCCTAGACAAGTTTGTGGCCCGAAGAGGAGTCCCTTCTCAAATCTTCTCAGATAACGCAACAAACTTGGTGGGGGCTGATAGAAGACTGAAGGAGTTGTGATATCATCTCCAAAACCCAGGAACTCAAGAGCGTATCATCGACCTTTGTCACATGAAACGGATAGAATGGAACTTTATCCCTCTTGCCTCCCTCACTTTGGAGGTCTCTGGAAAGCGAGGGTCAAATAAATGAAATCACAGCTATTAAGAGTATTAAATGACCACTGGCACATTTGAGGAGTTAAACACGACTATTGCAACATAGAGGCCATCTTAAATTCGCGTCCACTGTGCCCACTTTCCATGGAATTCTGTGGACGACATTGATGCTCTAACACCTGGTCATTTCCTTATCGGTGGAGCTCTAGTTGCTACACAGCAATTGAATCTGACCGACAAACAGTGAATAGATTAACTCGTCGGCAGTTGGCGAAAAGGTCAATTCAGGACATATAGCAGCGATGGCGATTATTTGAACAGTTTACAGCAGCGCGTCAAATGGAGATCACACACTAGGAATATCACTACGCGAACTTTAGTACTAGTCAAAGAAACCCGAGTACCACCTCGCTTTTGGCCAGCAGCAAGAATTATTGAGACCTATCCGAGTAAAAACGGTGTTGTAAGAATAGAATAACCTCCACCAGAGGTTGGACCTGACTGAAATTTTAATACTTAAAATTTGGGCGGTGTTACGGCCGCTCAGTTGGAATTATAAATAATTCAGTTTTTTTTTGTTTCAAATATTCTGTATTTTTTATTATTTTTAATTTTCTTTAGAAAATAAATGTTTGTAAATTGCGTAATGTATAACAGTGAAGTAGCTGATTCATACTTTTGTCGGTATGAGAGACTAACATCCTCCCCAGCATTGGCTTCGATCTACAGAGTATTTAGACATTTATTTATTTTAATTGCGCAATTAAATAACCAACTATTAGTTCATTTAAAATTATTACTTATTTTGTTTCATATTTGAATTATTTTGTTTGTTAGCTTTATTCATTTCACTCAACTGATATTGTATTTTTTTCATTTATGTATCTAGCCATGCTTATTTTGATTTAATTTACTTGTTTATTTTTTTCTATATTGTACCATACCAATAACCTGATGGATATTCATCAGTATTATAATAAACTAAATT
The DNA here is from genome assembly GCA_037127475.1 of Arma custos. NCBI lineage: Eukaryota > Metazoa > Arthropoda > Insecta > Hemiptera > Pentatomidae > Arma > Arma custos. The sequence continues at coordinate 40,583,175 of CM073759.1, forward strand.
TATAATAAATAACTTTGAAATAAATTTTACTAAATATAGTATGAATAAAGTGACTGCTTTAAAACATTTAGTATGTAATGAAGTTTAAAAAAAAAAAAACTCCATTATTGTGTGAAAGTGAAAGCCAATGAGCTCGCAAACAACAAAATTCAGGTACTTTATGTCTTTTATCAGAATTAAAGTATACTGAGGACAAGACCATTATGATCGCCACTTGAAAATATATCACATCATTGCCGCCTAGGGAGTATTGCCATTCTGCCGCCCCCGTACTGAGAATACGGGGTTTATCTTTCGAGTAAGATTATCCTAAACAGAAAGGCATTCGTGAGAAACAAAAAAAGGTTTATAGTGACTTAATTTCAGTGAGTTGTATTTATTACAGCTTTTTTTGAATAGTATTGTAATTGTATTTATTAAATCGTGTTCCTTTTATTAATAATCTGCAGGTCTAAATGCTTACCATACAATGATCATACGGAAGCCTACTTCAAGGTTGTTCTTTTAACTTAATAAATCTAGAAAAATTACTTTTATTTTATTGTGCTTTCTCTCTAATTATACAAGTTACCATTGTTCCAATTTACAATACGTTTTTCATTCTCTTACCATGCGACAGTGTTATAATAAGACTAATTTACATGAAAGGGTAAAATATATTATAATATAATACATGCTAATTGCTCTTATGAAAATTATCTTAACGAGTGAGAAAAAAAATGGGAATTGTAAATCAAAACAATGCATGTTAACTTGATTTGCAAATGAAGAGAAAAAACTTCAATAATACAACTACAAAATGAATTTAGGGAATAAATAATAATAAAGCCAATAAGGCTTTATTATTATTTCCTCTATACAGTTAATCTATTTATATATAAAAGAGTTCATCCTGAATGAAAAGACCATCGGAGATATTTTAAGGCCAACGCGCACTAAGAAAGGATTTTGTAAAATTCGTCCCCTGAGAGGGTGAAAAGGGTGGAAAACATTTAAAAATACAAAAAAAAAAAGTCTTTTTTAAAGCTAGCATTATGAAATTTTAAATTTATGCTTCTAAATTAAAAATAAAGAAATACGTGTTTTTTTATTTTTGTAAAATCGATCCGTAAAAAAGGAAAATACGGGAAATCGTATCGTGTTATATATACCATATTGATATATTCCATATATATATATATATATATATATATATAAAGAGTTCGTCCTGACTGAAAAGACTATCGCAGAGCCAAAACGGCATAAGCTACTGACTTGAAATTTGGACAATATGTACATTTTATATCGTTATATTATACATTAAGTTAGAGATGCGAAAATAAGTAACAGGCTTTACATTTTAACATGATAATAATTGCATTCAAGATTTGGCAAAATCAACCCCTAGATACTATAGTTTGGATATTATATTGTGGCTTTCATTAGATTTGTAATTATGCCATTTAATATTTAGTAGGACAGTCTATTAAAATCTATCAACAAAGGGATAAGTATTGGTAGGCTGGCTGAATTCACAAATTCTTTAAGTCATTTGTGGAATTCAAAATTCACTCTCCGTTTAAACTCAACATAAATTTCTATTTAAAATCAACGCGGACGAAGTCGCCGGCAAAAGCTAGTCCGAATATAATTAGTTGTCTACTTTTGGATTTAAGAAGTGGCAGCAGGGCTACAGCCCGAGGCAGGGAATATTTAGCAAGAACTGATTTTTGATAAGATGAAGAAGTTACTAGTATTACAGAGCCCCGATATTGAAAAATTGATCTTGTACTCAGATAAAGTTATAAATATAGACCAAAATATCGGACAGTAAATAACAAACAACCATAACACAAAAAAACACAAAATCCTTAAAATAGGCAAATACCTATTCAGTTTAAAACTGTGTACAAAAAAATGTAACTGTGTCGAAAAAGCTTTAAAATTGAATTTTACTGAAGAAGAACGCCAAGAACAGGTTTTGAGAAATAAATAAAAATATTATTTATAGCAAAATTACAACAATGCAAAGTGGAGTGATAAAAACAATTTTATAATAAACAATAAGCTCTATTGGAGCAATCGGGGTTAATCTGCCGCCAGGCGGAAAAGGGGTGCCGCTTCTAGTTGCGTATAATAAATTGCCAGCAGTGCGCAACCAGTACCTATATGTTTTATACTTCAAGCTAACGTTACGGCCCAAACTTGTAAGCCAGTATGATGCTTCGGAGAGACTTCAAGAACTAGTTCTAAATTTCAGAACTTGTTCTTAGTTTCAGAACCAGATTAATGAAAAACTTGTTGTTAATACATATAATTTCAGTTTAATTTGATTTTCAAAAGCCAAATTTATCTGGATGATGGATTAAATAGTCAGGGTGGATTCAGTGTAATATTTTAAAAGCCTACGCTTCGGCCCTCACCATCAGGGCTAGTTTATCGAAGAACTAATTCTTAATTTTTCAGTTTTTAAAATGTTTTTTTAGCTAGACGTACCATACATACAACGTTTTCCGAGACTTATATCGATCCAGGAAAGGTTAATACAAATATATTACTGTTGAAAATTTCGACAATCATCTTATTCCTTTACATTAAGTTTAAGGAGAGTGAAATATGAAATGGCTACGGGAACAGTTTTTCTAGTTTTGAACAGTTTTGCATACCGGCCTCATGTTACAATAGAAAACGGTCCTGTCAAAAATAAGCTTATCTGAAATGAGAAAAAAACAAAAAAGAGACAAACAAATTATTAAAATTCAAGTGAAATCCCTTAAACAAAGCCTAAAGTCTATAAAATACTAGAAATATACTATACAGTGAACATTTTGTATATTTCGGTATAATCAGAATTTTGTGTAATTCGGTATCATCAGAAACAACAAAAAATTCACATGAATGAAAATCTAATGCAGCACATATCACATCAAAAGCCGAGCAAGCAGACCAATCAATTAAAGATAGCAACCTCACTCTATGACGTTCAATAAAATCCTGATTTATTATTTTAGAGGCTTAAGGCTTTGTTTTTTGGTGAGTTTCCAATTGAATTTTAATCATTTTTATTGCATAAACTCCTTTTGTGTGATTGAATTCGTTCGGAAGCATCGAAGATCACTTCCCTAGAAGCTGTCCCTTCCACTCAAACTTTTCCTTTTACATCGGAACAAACGCTCTACGCTAGAAGAATTTCTTTTAAGAAGAAGAAGGTCTTTTAAGAAGGAGGTCTCTCGAATGCAAAACCTTCGGAAAGGCAAAAAAAGGATAGAATGTTGAAGGGTGGTCCAAATAAACTGCAAACAAATAAATGGATATTGTTACGGGCTATTAAAATGAATTAAACTATCCCTTAATTAAAGATACTAATATTTATTAACAAAGTGACAAAAAGAATACAATTAAATAATTAACAATTAAATTATTAAACTGATATAAATTTACAATACCAATATTCTAAATATTTATTATAACCTAGGCCTATTTAATTACTACAATAATATAAGATGTTACTAATTCTAAATGACTTCACTATTTACATACATTTGTACGAATACTATGAAATTACACTACAATTTACAACTACTAATTAACACTTACAGTTCACTAATCAAAGTCCACCGACATTAAGATTCTCCAAATATGACACACTGACACACATTAATACACTCACAAGACTGTCACAGTCCACTGATATGCTCATTACACTGGCCGGTTCAAAACTGACTAGTTTATCACACTGACACTCACTTATTTATAGTTCATCACAGTGCCTGGTCTACTCTGTGTCTGACTCACTCGAGGCGAGGGGGGTATTTAAATAGGCAAGACTGAACATTCCAGAACACGGAAGTAGGGGAAGACTGTTCTGGGATTGTCGAGAACCTTCTAAATCTCTTCCAACAAAGGGGAGACGGTTCTAGTATGTTCGAGAAGGTTCTAATCCAAACTTAACTTCTCCCTCCGACGGGCTCAAGAGGCTAAACCCATACTTCCGTCCTTCTCTCTGTGACCGTAACAATATGTTCTAAGAAAGAGAATATATATATATATATATATATATATATATATATATTATTATCATTCTAGATATACATTATATAATATATATACATTATAATTTAGCATTATTCTATCTGCAGAAGGTGGAAGATGATTTTTTTCAAAAATAGCGAAGTCAGCGAAATTATTAAGCAAACCGATTTTCTAATTTAGCCTAACCTAGCTGCATTAATTTTCTACTTCCAATTAGCTTATGAAACTTTTATATGAATTGTTATAAATAAGATATACCTTTTTTTTTTTAGTTTTGATTGCTATGTTGTACTCACTTGTTCTAACAATGATCTCAGGGAAAGTGATCTGATTCATATTTGTGATACATCATGACATACATCAGTGATCTTGATGTATATTTAAACATTTTATTGCTTGCTATTACTTAATAAGAGCTCTAGATGACTCAGAAAAGAGAACCTCCTATACAAATAAAATGGAAGAAAAATTAAGACACGTGAAGTCAAGATGGTGATGTTGAGCACAATGGTGTCGCATAAATCATGTCTCCTGAAAACAGCAAGAGAAGTTTGTGGCTTGCGCAAAATTTCAGGTAGACAAAAGCGCACAGAATGGTGGAATGATGAAGTGCACCATGGTGTTCAAATATAGAAGAAAGCGTGGAAAGCATATCTTCAGGATAAAACTCCCAAAAACTTGAGTAAATATCGCCTAGCCAGAAACAATTGTGCAGGAGTGGTTCATCAAGCAAAAAAGTGGCATGGGAAAGGATTGGAAAAAGCCTCGACGAAGACCACAGTGAAAGCATTAAGAATTTCTGGCGTAAAGTGAAGACATTGAGAGGGAAAAGAAATATGCCAGTGAGAAATGTCAAAGACTCAAGCGGCAAGATTATTACTGAAGAAGAGAAAATATTGGAACGATAGAGGCAGTTCTATCAGATGCACTTCTCTAGTAGTGAAGCTATTAACATAGGAGAACATCTGATAGGAAATAATATTCTTGAGAGTCTGATAGTCATCGAGGAGGATGAGGTTGAATACGCCATCGGAAAAATTAAAACAGGCTAAGCAGCAGGAAGGGACGGCATAGCTCCAGAACTGAAGTTTGGAGGTCAAGAACTTATCAAATTTCTGTAACAATTCCTCCAACAAATATGGAATACAAAAAAAGTTCCAAAGGATTGGGAGTTCAGCATTATTATCCCAATTCACAAAAAAAGGTAGCTCTAGAACTATAGAAGAAAACTATAGAGCACTACTAAACTATAAAGCAATCTAGCTTACGGTGGCATACAAGTTATACACCTCAATCCTAGAAAGTAAACTAAGGCTTGCAGTTAAGAACGAAATACAGAGGGAACAAGCGGGATTTCGCCCAAGGAGACAGACTTAAGACAACATTTTTTTATTACGAAAAAGCATGGGACAGAAATAAGAATGTATACATGGCTTTCCTTGATATAAAATCAGTATTCGACTATTCCCCTCGACATGAAATGTGGGATGCATTGATGGCTAAAAATGTGCCTGAAGATCTTACCACTGCCATTAAATCAGCATATGAGGCAGCGAAAGGAGTAGTGAGGATCAACGGAAGGGAGTCAAAGTATTTTCCTATAGAGAGAGGTGTGTGGCAGGGCGACAGCTAGAGTCTTCTTTTATTTATAATGTTTATGGATGAAATCCATAAAATCTGTAAGCTCCGTACTGCCTGAACGGTCATCGGCTTGGAATGGATCATTAAGTGGAACTTAAGAAATGTCTCAAAGCCTATTCCATGCCGATGACATAGTTTTGGTTGCGGTCACGAAAGACAAGCTGGAGCGAGCCCTAGTGGAATGGGAGGAAGAACTCATCCGCAAAGGAATGACAATAAAAACAAAGTCTTATTGGTATCAGGAGTGGAACAAGAGAACGCCCAGCTCATTTGTAACGGGGAGGTACTTGAAGTTGTAGAAGAGTGCACCTCCTTGGGGACATTCATCAGCAGCAGGGGAAAAATTGACCTAGAAGTAGCAGCAAAGCCAACCAGGTTTATTACCTTATCTGCAACAGTATAGTTGGGCATAGGGGGGTTAGTAAGGAAACCAAAATGCACATTTACAAATCAGTTTAACTCCCAACCCTCACTAATGGCATTGAAAGCTGGGTTATGCTGGACAAACAAGCTAGCTGTGTGACAGCGGCGGAGATGAAGTTCCTGCGGAGATTCGTCGAAAAGACCAGAAGGGACCGCATCAGGAAGGAGAGGATTAGAGAGGGACTAAAAGTGATCGAGCTAAAAGATTCCTTAAAAAACAGACAGTTTAATTGGTTTTGCCACAATTGTCGGATGAATGAAGAGAGAATGCCATGGAAGGACATGGAAGCTAGATCCACTGGGAGGAGGCCGAGAGGCCGTCTCAGTTTTCTGTCAGGAATACATTCAGCGGAAGGCTGAAGAAGATCCTCCAGGAAATGAGGCGGCTGTGTAAGGACCACGAGGCATGGCTGCATTGGGTAGAGGCTCCTTGACGGTAGCAATGGCATATGAGGAAGTCAAAGAAGAAGAAGAAGAAGAATCTATTGTTTATATGAACCTTCTTGCATTTCCCACAATCAACCAACCACAAATTTCAGTTAAAAAATAGCTAATAAGATAAATGAAGGAAATATGGAAAATAGAAAAAACAGCCCATTTTAAAACGCGTATTTATAACAATTTAATTACAATCTATTTAATTTTAATTTTAAACAATTAAAAACCTTTTGAAAATTAAAATGATCAATATTCCATGCAATTGACACTAAGTTTCGTGGAGTACTCCAAGCATTTTGGTTTTTTACGTACATCAATGTAATAGATTTTCCCCCACGATCGGAAGGGTGAGAAATTCCAGAAATTAAGTACCAAAAGGTCTCAGGTACCATGTATCAGTACTTGGTTAATTATTGTAACAGTTTATAGATAAAGGTGTACATTGGTATCTTATTTAGTTTATAAAATAAAAATAAATTAATTATCAAGAGTTGCTTGCCTTAATTTCATTAGTATATGTTTCTATTAGATTTCTTGGTTAATTTATACCCGATCGCTGATTTTCAAAGTTTTAGTCTCTCACCTCACGTGAAAGTTGGAGGAGGGAGAAATTGAATGATGTAGTTGGGTAAAGCTCTTGAAATAGCCAACTCCGGGTCATTTATGATTCTTCTCAAGAAGGTTATAACTTCTTTGCAACTTCTTCTACAAAAGTTTTAAAAATGTGATTCGCTCTGATAGATGCCATTTTCTTCTGGTGAAATATGATGGTTGAGTGAAAGAGTTGTTCAGCTGAATATTCTCCATTTTGATATGTTATATTTGAATAACGAAAATAATATATTTTTTCTGTTAATTCAGGAAAAGAAGTACTTGTCACTAGTTGTTGTAGTTAGATCCAGCAGAAACAGTATTATTTGAGCAAAAATTTTATAATTAATTTTATATATTTAACTTAATTAATCATTACAAAAAACTTTTTATTATTTTCTTCTACCACTCAAATCCATGAAGGGTCTTGGGTTCAGTACGTGGTAGAGACTATACGGTTTCTGGGACAACGGGAAATATTTACTGTTTTTTATTATTAGTAATTTATGCAGTATTTACTGTATTTTATTAGTTGGAACTGCTTAACTAATACTATTATATGTCATCCTTCTGCACTTATATAGCTCCTTTCTATTTCAATGCAATTTAAAGAATGCAGGCTGAAAAAAATGAATAGTCAATATTCGGGTAGCACCAAATACGGTTCTTAACCTAATAACTTTGAAGTTTTCATTGGTTAATTAAAATTTCGTCCATTAAATTGAATGATGTAGTTGGATAAAGCTCTTGAAATAGTCAACTCTGGGTCATTTAATCTCCGTGGGTTCTAATGAAAACTATATTTAATTTGGGACAATGAAAGCAAATTCAAACAATACACACAATTTCTACAGCACTTAGACATACTTACCCTAAATATATACATATAATTACCCTTACATTTAGGGTCGTTAAACTTCTGTTCCGAACCTCGTTCTTCATAAAAGCTTCTCGAGTAGCAGTACAATACTATTTCCTCTGTACGCTCAAAAACCAGAGAATCTCGTGAGAAATTTTTACGTTTATTATGACTGATTTGTTTGTTATCAGACATATACCAAAATTATATTAAAAAATTGGTTTATTTTTGCAAATACAATATCGTGATTTAAAAATTGCTCTTTTTATTTATTTTCAGATTCAGAATATACTAAAAAGGATGAACCTCGTTACTGCCCTGGTTCCCATGGAATTCCGTTAATTTTTAAATTGGTGGATTATTTTACCCTAAATATACGCTCATAATATTCAAGCTGCTTATATGGAGTATGAATAAATTGTTATATTTTTTGTGACACGCTTTTTTCTTTCTTCCTTAACCCTTGGCTTTTATTAATTTTTGATAATAACAAATTAATATTAATAATGATACATGGTATCTCTTTTACTGCACCAGGTGCATTTTTTAAGACAGGTTTAAACATTGAATTTTCTTATGATTAATCAGATGGAAGGAGTGGGGATCTAGTGATGGGGCTCACTAATTCTTTCTGATTGGAGTTTCGGTACGCGTAGATTTAGTTTCCCTTAATTTTTCTCTTTCTCACTGTATTCTCGGGAGTTTATATAATAATGGTTATTATAATTGTTCATAAAAAAAATAATAATAAAGAAATATAAACATCATACCTAAGAATCGGGGGCAATTCGATTTTCCACATCATAGATTCAATCATTTCCTGATTTTTCTGATGGTTTCCTGACACATCTTTATCGCCTTGTACGTTTTAATATTTAATTTCGGTTGAATTGATTTGTTATAAATTCTAATGTACCGAATTTGATGATTTCTACGTATAATATAATTCTTAATTAAAGCCAAGTGTTTTCGGTTTTCCAATTTTCTTATATTTGTTTAGAGCATTGGTTTCCAACCTGGGGGACGCTCTCCAGGGGGCGTGAGTACAAATCAGGGTTGGACTGAGACCAGTTGAAAATTAAAAATTCTAACTTAATTTTTGATATTTTTGCCTTACCAGTACCTAAGTACCTTAAAATGAAGCTTATAATGTTGCATTTTATGACAGTAAAGGCAAACGTTTTGTTTTAAATGTAATACTTATTGGTTTTTTTATATGCCATACAATTTATTATGCACAGGGGAGGGGGGGAGCGTAGTAGAAATTGTATTTGAACAAGGGGAGGTGTGATACACAAAAGGTTGAGAACCACTGGTTTAGACTATAATTTTATCTGTCACATCCATCAAATTTAATTTTTACATTCAAAAATTTTTTTTTTAAAACGCACCACAAGTTTACTCTGTACAAAAATTATCCAAACACAGCTAAATAAATTTTCGCTTAAAAAAAAATTATAATCATCGAGTAGAAATTCAATTTTTTTTTATTAGGGTTATAATCCGTACTAGTTGGTCACCTAGATTGCTTTGGTGTGTAATAGTTCTGGAGATATTTGAATTGCTGGAACATACAATATTTAGTTTATAGCCGGTGTCTGGATAATTTTGTTTTGTAATCTTCTTACGAGTATAAATGATACATTATTTTTGTTTTATAATTTAAAAAAAAATATATATAAACTTATTTTTGATAGGGTTTATTCTATTGAGAAAACATGCATTTTACAGATTAATCAGTATCAAAAACGTAAGAATCTCGTGTTGTATTCGTTCTATATGTATTTACTGGGTTTTCCCAGTTGAAAAGGACTGTTAATATTTCACTGGGAACAACACAGCCTAAACCGAGCCTCGTATGAATTGGTGAGGAGGGAGACAATGGCTACGGCCCTAAAGGACAAGGCTGGATAAAATTCAGAACGTGTTGTACTACGTGATGAAGAAACTTCCACGACATGGGGGCTCTTAAGTATTTCAACAATAGCATAAATAATTTACTTTCCTATTCCTCCAGATATGGGCATTGTACTTATATACACAAATACCATTTTGAAGATCCTATTTCAAGTTAATTATACAGCTGTCCAAGTTTGAAACCAATATGCCCGTAGCATTCGTATCACTGCTCATTAGAATTTGCATTCATAGAATAACTGAAATTTTATATGCATCTGTTTGTTCTATTACTAGCGGGGATTGAGGAAAACGCCGGCACAGAGAAGGACGAATGCATAGATAATTCGGATATTTGTACCGACAATGTTTAACTACTGCAATTATTGTAGTCGAAGTACAAGGAGTTCGTTTTGGCTAAATTCGGAAGCTTATATCGAAATTGGTCCAAAACCTGTGAGGCAATAAATGTTAATCACTTTCGTTTTAAATATGTTCTTAGTTAATATTCATAAAAGCTTTCATTACCTTTTTTTTAACGATAAATTACAATTGTGGCTTAAAAACAAATACGATTAAATTAAAACGGAACTTTTGTCTGGATTCTTCAAATGCATTTTTTTTTATTCTTAGATATACATAATCGCGAAAATATTCGGAATTAAACGAAAATTAAAAAAAAATATTTCATGTATAAAAATGAAAAAAATCGTTTACCTTTTTAATTTGAAAATATCTATTTTGGAATGTGGCGAGACCATTTTTGAAAATTGTTTTCAACCACAAGGTGTGCATTCGAAATAGAACTTCACCTGAAAACCGTGTATGACCTATAAAATCGTGCAATTTTTTAAAACCAACTTTAGTTTAAAAGTTAGAATTAGATTGATATAATAATAATTATATTTAACTAAAAGGTCGTTTAACAGTTGTGCAATCCATACTCACAATAGCTTAAAACACCAATCTAGTTAAACTTATCTATAACTAGCTTTTGCCCGCGGCTTCACTCGCGTGGAATTTGGTCAGCCACATGAAGTTTCGCGACTGATCATTTTAAATAAATAATTTCATTTTTTGTGACTAAGTTACTCGTACATCCAAAATTTCAGATATCTAACTTCAAAACTGACGGATTCCATACAATCTTTGAACCCCTGTTATATTATATTTGAACCCTCTAAGGGGGTGGAATTATCCAAATTCCTTTCTTAGTGCTCATTTAAGCTGCACAAAGAACCTATCTGTAAATTTCAAGGTGCTAAGTTCAGTGGTTTTTGCTGTGCGTTGACCGCTGGCTGTGTTAGTCAATCAGGTTATAGTTTTATATAAACTTCGCCTGTGTGGTGTGTTGATAAAAAGTAGCCCATGTCCTTAGCCATGCTTGAGATGGTCCATAACAAATTTCATCACAAACGGATCAGCACAGCCGTGAAACGTACATAGACAATTAACAAACGGGACAGACAGAAGTTCCTGTCAGTAAAGGTGAAGTAGTATGTAATGTTATTGAATTTATTGAAAAGGATTTCTTAGTATAAAGGTTTCACTTGTCGTATGGCAACAGCGAGAAATTAAATCTGAAAGGATCAGAATCTTTTCATATAACCCTGTTATATGTTATCATATATTTATAATTTATTTAACTTTATATTTTCCGGTGATGGGGCTCACCATGTCCTTCTCCTTTTATTTGTTTATTTCTCAGTCCAGGCTGAGATTTTGTAGCCGTCTGCTGGGGTGTGCCCTGAAAAGTGGGTTAGTACAGTATTTCAGGCTGTCGAAAAATTTAATGTGTCTACGTTTAATAAAGTGTGTTACTGTTGGTATGTCGAGAGTAGTGTGTAGGTCCGGTTTTATTTTATGTAATGTCTGTCGTGTGTTTCACTATGCGTTGCACTCCGCCATTCTGGAACAAAAGGTTGCAGCTTTTTCGCTGTTGCGGGCGTGATGTTGCCTAATAATGGTGCTGCTTAAAGGAGCGCCGGTCTTAGGATGCTCTTGTAGATTGTTAGCTTGAGGCAGAGGGATAAGTTAGGAGATGTAAGCAGGTGGTTAAGTCTGTAAGGCTTGGTCCGAACCGACCTCAGCTTCTTGCTGCAGTGGTAGGCTAGTTTCGGGTGTCGGTCAAGTGTGAACCTAAGTAGACTATGCTACCCACTGGTCTGTTCTCGCGTCCCGCTACCCTATAGACCTTAGGGAGAGGGCGGCGCTTTTTCCCCTGAAAGGAGAAAATTATGCAGTCAGTCTTTTTGGGATTCACTGTGAGTTTGAGTCCCTCTAGTTTCTGTGTGATGCTCTCACATACCTCCTCTGCCTGCCTCTCTACGCTGATCGAGCTGCTGAAGATCGCTATGTCATCGGCATAGGCTGCTAGAGTAGCTTTTTTGTAGTTGGCTCCAACAGTTTCAGCTTTGTATATTGAAAAAAGTACTAAGTAAGAGGGCAGAATGTTATCCGACTTACTTGATATTTATCATTATATTATGACCAAATTACACATCATTGTAAATGACCAAGGGCGGATCCAGGAATTTTTTTCTGTGGGGGGGGCACAACGTGCAGACGGGAAAAAACAATAATAACTTACAAATAAACTTGTAGTATCTAGAGAAAGATTTCTAAAGTTTATTAAAATATCAAAACAATAGTTTCACTCATGTTCTTTCTGTTATTTTAACAACTATGATCATGTGATTTGGCTATAATTATCTACTATAATGGATCCTCCACAGTACACATAAAACTGTCTGGGGGCACGTGCCTCGTGCACCCCTCTAAATCCGCCCTTGTACCTGATAAATCCGCCTACGTGTTACTGTAAAGTTTCATCCAAATCCGTTCAGTAGTTTTTTCTTGAAAGATTAACAAACATACGAACTTTCGCATTTATAATATTAGTAGGATATTACATTTCCCCTCCCAAGATGTTCCAGAGTTGTTATACAAACGTATCGGATCGGGTACAATCATTTTCGGTTGCCTATAAATATCCGAAAGCATGGGCCGATGCGAGGGAGTTTCATAAGAACCAACTCATCCGTGTCATGACTTTGGATTTTCGACAGCACAATACAACTCCTTTCTGGCACCAACGTCTTCACATCCTCTGTTAACTAAAGAAAAAGCGATCACACATCAGTTCAAGTTTCAACCTTTATCAGGTAAAAATACCTTCTGAATATTTCAACACTATTTCTGTTATTAATATTTTGAATGATGATTGTGAACTAAAAGCATATTTCCTTGGTTCCAATTATATAGAAATTGATAAATATGGCGAAAGCTGCTGTAAAGTCAATTAAAACAATTTATGGATACACCTGTTAATAATTGTGTAACAAAAATTATTAAAACTGGGCATGGATTTTTGACAAAAAAAATGTCAAAATTAAAAAAAACGGAGAAACTAGACAAATCACGGACTTCAACCTGAGGTTCGATGCCATGGTTTTCCACCATCATAGAAAATAGTAATAATAGCAGAGATAACTTATTTTTAATGTTATAACCCAAAGATGAACTCTGTGGGGTCTGCAGATCCTCATGTGGCTCACCCAGCCTCTGTAAGTGGGTATTCATAATTGGGGAATATATAATATAATATAGGTATACTATACATTATTATTAGTCGCAAAGCTCCCAAAGTGGAAGACGCTACATGAAGATGGTTCACATTTGGGGCTTCTTGTTCTTCTTATTCCAGGTTTTCATTCTTTGGGTGAATTCAGCTTTTCTTTCTTCGCTACATTTTGTACCATTTTTCGGCGCTTTTGTCTCTAGCTTAACCTTCCATTTTTTAACTTTTCCATCCTGTTTTTAAGTCTGTGATCGGGAAGTCTCATTATGTGGCCATAGAACCTAAGACGTCTTTTCCTAATGTCTATCTCTTAATTCAGGTATACTATATTTTTAGACCAGGTATTATTTTTAGATAGGTATTTTTATATTTTTATAGTATACCATATGATATTATATTTCAATATTGATACAAGTTTTTGTACCGGTAACTACATTTTAAGGAGTTGTGGATGGGGAGGTTTTTTCTTTTTTTTTTTCGAATATAATATAGGTTATATAGGGAACAATGTATATAGCCTATTTGACTCCTGTAGATTATAGAATGTTTAGAATATCTTATTGAAATTTAGGGAATCCCTATTGGGTAACCTGAAGTTAGTTTGAGGCATATCGCCAACTTTGTAACCTACCTGAGCATTCCTCAGGCGACTCCAAACTCAGGAATTTCCGATGCAGACCGGCCATTAGATAGTCGAAACAGGGGTATATGATACAGAAGTTGATGTAGTAGAAAACCAAAAATGGTAACACCGGAGACCTTGGAAGAATTTAGAAATGTTATGTTGTTTTTTTGTATTTTTTCTTAAATAACTCTGAAGTAAAACGAGGTCGGAAATATCACGATGTCGTTAATTAAGGGACAATAAACCACTGGTTGAGTAAGTGTTACATACGATATACTAACTTGTGCAGCTGGTCGAAAACCACGGTTATGGAACAGATTTTTTTCCAGCTTATTCAAAAACTATGACAAGTACATGAGTATTTAGCTTTGAAACGAATAACAGAAAACTAATAGAAATGTTCATATAATAAAAGTTGTAGATCAACATATATATCAAATTTTTATTTAAAACAGCAGTAGTTTCGGATTTAATAGTGGATCAATATTTATTAACAGTTTTATAGTGTATTTTTCCAGTAAAATGTTTTTTGCGATCACCTTCTTTATTTTTCTTGCGTTTTTAGTTAATTAAAAACACAATTAATAAAAAACTTTTGGAATTTTTCCCTCAGTAACTCTTTCCAGCGCATTTAAAAAGAAATATGTATTAGTACGATTTGAATAGATATCCCTCTGTAAAAGTCTTAGGAAACCTGACGGTTTTTAAAATCTATATTCCAGTTAATTGCTGCTTAGAAAAAATCACTACGAATATATAAGAACTGGAAAAAAACTTGTCATCTTTTGAAACTACCAGAGTTGACCTTATCTCGACAATCTGGTTAGAAACATTTTCATGCTTATAATTATACGGAAAAGTCATGAAATAAATAAAATACAAATATTTTAATATTACATGAAACGACACAATCACCTCCCTGCACAACCTTTGTCCATGAAACAGTACAGTCTCTATCATGTACTTAACCCCAGACCCGTTAACGGGTTGTAGTGGTACCGTTTTTTTTTTATGAAGCAAAATACGGCTTACCGACGTTCTTCATATTCTCAATTAAGATGTATATTTCATTAGTGGCACTAAGTACTTGAGAAAAACTGATATGTATATTTAATGATTATATCATATGTTTGTATTGTTTTCTGATTTGTATTAAGAATGATGTTTGTTAAGAAACGTAAACGTTATTGAGCTGTGGGAGTGAGCATTAGTATAATGACGTGTTTACTAATCCAAGCTGTTTCAGGATACTCCGCCATTTACATCATACTCCATCACGTCCCTGTCTTAGGTCCAGATTCAACTCCTACATAGAATTATACTGTTCTCCTGAGTTAAACAATACTTAAATTATATTTATTATATTATATTATACGTTGTCATATTTAATCAATTACGAATTAGCCAAATATTGATTCCATTGACAAAACGAAATGCTGAGGGTCGGGAGGAAGTCATTACACGGCTATTACAGAAGTGACCCGAGGCGGACCAGGATCCGAATTAGAAGTAAATTGGTTTTGAAGGGGCGTGTCGGGTGTAAACAGTCCCTGCTGTGTGGGGCGCTCTCTTACCAACCTTCGGTCCACGGATCTCTTCCCAATATTTGGCCAACCCTTGCTCTCCGTTCCCGACCGATATAGCATTTTAAATCCTGTTTGTCATCGAGGAGGGAGAGTTCGCCGCCTCCAGCCCCCAAAGCCAACCCCAACTTTGTACATGAAAGAAACACAGTAATAGCAAAGAGAAAAACGATTCTGCCCCCGAGCTGTCGCGCTGGATTAGTAAATGTCTCTCTCTGGAACATTTAAATAAGATTAGGGGAAATGTTGGCAACGGGATGAGATTCAGAAATCGAGTAGCCGTCTTAATGTATACAGCGAAAGCTCGATTATCTGGGGTAAAGGTGGGGGGAAGGTGCAGAGGTAATCTTTTTTTTTTTTTTTTTGTAAAAACTTATTTAGCCGCGTTTAGCAATTTTAGGTAGAGGAAAAACTTACAGTTTAAGGAAGAAATAGTTGGGGGTGCAGTCAAAGAAAACACCAAAATAAGCATAACTTATTTATTATGTGCCGACGTTTCGGCCTACAGTGTAGGCCATCTTCAGGGCGAATAGAACACGCACAGCTTGGGGAGCTCAGAATCAAGTCATCGTCAGAAACGTCGGCACATAATAAATAAGTTATGCTTATTTTGGTGTTTTCTTTGACTGCACCCCCAACTATTTCTTCCTTAAATTAGAAGATACAGTCGACCAATTCTTCTCTAACATGAAAAACTTACAGGTTCGCTTCACCCACATAAACGACATGCTTATACGTTTTGCGCGACCCGTGTGTAAGTTTCCGATCTGTTTTTATCAACTTTACTTTAAAACTTAGAATTCGATTGATATAAAGAATATAAGAGAATTGATGTGTGAATAATATTTAACTAAAACGTGGTTCAACAGGAAATTCCTTCCAATAATAACCCCAACAACTTTTTGTTTCCTCTAAAATACCTCGTTATAAGTAATAAGTCCTGATTATTATTTCAATTAATTAATTAAGTTGTTTTGAGATTGTGCAGCTTAATAAACTACTTGTAAATTAATACAATTATTGCTAGGATTGCCAATTGATGTGGAAACCAGACTAATGTAAATAATTTCAATTTACACATAAGCACTAATAAATCAAAAATAATAACTAAACACGTGTCAACTTTTTTTTTCTTTTTTAACCCCTTGGCTTTTATTAATTTTTGAAAATAACATATGAATATTAATAATGATACATGGTATCTCTTTTACTGCACCAGGTGCACGTGTTAACATCATAAAAGAGTCGATTTTATATTTACAGTAGTTTGTTATTTAATTTTTCACTTTTTAATTAAGTCGTTTTTTTCACTGTTAACGAGTGTAAAACTGAAATTAAAATATATTTTACTAACTTTCGAGGAAAGTATATACCTATCACAACCAGTAAAACAATATTCAACGCCTACAAGAGTAATTAAACGAAGATTCTTCTCTTAATTACCCTTATAGGTGTGTGGTTACTGAGGAGTGGTTGCTGTTATTCATATGCATATATATATTATAGGAAAGAACCAATACTGGTGTATGTGTACCATATAACATTAATAAAACGAAGTACTTCGAAATTCAAACCCTAAAAGATTTTTCAATTAATATTCCTTCATCTTCAATGTAGATTTAAGGTTTATTATTTTAAATTAAAACAGTTTATTTAATTGCACTTTTCTTTGTATTTTTCTCCCTCCCTGTATTTTGCCAGAAAACGAGTATATTAGAAAATGATCAAGGCAAGCATTAAAGATCATTGTTCTCAGTCATTCTGTGTCTCACACGGAAACACAGATTTGAAATTAACTGCTCTAATTTATATTTCGCTGCTAATGGGACCCAGCAGTCGAAACAAAGTTAAACGAATTAAAAATAAATAAATAAAATAAATTATAATAATATATTCAACATACCAATAATAGAGGATCTCAAATGTATTTTTTAAGCATTAGTTTTATTAAAATACATCGCGATGAACTAAATTACAAATATAATTTTTAAAAAATAGATGAAAAAAGTAATGTGTTTATAGCCTAGTAGGCATTGAATAATTCATTGTATTAATATGAAACTAAATTTATCGATCTCCTTAATTGGTAGTTCTAATTAAATATCAATAGGATTTGTAAGTCTCATAGGTATTACTTGTTAATTTGCATAACTAATTTAATAATAACCGTACAGTATTATATGTAATACAACTCTTCAAAGGATAGCAGTAGAGATAGTTTTAACAGTGGGCAGTCCAAGCCCTTCAAATAGCTCAATCTATGCAGAAAATAGACAGCCGAAGTTTTAGTAAGATCGGGGTATGCACGTGACACGTGTCACTGGGCGGTCAAGGTTTCGAAAAGTACGATTTTTTGCTGTTTGGCGGCGTCTTTTGGCCGTAACACCTGAACGACCAATACCTATCATACCGATATATGCATCAAATTAATGGTAATGTTCTTCTCTTTAATTTTATCTATGACCAGTATTACCGTTACTTTAAGTCCAACTGAGATATTTGAGCTTTTATAGTAAAAAACATGACCCAGTGCCTTTTAGAACACACTTCCGAAATTATTCAATCATTTTGTTGTAGTGGGCCAACTACTGGTCCGGTTTTAATTATTGAAAGCTCATTATTCTCAGCAACATATTCCCATTCAATTGAGCTGAACAGGGGCCTTGCCTTAGCCATGAAGAATAGATCTGATTGTGTTGGATAAATAATTTAATAGATTTACTTTAAAATGCCAAATATCATACTATTTTATTTTAACTTTAGAAATTATGCGTACATTGTCATAAGTAATTGTTACATGGTATTCTTGTATTCTAACTTTAGTTCATAGATATACAATACATTAAATACATCTACAAGTAAATAACGATACCTACAATCAAATAAGTAGTTATGGTCTGTCTAAGATTCTGCGTGATGACTAGGGCCCGGATTTATATGCAATAAAAATCCTTAAATATGTGCATACAATATGCATTTATTTTTGGGAAATAAAAATGCAAAATAAAAAATGTATTACGTACTTTTTATTTTCTAATATTACACCTTTATAATATGAAAAATTAGTTACAAAACGCTTATTCCTCTTTCAAATTAATATTTGAAATTGTGTACATCCTTGATGTGAAGCTCTGACGATCAGGTCGCAATATTTTTTGTACCAGCTAAATGATCTTTCCACGTCGATAGATGTAACAGGAGCTCTTTTAAAACATGATGGTTCACTAGGGCGGAATGACACATCTTTTTCTCCAAAGTTTCCTTCTGGAATGTCACAAATGGATCGTAACTGTTTTAGCCCAGGGTTGTTCTCGAAAACGTGTTGAACTTTTTGTGTGATTTTTGGAGCAAATGTTCCATGGATGCTTTTTATTTTTTGTATGGAATCATTTACTATTTTCAGGCTTTCTGATAAAAGAAAATTTCGATTTTCAAGTATTTTCATTGTTTCAAATAAAATACAAAATTTGTCGAAATATAACATAAATTATGTTTTAAAGTTGTTTTTTCCTTTAATTTCTTTGCTCTTGATATTATCAATGCTGTATCATCAAATTTGGAAAGAACCTCTTTGATCTCATCAAAATGTTGGCTAGCATCTAGCCAGGTTCCCCATCTTGTGATTATTGGCTCCGGTGGTAAATTTAATTATGGGTAATTTTCTTTCAATATTTTTACTCGACTTGGCGCTTTCAGATTTTTTTTTTGACATTCGAAATCAGCAAGTAAGTCTACGTATTCAAATTCATTTCTGAAAGTTTCGTTTACAAGAAATGGTTTTGATAAGTCTTCTAACAGCTTTCCGACAATAATATTGGCCACGTACCTTCCCAGAGAATCAGTCGTCTAATCTATGGACACCCAAATTGGTACGTCTTTTATGTGGTTGCGTATTTTATTCATGGTCTCCTGGTAAATATCAGGGAGATAATTTTTTCGAATAGTGCTTTCGTCTGGCATTTTGAGTCCGGTATTATTTTTCAAAAACTCAAATCAGTGAAAAATTGCGACTTATCGGAAGTCGAAGTTGATGTAAATGATGTAGAAATAAATGTCTAAATGAATTGTTTTTTTCTTTCTAGGTTTTCTTTATGTTTCTTTGTTTCGATATGCTACATTACTAATGATCTTCGGGATGTCGAAACCACTCTATCACAACTGTTACAAAATAAAACTCTCGATTCAATGCGAAAAGTTTTGTCAGGAAATTCGCGTAAATATTTGGTTACAAGTTCACTAGCTTTAGCCTTAACTGTCGTCATGTTAACGGTGCAATATTTCGAACCTAACTAAAACAATGTTTAGTTACAGAGGAGCAGGAGAACCAAAAGTGGAAATGGATTCTAAGAATTTTAACATAAGGGAACGGCCAATCTTCCTAGAAAAAGAAATCTTATAATCGGAGGGTTTGAATTATAATTCAATAAATTAATAATTATTAATTGTTTCCTGTTATTGAATTATATGTTATTATTGATTCATCGTTTTTCAAAATTACAAAAACACTAAAAACTCATAAAACCTAAAATAGAACAAAATGCATTAAAATATGCAAAAAAACGATTAAATGTGCAAAAATATGCATTTTCCTTCAAATATGCACAAATATGCAAATTAAAAGTTACCCTAATCGAATACTTTTGGCCCAAACACGTTTCAAAATCTTCAAACGTGATGTACAAAGCATAAAAACAAATATGCAAATGCATAAAAATCCGGGCCTTAGTGATGACACAAAAGGATGATATAAGGAATTTAAAAGCCGAATACCATAAACATATTTTTTGAATTGCAATCAGGTTTAGAAAATAATAAAACGAAGGAAATGTCAACTGAACGAGTTATCGGCGTTTTTTTTTGGCAGTGAATTTTCATTCAAACGATACAAAAGTTCAGGAAAACCAGTTACGTACAATAAATGCTCGGAATTTCCAGAGAAAAACTCTATGCGATTTGGTCATTTCTTTTGATTAATATCTTTTGTTCAGTCTGCTGATGTGAGATGTACTGTATTTTACCAGGTTTCCAAAAGTGTTGAGTTTTTATCACAGCCTGAAAAAGTTCTTGTTTCATTAAAGCTGAGATGTACACTATGCCTCAATTAAATACCGAAGAAGAAGGTCAAAACGGTTTTCTGCTATTCCACGATCGAGCTATTCTTCTCGCTATTAGCCCTCCAAAACCTATTAATAATCTTTCCAATCTTCAGAAAGTAAACGGTAGAGAATGAAGAAATTTAATAATTAGGATTTGTAAGAGTTTTCCTATGATGCTTAATAGTAAACTTGTTACAACAAACTGCTGATGGAGAAATCCCTGTCGTAATAGGCTCCGTTTATCTCAACAAGTTTCATTTTAAAAAGCTCTTACAATAGATAATTAACTTGGAACAAGAACTTATTCAACTTATTTGTTCTCACGAAATGCCAGTTTTTATCAGTTTTATTGTAATTATCTGAATTTTCAAAAGTATTTTATGAAAGTAAATACCAGTTGAATGGAAAGTAAATTTACAAAGAATTTGAACAATTAATTAATTACTGGTTATGTTACATGTTAATTATTTATGAGGAAGAAAATGGTCCGGGTGGAAGGCAGAGAAAATTCTCTTAAATGAGGAGAACTATTTATTTTAAAATAGGTTTTAAAATAAATAGTACCCTCATTTAAGAGAATTTTCTCTGACCTCCAACCGGACTATTTTCTTCCTCATATAGACTTCGCAAAAATGAATAATACACTTAACCTAGCATTTATATTATTATATATTTCATCTAACTCCGATTGTACATCAGAAAATAATTCCGTTGGAATAGAATTTAAATCATCTGGTGGTTCAATGACCGGTAAATCTACACCGTGCCCTATTGGTCGGATGGCGGACGGTAGGTTAGGGCAGCTTATTACCTTATTGTTTTTGAGTTATGACCAGTAATATCGACACTGGAAAAGTAGCAATCATCGGAATGATTTCTTGGCTCCCTCCATATACTACTAATAGACCTAGTTTTTCAGTTATTTATTTTAAATATTAAAGCTGTTCACTTCTTTTAAAAATCGCTTAATTTAATATGTGAACTATAAAATGTGAAGAAGACAGCTTTTTAATATCATATTTGGATTCAGCACCCTAAAAACTATAGGAATAAGGTATTTTCAGTACAAAAGTTTTTTCATCGTTGGCCTTATCAACGTATAGGATGACTGATGAAAGTGACAATATAGTAAAAACGATAAAGTGTATGTACGCACTTTTTATTTGTATGAATATATAAGTAATTCATCCACACCATACTTTCAAATTCATCTTTATTTTAACAATATTGATATTCTAATTAGTGTTCCCTAAAATGCACTTTGTATATGTACGTACCTGGAGTTTAAGTTATTCGAGCAGTAGCGATTGTAAGTCCAAAATAACTTTCTAGAAAAAGCCTTATACTTACATATTTATTTTTTTTAAATAATAAAATTATTACTGACATTTAAAATTTACTACATATCTTGGGTAATGAGATCAAAATACAGAACATGGTTGCGGTATACAAATCCAGTTATCATGACAAAAACTGGAAGTAACTAAATACCTGTAACTAAGTAAATAGAGATCTTCATTTATACCTACTATCTAATTTTACCGGAGCAACTTCGGACAAGCACTTAACAGATGCCAAAGATAAAAAATGTCATATAGGTTCCACACTCCGAAAAAAAACCGAGTAAACAATAGTTCTAATGAATGATGAACAGTTAGACGATTATATAGCAACATTTGCAAGATAAAAGTTATTCAAAAGGTTGAAAATGGTGTCTTTACAACATCAGCATGGTTCTGTGTCATCAGCGTTTAGACATTATGGACTATAAAGCGCTGTTCTTGTCAGTTCAGGATTTGACATGACAATTACACGCACACGCACTTACCTAACACCTCCTTCCCTAATTTAAGTTTCATTTACTGGGGAGTAACACGAGGTGCCACGATATATAATAACTTTTAAGTTTATCCCTTTCCAGTTAGTAAGAAAACTGAGAATTTCATTAACATCGGTTTAGCTTTTTTTTTTCTCGCCTTTGACTCGCATGATGTAAAACTGAAATGTTGTAATGGTAATGATAATGTATATGATATGGAAAACACTTTCCTTTATCAAAAATCGTCCTAAATCAAATTAAAATCTTTATGGGCATCATGAATTATTTTAAAATTACCTAAATTATCCCATTTTACGTTAGAATTAAAAATAAGTAAAAACAATAGTATCTATAGCCAAAACAAATTTAACTCTGTGGATAGTCAAAATAAACTTAGGGATGTTCAAAATATTATCCGTTGCAATGTTAATAAGTTGCGCAAGTTCCTATTTGTATTTAATAACTTGTTTCAATGGACACACATCCATGACGACACAAAAGCATTCTTATCCACAAAACGTGAGTCGTGACTGAGTTATTCAAATCAAGTAATGTAAAGAAAATTACTTCCAACCTGAAAGTCTTCAAGGATTAAGCGAAAAAAGTGTTTTGCAATTTTTTTGTCCAAAAGTAAGGTAAAATAGGTTAGTGGCTTTAATAGCTACTCAAGCGTTAAAGTTATAATGCATGTTTCCAGAGCAGTTTTTAATGAGATTTAATAACAACAATTAAAAGCTAGATAAAATTCAATAATTATTATGTAACGCCCCCGGCTTATCTGGAAGGGAATGGGGTTGTGAAAGGAAGGAAAGAATAGTAACACATAAGAAGAATAAAGAAAATTAGGAGAACGTACTCTTACTAAGAACTAAGCAATATAAATAAAATGACTATATTTATTTTTATTTAATAATAAAACCAAATTATTGACAAATATAAAAGAAAATGTTTAATAACTTAATAATAAAACCAAACTGTTGAAAAATATTGGAATGGTTAAAAATTCTGTAATTACTACACTACTGGTACAACCAGTTCCCCCACTTATTTGCTAGGACAAGAAAATAAAAAAAAAAACAATAAGGGAATATTATAAGTCTCAGAACAAAAATTATAGCCTGATACTCCACGGTAATCAATGAGTCTATCCCCAGAAATTAAATTGTTCACATGTACCTTGTATAACGTGTAGCGATCCTCCCATCTGATCGGTTCCGCAGTAACCAACACCAATTGTCTCCAGCCTCTCACACTGCGACGTTACACCTCTTTGCACACGGGACAGACTGACTGACTTCTCAGCGATCGCGATCTCCCTCTCCCACGCGGGCCACCGTCTAGACGCCACCTCAGCATCCTTGACGGGCTCAGCCCCACGATCGCTCGACTAAATGATTTAATTAAACTTATTTACGGCCAGTCCCGCCACGGTTCTGTTACATCACCCTCCCCTTTACAAAAGAGTGGAACCACGGGGTCCACTCATACAATACGCCGTGGAGTACCAATGGTGGCTGAAACTTAATCCTACACTACACTGTATACACTGCCACTATATACACTCCTGTCAGTTGGTGCTGGCTTCTGTGCGCCCACCGGGTCGATGTATGGTCCTGGTTGTCAATTCTTCCAGAGCTCTGGCATCTTGTATTCGTTGAGTAGCCTTGGACTGTCTGTTTCCCAGCCACTTGCGTAGGCCCCATGTTCCAAGGACACCCAGCAACAATAGCGCCAAGGTCGTTGTGGCACTCCACGTCCACCATCTTCGGTTAACCCGTTCTTCCTGTATCCTTTCAAGCGCACGCCGAAGGGCCAAGACCCGAACTTCATCAGCGGCCCACTGACCCGCTCCCAGGTCTCCTTGCTGCTCCAAGGACTTCCAAGCCTCTGGTAGGTCTTCCCTCCTAATTGTCGTTTTTTCTGACCCTATGTGTAGAGATATAGGGTCCACGATCTGTATTTCCTTCTCCAACGTCGTGTACGTCGTCCCTCTGGAGCGGGGGAGCAGCCAGTAATCTGCTGTTTTCAGTGTACAAGACTCTGTTGCCTCCCATTCTCCATCACCGTCCAAAATAATCTCTCTGGGTTGCTGATTTCTGCAATCTATCGTAGCCTTGGTTGGCTCGTTGATACTAAAGAGCCATTTCTCTCTTGCCTCGTCCCAAATCCAAGTATCCAGTTGCGGGTCACGTAGTGCCCTCCATTTACACAGCGGTTGACCACTCTGCTCATCCCCAAAGAAGAGAGTGCTTAAGCAGGTCACTCGTCTCCGCACCATCAACGGAAACAGCGCGGGGCACACCCACGGCTGGGATGTCCGGCACCGTGACAGGTCCCCTTTCTGCAGAAGTGCATAATATTGTCTATCCACTGACACAAGAAAACTGTCCACTGACGTCTCTAATACCACCTTGTGCGGCACATCCACACTCCGTATCGGCATAGGTTGTACCCTATAGAGCTTGAAGGCTTGACCTGACCTAATCAAAGGGAGATCTATAACAACATGCACCGAAGTGGATGTGGCCACTCCAATGGACTGCAGCGGCCTGGTAATAATGGTGGGCATCCTCGGGACGAGTACCTGTGAACAAACCAATTCCTGAGGGCAGCACATTGACCACCGTTTGGAGAATCTCACTCAAGGAGTGGGGAGACAGAAGGGCCTGACTCACTGCCCCCCATGATACCCTCTCTAATCCCAAATACAATTCCCTCAAATCACCACTGGCTTTCAGAGCCGTCACCTCCATATTTCGGAGGTTGGATATCAAGGTTAAGGATAGGTTAGTATAAAGAGAAAGCCGGTCTACTTGTGTCTCTAGGGTTAACATCCGCCGGTGGGTAGCTTCCATTTCCTTCTTCAACATTCCCGCGAAGCGTACTAGGTTCCTCGTATTTTCCTCGGTTCGTTGTCCCAAATTCCGTGTGACTGTGAGGTGCTCCGTGGCCAAGTGGACCAATCGCCCTTGTTGCATTGTTAGCTTCCCCAGATCGTCCCTTATCCCTTCTAAGTCGTCAGCATCCGGATTACCAAACACCGCTTTAATCACCTTCCCTCCAATGTTTAGCAGCCCTCTACTCCCTCGTTGAACCGGTAGCAGATTCCTGATGGACAAAACAGCTTCATCCACTTCTGCGACCATCTCCTTGGTCCTCTCCACCTCGTCCCAGTACCCCCTAAGTTCAGGGATATGGTTCAGTGTCCGTCGGTACTCAGCTTCTATTTCCTCTATTACTTCCCTCATCCGTAGTGCTTCACCACACAAGCGAGTCAC
Source organism: Arma custos (assembly GCA_037127475.1). Lineage (NCBI taxonomy): Eukaryota > Metazoa > Arthropoda > Insecta > Hemiptera > Pentatomidae > Arma > Arma custos. The sequence goes on from CM073759.1 coordinate 40,609,015, forward strand.
GTTCACTTCCACTATTACCCGCCATCGCTCACTGCTCACTACTACGTCCCTTTCATCCAAAAACCTCACACCGCTGTGTCCCAGGGCCAACTGCAGCACCAGCCATCCTGTGAACACTGTCGTTTAACATTAGATTACTTTCTTGGCCTCAGCAGTATGGGGGATCGGGGGGTGACCAGGGAATCATCCTCCTCCGGGGCCCACGAGGTGTCACGTGGGTCCTCAGGTGTACCTGGGTCATCTTCTGTGCGGGCCCAGGTTGTTTCTTGGGTATCCTCTGGTGAACTCGGGTCATTCCTCATCCAATGAGGAGTAACGTGATCGACTATGCCCCGGGGGGTTGACAATTTTTCTGGCGTCCTTCGCTCCGTTACCGGGGACCCCCTGCGGACAGTTGAGTAAGCTCCGTCGGCTTGACTCTCCTCTTGGTTGTCGTCCTTGACTTCTTCCATTTCATCCTCGCTGTCCTCGTTCCAGTGTGGGGGATATTCCTCCTCACTCTCATTTTCGCCCCGATGTTCATGTTCCTCCCAGTCACTCTCGTCTCCACTCTCCTCCTCCTCCCTTCCTAACTCAGTAGGCCTATCACCTATAGCTGGTTTCAACCGATTGATGTGTACCACTACTTTTCGGCCCGATCCCAACTGTAACTCATACGTGACTGGGGAGATCTTCCTGATTACCTCATACGGTCCCGTCCAAGGACGATGAAATTTCTTGCAATGTCCCAGCTTTGTAATGGGGACATGCAGGAACACACACTCCCCCACTTCGAGTTCTCTGTGTTTTCGCCCCTTGTTCCATTGCCTCGTCCGACGGGTCCATGCCAATTCCATCCTCTTTGATGCCTCCTCATAAGCCTGACTTAATCTCTCCTGCAGCCGTTCCACGAACTCTTCTGCTGGCGTTTCACCGTCCAGTGGCATGATATTGAAGCCCACAGGCATCTGCACTTCTCGTCCATACAGAAGGTAGTTTGGCGAGTATCCCGTGGACGAGTGCGGGATGGCCCTATAAGCCATCAGGGCATAGGGTACCCATTGATCCCAGTCACGACCGTCCCGTCGTACATAATGAGCCACCGACTCAGCCAGAGTTCGGTGTAATCTTTCCACCATTCCATTGCCCTCTGGATGGTAGGGGGTTGTCTGAATTTTCTGTGTCCCCAGCAGCCGACATGTATTTTTCAATAGGGAGGAAACGAAATTTCTCCCCTGGTCAGTCAGCAATCGATCGGGGGCTCCGTGCCGGGTTACTATTGCCTCTACTAAGGCCCTTGCCGTCTCGTCCGCTGTGATTTCCTTCAAGGGTATTGCTTCGGCGTACCTCGTGAAATTGTCGATCATGGTGAGCAGGTACTTATAACCTCGCCCGCTCCTGGGAAGCGGACCGACGATGTCCATTGAAATTTGCTCAAACGGTCTGGTCGGGAAGAAAGGGGCTTCCAAAGGGGCCTTCAAACCTGGTGGGGATTTCCTTCTCTGACAGCTATCACACCTCGCGACGTATTCCCTTACGTCTGGACCCAGTGTGGGCCAGTAATACCCCTGCTGTACTACCGACGTCGTACGTTCTATACCCGGGTGTCCAGCCCATTTGGCTTCATGGCACTGCTGTAAAATGGCCCCTCTTAAAACTGTTGGTACTGCCAACTTCCAGTCCCCCATGCTGTCACTACCGTTTTTCCAATACAATACGCCCCGTGCATCCTATCCTCCTGATCCTGATTGTTGTGCTAGATCTTGGCACCACGAATCATCCCGCTGGGCTATCCGTAGCTCGCTCTCATTAAACCCCGGTGTCTTCACTTGTACTCCCCGCACCGCCCTGCTCAAGGCATCAGCATTCGTATGCCTCCTTCCCGCCTTGTGCTCTACTTCATAATTGAACTCCTGGAGCCTTAGTGTCCACCTCATTAACCGAGAAGAAGGCTCCTTTAAGCTTAGCATCCATCTTAAAGCCGAATGATCAGTAACAAGCTTGAATTCCCTCCCAAGTAAGTAGCACCTAAACTGGCGGGTTGCCCAGATGACCGCTAGCAGTTCCAATTCGGTGGCCGAGTAATTTTTTTCTGGGCCTCGTAATTGCCGGCTGGCGTAGCATATGGGTCTTTCTTCCCCATCGCGCACCTGAGACAACACTGCTCCTAATGCCATCGAGGAGGCGTCGGTTGCTAAGATGAACGGGTCATGGAAATCGGGATAAACTAGAACCCGGTCAGACACCAAATGCTTTTTTAGCTCATTGAAAGCATCCTCTCCCTCCGACGTCCATCTAAAAGTGGCATTCTTTTTCGTGAGCTCAGTCAGTGGTTGAGCGATTCCCGCGAATCCCGCTACAAACCGGCGATAATACCCTGCTAACCCCAGGAAGGACCTTACTTCTCTCACGCTCCTTGGCCGAGGGTAGGCTCTCACAGCCTCTATCTTTGTGGGATCTGTTCTTACCCCATGCTCACTCACCACATGTCCAAGATAGGCAACTTCCTTCCGTACAAAGCGGCACTTCTCCCTGTTGACCTTGAGGTTAGCCTCTTGCAACTTACTGAATACATTCCCTAATCTACGTGCTTGCTCCTCAATAGTCGCACTGTAAACAATGACGTCATCCAGGTACACGTAGCATTCTACCCCTTTCAGCCTACTTAATAGGCAATCCATCAATTTTTGGAATGTTGCAGGAGCCCCAGCCAACCCGAAAGCCATCCTACGGTACTCGTAGTGGCCACCTTCCGTGGTGAACGCCGTCTTTTCCCGATCTTTTTCCGCGACGGATATTTGATGGTAACCGCTTGCCAGGTCTAGCGTCGTAAAGTACCGGCTTCTCCCCAATTGCTCCAACGTTTCATTTATCAATGGCAGTGGATAAACATCCACTTTTGTAACCGCATTGAGACCACGAAAATCAGTACAGAACCGAAACTTGGTTTCCCCATGGTACGACTTCTTTCTAACCAATACAATGGGGGCCGACCAGGGACTCGACGATGGCTGGATGATCCCATTATCCAGCATTTCCTGGATGTGTTGTTTAACAATAGGTCTCTGATGGAAGGGTACTGGATACGGTCGTTTTGCTACTGGTGACGCGCCGCCTGTTTCAATGGAGTGCTCGACGCCTAGGGTGCAACCCCTCTCATCTGGTGGGTCGAACAACATCCTATACCGCTCTAACACCTCTTCAATAGTCGATCTATCGTTCGGTGATAAATGACCAAGCTCAGCGTCCCAATTCCGCTGGTCCACTTTCTCCTTAGACTGGTGTAGTCCCACTACTCCTATCACGGTCTCCTCCCCGTCCCAGACGTCCGCCTCAACCGCCCTCCCCAAGGTTTGTCTGCGGTCAACCACGATCGGTTCTCCGGTCAAGTTGACCACCCGGACGTTCACCATCCCCTTTTCCACTCTGCCAACGCCCCTCCCCGTTCTCAACCCCTTCTGCGGCTGGATTTCAGGTTCTACCATGACCACTTTGCCGTCCATCATTGCCAGCTCCCCAGCTATTATGGCTTCAGCGTACTTTGGGATTATAGACCTCGCAACGGCCCGTACAGTGTATTCCTGCTGTGGCTTCTGAAGCGGTTCTGACTCACTAGGACTTGGCTTCCCCCGATGACATTTCTTCCCTGTCTGACGCTTGACTGCCTCAGCCGTCACCCCTCTAACCAGTACAGTGTTAGACCGAGCGTGAATTTCTATATCGACCTTCTTCATAAGGTCCAGCCCCAATATTCCGTCGTACGCCATTTCAATGTCCGCGACTGTAAACCGATGGCTTACTTTTCTCCCTTTTATTTGGCATTCAACCTCCTGTTCCCCTCTTATACGCAGGGCCCTTCCCGTTACTCCCCTGGCCTTCAGGTTTGACCATCTCACCTTATGACCTTGGACCGGTTCCCTTAACAAGGAGATCTGAGCCCCCGTATCCACCAGCAGAATTTTCTTTTGCCCGGCTATCACAACCTCAAGACTTAACCCGTCGTTCTCCTGGCCAGATATACAGGGAATTAAACCAAGCTTACCCCTTTTGTTCTCCTGGGGCCTCCCTTCGGGGCAAAAGGGCGGCCTTAGGCTTTTGGGTCACTCCCATTTTGAGCGGCGGTGGTACAATGGGAAGCGAAGTGTCCTATTCTTCCACATCTGAAACAAGCTCCAGGGTAGTCTGGTCGTCTCCTGGTTCGCTGTGGGGTCTGGCCAACTCTGTTAGGGCAATTTCTCGACAAATGCCCCCTCTTAGCACAGTTAAAACATTGGACCTCCGAAAGTGGTGGCCGAGCGTTTACCCGCCCCTCGTTCCTTCCGGGCTGCCGGTAGTTTGCGCAAACACATACGGGTGGTTGCACCTCTTGTGCGCCCGTCATCGGCTCTACCTGTGGTTCTCTTACTACATATATGTTTTTTCCCCGTTGATGCTCCTGTAGGGCCTGTTCCAGCTCCAACGCCATTTTCTGGGCTTCCCTTAAGGTCTGTGGGCGGCCGAACAATACTTGCTTACCTACCTCCCCAGTCAAACCCCTAGTGAACGCCTCTAACACCTTCCTTTCTACCTCCCTCGCCCACCACGTTCCCTCGTCTCCGGCTAAGGTTGGCCTGGCCATCTTTCCACCCACCGTAATACATCGGTCGGCAAACTCTTGTATCTTCTCCTTAGACTGTTGGCTCATGTCCTGCAGCACTCTGCCGTAATATTCGAAGGTGTTTGGATCGCCAAACCGCTCCTTCAATACCTCCGAAAGTCGCTGGAACGTAACCTCACCCCTAAGCTCTTCAGCGCCCCTTACGAACGTCGCCGCTTGTCCCTGAAGTTTTAACCGACATATCCTCACTCTATCTCCGTCATCCCAAGCCCCACAAGCCGCTACCTCCTCCAGGTAGTCCAAAAACTCCTCCACTGGCCGCGCAGTCGCTTCCCCTCCCCATGGCTTCACTAGTAACTGTAACGATAGATCTCTGCGAGGTGGTTTAACAACCAGTTTAGCATCTGGTTGATTTGTCTCTAGCTCTACAATCTGCTGCTTGAGTTCCCCCTCCCGCTTTTGAAACTCCTCGTTTAGTATTAACACCTCATCCAATTTAGCCCTTAATTGACTCTCAGCCGTCATTATAAAAACGTGAATTCAGTTTGTGGTATTTTTGCAACCACCCCACACCTGACACCACTGTAACGCCCCCGGCTTATCTGGAAGGGAATGGGGTTGTGAAAGGAAGGAAAGAATAGTAACACATAAGAAGAATAAAGAAAATTAGGAGAACGTACTCTTACTAAGAACTAAGCAATATAAATAAAATGACTATATTTATTTTTATTTAATAATAAAACCAAATTATTGACAAATATAAAAGAAAATGTTTAATAACTTAATAATAAAACCAAACTGTTGAAAAATATTGGAATGGTTAAAAATTCTGTAATTACTACACTACTGGTACAACCAGTTCCCCCACTTATTTGCTAGGACAAGAAAATAAAAAAAAAAACAATAAGGGAATATTATAAGTCTCAGAACAAAAATTATAGCCTGATACTCCACGGTAATCAATGAGTCTATCCCCAGAAATTAAATTGTTCACATGTACCTTGTATAACGTGTAGCGATCCTCCCATCTGATCGGTTCCGCAGTAACCAACACCAATTGTCTCCAGCCTCTCACACTGCGACGTTACACCTCTTTGCACACGGGACAGACTGACTGACTTCTCAGCGATCGCGATCTCCCTCTCCCACGCGGGCCACCGTCTAGACGCCACCTCAGCATCCTTGACGGGCTCAGCCCCACGATCGCTCGACTAAATGATTTAATTAAACTTATTTACGGCCAGTCCCGCCACGGTTCTGTTACAATTATTATTTTTTTTCTTCCTAAGGATTTTTACACGAATCTAATCACTGATATTTCGGTAGAATAAAGCAGTAGAATATTTAATAAAAATAAATGTAGAGTAAGTAAATTTAGTAAATCATAATAATAATAATAAGCAAAGAACATTCTTTCTTTAAAGATTAGACCTTCATTCAAAAGAATAAAACGGCCATTATTAACGCCTTGAAATGGAAAAGTTTATTTTACAGGAGAAGCAAGAAATTGTTTTGAAAACTAAAAATGAAAGTTTCAATTGAAAAATAGTAACTATCACTTTTGACTTAGTTCTCTTTCTATGATATCTTCATGATTAATTACAACTTTTTCCATGGAAAACTGAAAAATTATTTTATTCTTACCACCTTTTTGTCAACAGCTCAATTGGAGAACCAGATGCAATAGTTCAATGCAACCAATGCAATTTTCAGAAGGAATAAACGAAGAACTGTGAAGTGTATATTAAATGGAAATTCAGGATCCATCCGACCCAGTTTTACTCAACAAAAAACCTTTTTTTTCAAGTCAGACTAAAAAATATATCTTTTCCTGCCTATTTCGTGTAAGTGATTAAAAGGTTCCTCTAATAATATATTGAATAAAATTTAATACTAAAATATTTGATACTTTTGCGGAAGTTGAAATAGCGGTATAAGAGTTCTTTGACAGCCATCCCAAGGAATGGTTTCAGCGTGGGGTCGAGCAATTGGCTAGAAGATGGCTAATAACGGTAGGTAAATATGGTATTAATTGTAATTACGTTGAGTATTAATTGTATTTTATATCAAAGAAACAATAATACAAATATTTAGTTGAAGACGGTCATTTTTTGTATACACCCTATTATAATAATAACTACCATCGTCTATAAAAACTAAACCACTCTCAGTAATGACTTAAGTATCTTTCTTCGTGATTAATTATTACTTTTTCTATGAAAAAAGTGTAATGATTATTTATTATTTATTTAGGTAATACTTTTCCGTGTTAATGCTTCAATTATTAATATGTTTTTAATTTTTAATAAATGTAAGAAACTACTAAACCATTCATGTATCTAAGAGAGTAATAACCAAATGGAGGAAACGCATGATCTTATTATATAAAGCTGTAATCAATAAAGCACTGAGGTTAGTGTATAATCCTAAGGGAAAGGGTATATTTACCCATACACATTTTTGATAGCTACCATATTTTCCAAAGGTACTCATAATCTTGGTAAGGAAGCGACTGTATCCACTTCGAGCAAATTGGTTAGCTTTCTGAATTCATTCCTTGAATTGAATCCCCTGGAGATAACGGAAATATATCCATATCAGATTACATTCCATATTTACAGATGTTCGTCAATTAAGTATTCCTTTTAAGGTTTATATCCCGGAAAGATATAAACTTCTCTTAAATTTATTAATCTTTACTGATATATATTAATAAAGGGAGGACAATGTTATGCTTTGCTAATAAAGGACGGTTACTTACTTTCTTTAACAGTTAGTTTCGTATTCCCAAAAATTCCAGATTAAAATCGAAGTTAGCACATACGAGTACGTTGGATCGTCCCTCGAACAAGCCAGAACAGCCAAAGTTGAACTAGATAAAAAAAAAAACAATTTCGCACAATATAATATTTAAAATATTATGCAAACCTTTTCAATTCTGGTATTTTAAAATAATATATTTGATTGTGATCAACAGACCGTGCGTGGTACTATACTCTGTACAAATTTTGTTTTTATAAATTAAATATTATCTAATTCATTTTAAATTTAGCATCTAAAACTTTAATGCTAATTGAAATAATATAAAGAATTGTGGCTGCATGCCACCATCCATATGCCTAAGTGACTTTACGGAAATCATGAAATAAAGTTTTCCCCAAACATATAATTAAACAACTCATTGAATTTTAGATATCGTTGATATGTAAAAGAGAAATATGAATTACAATTTTAAACGACTTTTTACCTCCTAGCACATGGTAAGGGAATTATAATACCTGTGCTAAACATAATCTAACGAGATTTTTCTTCTGGCAACAGTTTTATGTTTTCTGTTTTTAGTTATCCGTGCTTATTTAATAGCATTAGAACCACACTTTTCAATAGTTTAATCCGTTCAGTTTTATTATACTCCTGTGAAATATAGTCATTAAGGTACTTGGATAAAATATAGAAAATTCAGGTTAGTTTTTACAAATCGCTCTTTTACTGGCCTAATCAAACCCCAGGTTACATAATGAGACTAGAAACAGGCACAAGAATGCTTAAATTACAAGTCTTAAAGCTTAAAATCAACTGGTGGTTGAAAATCCTATTAATGTGTAATAATAGACTACCTAAAATATGCTTTCATAAAATGTTATCGGTTCAAAAGTCCTCTACTAATTTAATCGAATTTAACTGGGCCAGTTAACTTCAGGTATTATATCTGACTTAGGATATGGCTGTGGGCTGAGCAAAACCCCCAATTAGTGCTGGAACATAAAAACGAAATAATAAATAAATGCGGGGAAAAGTCTTACGATCACGATGTAAATAGACCTATGTGCTCTCAGTACAATGTTTTGTACAAAAAGTTATTCTGTAGAACTTCAGTACAGCTATACCTGACATTGAATTTGCCCGTTGAGAGAATAAGACTCCTAAGCCAAATAAGAGTTTCACCCAGTAAACAAATAGATGTTTACTACAATAAAAATACCCACAGAATTATTACTGAAGAATTAATACTGAAGACAATTGTCCTCTATGTGTAAATGAATCACGTAATGATCAAAACCACTCTGTAACTTATTATATAAACCTCTAAGTATTAGAATAGCTCTGACCCATTGAAACATATATGATTTTTACCCACAAAACGAAAAAATACTTTTGAATTACATAAGTTTTATTTAAAGAATTTTCCATGTTTTGATGTAGAGTTGACTCATGACCATATTTTACCTACATTACAATGTTTAGTATTATAATTACTTACTTTCTGTTTATGGAAGTTTACATTGCTGACTAAAAGAAAGTAATTTCTCTATCTCCTGCGTTTTAAACACATAAACCTTAGATCATCAACTATCCGATAACATCGGAAATATAAGTAATTTCTGTTTTCTGTATCTGTAATTTTATGTAATTTTCAATTTTTAAAATCCGTATAAAAAATCTCATAAAAATATCAATTTTTTTTTACGCAAATATCGGTAACAATTTTGGAAATATTTGCCAACGAATATTTTGTTTTGTTATTAATATTCTATATAACCATATAAGCATATTAAATACTCACTATTGTCCAATACAATAGTGTTTTTACAATTTTAATTACTATCACCTAAAACACAATAATAGCAACACAAAAAGAGATCTTTTAGGGCAAACGATAAGTTTAACTAAATATTTTTGTTTTGAAGGGAAAAGATTTGCCCTGGCCGGAAAATGAACCATAGTCGACTGCGTCTCGCTGCAGTGCTCTAAACCACTGAGCTACTAGGGTCGTATCCAAGTCAAGCCAATCCGTTCTCTTCACCGATCACATATCCCCGTGTTCTCTGCGATGTATACAGGGAGAAGAATGTTCATTGAACATGACTTGGATACGACCTCTGGTAGCTCGGTGGTGGAGAGCACTGCACTGGTTCGTAACCCGGCAAGGGCAAATCTTTTCTCTTCAAAACAGAAATATTTGAAAATAATCAGAATCATAATAATAACACTGGTCGACAAGGTTTTCATCACAAGAAATCTGATTAGTGAATCTAGTGCAGTTTTTCATACTTAATACAGATATGTAGTCAGAATTTTTCCATCAGACACAGTTTTTTTGTGACAGCTACTTTTTAAAATCTGATTTTAGCGTTATTGTTTTTTTTCTGTCATAGGAACCTTATCCTCATATGTAGTGATTTTATCCAAGCTGTATTTAAGGAAATTTTATTTGTAATATGATGCTGAAGCACCATAAAACAAGGCTGTGTAGGTTCATTCATGTTTGGACATGTTCATCTGGCATTGTGATGTGTCAGTATTACCATTTGCAATTCCCATGGTTTGGAGGGAATCGAAGGACCATTTAAGTGGTTGTTATTTCTGTTTGACAAATATTAAAGGAATCACATCTAAAACAAAACATACAGTTAAGTATCCGAATTTGAAATCTGTAATAAGACCTGTCTTATACAATGAACAGTTCCCTGTACCAGTATATGCAGATGCGATCTTGGGTGATAACTCTGAATCTGACCTAACTAAAACTGAAAATACTTCAGATGACCATCAAAATGATCCTATATATGAAGCCAATACCTGTTCATCAGAACTATACTTTCCCAACCAGAAAGACCTTAATGACCTGATTCGGTATTTAAATCTGTCTAATCAGCAAGCTGAAGGTTTAACTTCCAGACTCAAAGGGTGGAATCTACTCCAAAAAGAAGAAAGAATATGTAGTTATCGTGGCCGCCATAGTGATTTCAAGGACTACTTCTCTGAAGAAAATAATATTGTCTTTTGTAATGATATTTGTTCAGTTATGGAAACTCTTGGGCTACAACACCGGCAAGATGAGTGGCAACTATTCATAGATTCGTCTAAAGTTAGTTTGAAGGCTGTGCTGCTACATATTGGCAATGAACTTCCATCAATACCTGAAGCGCATACCACTGATATGAAAGAGACATATCAAAATATGAAACTAATTTTAGAGAAAATACAATATGGAAAATATGAATGAATATCTGTGCTGATTTAAAGGCCATTGCTTTATTGCTTGGTTTGCATCTTGTGTTCACTAAAATTTGGTGCCTCTGGGACGGCAGAGATGGAAGTTTCACTATGTTACAAAAACATGGCCTAAACGTGAATCTTTTATCCCTGGCTAAAAAAATGTGTCATATGTCCCGTTAATGAAACCTGAAAAAATATTACCTACATTGCATATCAAGTTATGAGTAATGAAAAATTTCTTCAAAGCTATGGATAAACAGACTGATGGATTCTGGTTCTTAAAATCGAAATTCCCCAAAGTCAATGATGCTGAACTGAAAGAAGGATTTTTTATAGGACCCCAAATCCAGTCATTAATGGGTGATGAGCATTTCGAAGGACTGTTAAATCCAATGGAGAAAGCAGTCTTTCAAAAGTTTGTTTCAATTTTCTTGGAAACCATTAAGTAGAAAACTATCGTGACTTAGTGACTGATCTTCTGCATTCTTATAAAGCTATGGGATGCAACATGTCTTGAAAAATTCTCTTCTTAGACTTCTTCCCCGAAAATCTTGGAGCTGTCAGCGATGAGCACGGTGAGCGTTTTCATCCGCGAATTTATACTTTGGAAAAGAGATACCAAGGCACGTAAAGTTATAATATACTGGCTGACTACTGTTGGACCAAGAAGAGAGACGTTCCAGAGGCAAAATATGCCTGAAAATCACTATCTACTGCTTTCTTGGTCAGTCAGAATGAGTAGTTATAATTTTGAGTTAGATCGATTTTTTCGAATATTAAAAAAATTTAAATGAATATCTTACAAAACTCCTGCCCGATGGAGAAAAACTAAAGTTATATTTGAATTCAGCACGAAAAATACTTCTAGAAAATGTTATTTTAGTTCTTGTGAAAGAAAAAAAGTTCATTTTTGTCGACCAGTGTAATTAATAAAAATAAATCCTACTAATATTATAAATGCGAAAGTTTGTGTGTGTCGTTACTCTTTCACGCAAAAACTATGGGAAAAACAAACAAAAAACTGAGATCCACGCATGGTGTCTACAGAAAATTCTGGAAGCTACTGAAAACCAGCACGAAGAAGAAAAGTTCTACGTTACTTCACGACGGAGACAAACTGTTGACAGTAGAAGAACAGGTTACCAAGTTAGCGGATCACTGTGGTGGAATCACAAGAAGAACAGGCCCTGCACAAACTGAATTACCGAGACAGGAAACAAACTGAAATTTAAGAGACAGGAAAAACTATATGTTTGTATCTCCGAAGCAGCTGAGGCGTTTCTCCGTCGTACAAAGGGGAATCAAGAATCAGACCACGACGGGATACAAACCATATTGCTGAAACAACTCCCAAGAAGAGGAATAGCTCACTTGACCAATTTGTATAACACCTGCCTCAGGTCAAAATATTTTCCTGAAAATCGGAAGAGAGCTATTCTTTTTCCTCTACTCAAACCCATGAATTCAGGATCGCAGCCAGCAGACTGCAGGCCCGCCAGCTTGCTTCCGCATCTGGACAAAGTCTTTGAGAAAATTGTACTCAATTATCTCAAGACATATTGCTCAGAGATAGCCCTCATCCAACCGGAGCAAACCGCCTACCAGGCCGGCCTCTGTTCGGATCATCACCTGCGCGAAGCTACTTGCGGAAGTGACCCAGTGCACCGCCAAGAACGAAGCGACCGCTATGATCTCCATAGATTGCACGGAAGCTTTCGACTCATCACTCAGAAACTAGAGGGACTCAACATCACAGTGAATCACAAAAAGACCGACTGCATAATTTTCTCCTTTCAGGGGAAAAGCGCCGCCCTCTCCCTAAGATCCATAGGGTTGCGGGACGCGAGAACAGACCAGCGGGCTACTTAGGTGTCACCCTTGACCGGCACCTGAAACTAGCCTACCACTGCAGCAAGAAACTCAGGTCGGTTCGGACCAAGTCTTACAGACACAACCACCTGCTTACATCTCCCTCCACCTCTAGCTAACAATCTAAAAGAGCATACTACGACCGGCGCTCCTTTACGGTCCACCATTATTAGGCAACATCACGCTTGCAACAGCAAAAAAGCTCCAACAGTTCCAGAATAGTACTGCAACGAATATTCAGACACGACATTACATAAAACAAAAACGGGCCTCCTAAACACTACTCTCGACACACCGATAGTAACAGACTTCATAAAACGTAGACACATTAAATTTTTCGACAGCCTGAAATACTGTACTAACCCACTTTTCAGGACACCCCAGCAGGACGGCCACCAACGAGGCAAGATCTTGTACAATATCTCAGCCTGAACTGAGAAATAAATAAATAAAAGGAAATGGACACGGTGAGCCCCATCACCGGAAAAATATAAAGTTAAATAAATATAAATAAATAAATTAGAACCTTCCATTTTCTCATCCTCCTCTTAAAATGTACGTAGTACAGTACAAGAGATCCTTTCCATCCTATCCAAAATCCTAGTTAGAAACTTTGAAACCCAAAGGTGTAAGAAAAAAAAAGTTTACGGGAGTACATTGCAGTAGGTAAGTAGGACCGCCAAAACTAAAAACACATCAATAAATTACCTAAATATTTACATTATTCTAATCCTTTCAGTTTTAATTTCTCCCTGCTGCCGTACGACAAGTGAAACCGTTATACGAAGTAATCATTTTCAATAAATTCAATAACATTACATACTAATCCTTTACTGACACGAACGACACAATACGAAAGTAAGTAACTTCTTTTTATCCCGTTTGTTAATCAGTGTCAATGTATTTTTTACGACTGTGCTGATCCGTTTGTGATGTAATTTGATATGGATAAACTCAAGCCTGGGGAACGACATAGGCTACTTTTAATCAACACACCACACAGGCGAAGTTTGTATAAAACTGTAGCCTGATTGACTATCACACCTAGCGGTCAACGCATAGCAGAAACCACTGAACTTAGCAACTATAAAATTCGCAGATAGGTTCTTTGAGTAGCTTAAATGAGCACTAAGAAAGGAATTTGGATCATTCCACCTCCAAGGGTTTCCCTTTTATTATAATAGGGCTTCAAAGATTGGTTGGAATTCGTCAGTTTTGAAGTTAGATATCAGAAATTTTGGATGTACGAGTAACTTATAGTCACAAAAAATTAAATTATTTATTTAAAATGATCTGTCGCGAAACTTGAACAAATTCCAAGCGAGCGAAGCCGCGGGCAAAAGCTAGTTTTTATTCATATATGTTAACTTGTTTCTATTTTAAAATAATAAGTGCTTCCATGTATTCGACTAATATTATACAGGCATTGGCAGGCAAACATTTCGCTCACTATCAATTACGATTCTCCCCACTAATGTAATTCAAGTTATTTGACAAAATTACACGTTTTTTTGGAAGGTTTAATTAATTTATCCTTTTTTCTATATATGAAAAACAAATAAGCGTTAAATATAATTATAATTAGATATTTAATATCAAGTCCAGCCTATTTCTCCTCTTTCCTTAATTGCATCTTGAAGCAACCTCGGAATTCTTTCTTCTAGTCCGGAAGTTTCTCTTTGCCGAACTTTATCCCTTTCTTAATGAAGAGTTCTTTCAGGCCTGGAGTGTATCAGGTAGCAGTGGACTTACTCTTAATCGTCTCAATCTTACGCGGGATTATCATGCATAGGCATTGCAATGTATGCGTGTATTGCGGATTACAAAGGATAAGCAATACATGTTGGTCCAAATGAGAAAGATCTTATCCACCAAAGATCTTACACAAACGACAACAAACTCTATAGAACAGTTATATAAAATTTAACTCTATATAACTCACAATATCCTGAAGGAACATAGAAAATAACAGGTTGGGTATCTTTCAATATTTCTGCAAATCAAGATTCATTTGAAAAAAAGACTGCGGAAAAATCTTAAATCAAAAACCGCCATTCTACTGTTATTTTACGATATTCTTCTTCGTAAAGTGCGCTGCGCGATCTCATGTGTCTTCACTTTTTTTGTCTCCACTCATTCTGCCTCCACTGTGGAAAGTGATCTGTCCTGAGTGTCGTCTCGAAACACCGCTACCCAGCAACGGTTTCTCTGGTTTTCCCCCCGATTATAATGAACTTCCTTCACTCGTTGAAATTCGAATCGTTCTGCACTAGCTGCAAAAGCGAAACCTTGTACGCTGTTGCCAAGTGTATCAATTCTGACTCCCTTCTATGCTCCAACTGCTTGATGGCGCACAGTGTCCTTCTTTGCTTTTCTGGACACCGAGTGATCGAGTTTCCTAATAGATCCGACCTAGATTCCGAACGGCCGAAAGACGGCACTGTTATGTATTGTTTGATACATCCCTTCGAAGTTGTCAAATAATTCTGTTATCCATGCAGCGAGCTTATGTACTAGCTGTGTTCAGACGAGAGCTATTATGAATCTAACCATGAAAAGCTACAGGGAACCTCATGGGCAGTGGAGTCATCAGCTTGATGGCAGACAAGGTGGCAGCAGGGAAATGCCAGACCGAAGACATTGCTGTCTGCATCAGGTACAACCGGCAAACTTTATTCCTTCTTCAAAATCAATATCAAGAAATTTACAATAAGAACAACCAAATGTACGTTCATCATTCAGCTCTTCTTGTCAAATACAAGGAACAGCAGCACAGCTTATTGGCTGGGGTATAGCTGACTGATTTCTTCTAAATGAAGTATGGAAACACTCCTCAATGCCTCATGTACAAGAATATTCTGGAAACTGAGCTGAGGAAACCAATTTGCCAGGAACCAAAGCAAAACCTGTTTCGTGCAACCTAAGATTGGAATCGGAGGGTGGATTATGCAGCTAGATAAGAACATTCAGGAGGGTCACTTACGAGTTGAATGGTATTAATAATGAACATTACTTTGCCAATGATTGTTGCTCGAAGAGTGACCAACCTGTATTTCCATTTAAGTATGAAAAGTGGTCCAAACTTGTTTTGACAGCATCCTCTTTGGATGTGGTCGATTAAAACAGCCCATTTTATTTCATTAACCAATCCACGAAACCGCTAGTATCTCATCTTGAATGCTTAAGACGTTTACTCGAAGTATAAGTAAGTATTCATGTCTCTGATAACACTGAGAACACGCAATATCTGAGTACTCTAATTCGAGTCTACAGGTTTAAATCTAGGCTGCATTTCAAATTTTTGACTTTGTTAAAGACGCTTCTTGCTTCCTCTATACGAAATACCTAATTTTGAGCGATTCCTGTTATTAGATATATGCTGTTGCTGTAGTGTTCTCAGTCAGACTGAGTATTCTATGGTATAATTCAGTATGACAATGACAATGACATTAGTCGCATATCTAACCAAATATCATAATATTACATTACATTATCATATAATATATATATGTAATTCTGTATTCTGTATATATAGAGAGTAATCACAGTTTAAACATCCCAAAGTCTGAAAATTTATTAAACAAAACAAAAAGTCAGTAGCAAATAACAAAAATTAATACAAAAATACAATTAGAAAAAAATAATAATACCTGAATAAACTGAATTGATGATGCTTCATGGGAATATCAGAATGAAATGACGTACAATTATAAAAAAAAAAAATAAAAGACTATGGTAAATATAAATCAAACATATGTTACAAAAAAAAAACTTATACTTAACTATTAAGTGTATGTAGCATACATTACAAAAGATTACATTATTACTCCTATGCTCATAAGCTATTTTACATATATATATATATTCTAGTATTTTCAGTATAGTGTACTGTTCAGCTTGATTGTTTGTGCAATTCGTACTTTGGACTGAGGATTTAATGTGCCCACATCAACAATGACACTTAGAACTTACATTAAACAAAATTATGTGAAATGTGAAAATTAAAATTAAAATAATGTGACTTCTACCCAAAGAAATAAAATAAAATAATATCCTTTCGGCAGTGCTCGAAACCACCAGAAAACTCTTCCCCCCCCCCCTTGATACATCGGAACAATGAGTGGTATTAAGGAAATATGATATTTGTTCAATGAATTTAATATTACCAAGAGAGTTTGTTTAATACATGTGTTTGGTGTAATGACAGATCATACTCGAAACAATCTTTCCAGTTTAGTAAGTAAGCGATAACCGCTAATGTCTATGAATACTGTTCAAATTAAAAGTGTTTTAGAAATGGCGATGAATATATAGTTTCAAGCAACATATGTAGAACTCTAAAAACCTTTTAGCAAAGGAAAAAACTGACATTTTATAAATTCAAATAAAAAACAACAATTTTTTTTTCATGTTTCATTTCATAGTTTCACACTATCTTTTACACTCCCCTAATATTTATGTATATACATATTTTTATAAGCTTTTTTAAAAGTTTGAAAAATTTTTTGTTTTGTTTATTAACAAAAAAATTTTCAAACTTTTAAAAAAGCTTATAAAAATATGTATATACATAAAATATTTATATAAAAAATAATTATAAAAATATACATATAAAATATGTAATCCACTTCCATCCGTTGATCTGAAGTTGCCATAACTATACATGTTCACTATTTTTATATTGCTCTCCGTGACAGCACTCTACCAATTGAGCTAACGGAGTCGCCTTCCAGTCGGGACAAATCTCTTCAAAATAAAAATTTTTAAACATTAAAACAATTAACAAAAATTATATATAGTAATATGGCGTAATCCAACAAGATCCATAAATTAAAAGTAATGTTCAAAGAACATTCGTTCTCGTATATACACCGCAAAAATTGCGATACGAGAACAGATTTGTCCTGACTGGAAGGCGACTCCGGTAGCTCAATTGGTAGAGTGCTGTCACGGAGAGACAGACGACCCGGGTACGAATCCCGGCAGGGGCAAATCCTTTCTCTTCAAAATAAAATTATTTAAAAATTAAAATAATTTTTTTTTTTGAAAACACTTTATTGAAGCATTACAATCTGCCTGCTGTGGGCAATAAGTAATGGTGCTATGTAGCTACAATCATTCCATAAAAAATCAATAATATAAATGAAATAAATGCATAAATAAATATATACAAGCGAAAAAATATATACAAAAATAAAGTAAAATAAAATATATATATATAATAAAAAAAATATAATAATAATAAATAAAACATAAAAGAAATATACTGTACACATTCATACTCTATTTACAATTTGCCTGGGGTCCCCGAACTGAGCTTCTTCCTCATAAATGAGGGCAAAGCAGGAGTCCGGGAGGCCCCAGCTCCCTTTCCCAGCCGCGTCACTGGCATTAAACGCCAATGGAAGCTGGTTAAGGGCGCAAATTAAAATAATTAACAAAAAATTATATTTGTTCACATGTTAGCAAGATACCCTTGCAATTGCTTTATCATCTTACATCAAAAACTTAAGTTTTGAATTTAGATTTCACATAAAATGAAATATTGTGGAATGAAAGTGGTATTAATATCTATACATAAGTACATAACAATGTACATACATATAATTTATATGTTATATATAGGATTATTTCAAGACCAGATCCGCATACCATCCCTAGATTTAGAAAAATAAGATCTGTATTTTTAATTATTAGAGAATTAGATATAGGTTTTTTCTACATTATAGTTGGATTCACCATTTCTAAATTCAACAAAAATACAATAAAATAATATTTTTATTATAAAATCTTTATTTAGTATTTTTTTTCTTAATTTTAATTTCTTAAGTTGGTATAGTAGAACCTTTAAAAATTATACATGGTTGTTGTGGAGTTTGTAGAGTGCTGATGCGCTATGGCTAAAGGTCCTGGATTCGAATCCAGCCGTGACTGATAAACTATTTAATTTGTAAACCGTCAAGGATGGTATCTGTGGTAACTGTCGACCCAGATTGGGGCACATCCAGCCTCTATAAAGCAGATTTTCTTCATTGGGTGAAAAGCTTGAAGGTTACGCGTTATATCGAAGAAACCACTTCACTGCACTACCGTTGTCTTAGAAATAATATATTCTCTGCCAAATACTGATCTCAAGACACTTCATGGATTGATTTTTTGCATTAATAATTACTGTTGCTGAAATTGAATATGTACACCTCTTTAACGTAACCAAAAATATTTATACTCCATTAACATAATATAGTATTAAAGAAAAATCCTTAAGGTCAGTTGGTCTGGAAGTGAATGTGGGATTATTTTGTATATGCTTGACAGATAATCATTTGACTTCAGTTGACCCGTTCAGCTTCACCTGCGACTTAAATCTCTCTTGAAGGGCTGCGAAGTGTATTTTAAAGCTTCCTGCCCTTTCCACAAAATTATGTTTTCAATGGATTCCTTTCATGAAAAGTGGTTTCATTTGAGTCTAATCAAGCGTCCATATTTTCCATATTTTCCTTACTTGTCCTTTTTCCTAAGCTGATCTGAGGCCAATATTGGCTTTTTTTATTTCTTGATGAAAAGGTGAAAGAGGTAATGGCTGCTAAATTATATGTCAAGTGATATAGTTCTGAATCATAAAGTGAAAAATGTTTAAAAAAAAACGTATTATTAAAATTTGTTTTAAAAAATTGAAGATCCTGTTTGTGTTTGTCACGTTTGAATATGTACTATCTTCACAAACATTTGATCTGTTACTATTCGAAATAAATATCAATTTATAACATCTTTACTTCATATAGACTTTTTTAATTAAGTATGATGAAAAAAATTGTCAGTGACAAGACCAGACCTTCAGATTATGTTGAAGGAACTTTCCTCCATATTACACTTTACATATAATATACTTTTTATACTGTTTTTTACATTAATAATTTCCATCCAGTTAAACATTTTTATACAGTTCTAAATTAAATATGGTTATGATACAATATACTCTCGATATTTTTCAAAGACCAAAAAAAACAATAATAATGTGTATAACAGCCCCCTCTGTTTGACGTTTTTGGAGAATATGAAGGCATTGATACAGAAATAAACGGCAACCACAGACCTGCGAAAATACGTAGCAACAGAGGATACTGATACATTTTCTGGCTAGTTAAACAAGTTCTAAACTTAATAGATGGATGTCTTAAAAAATACTTTGTTATTCAAGGATATCGAATTACCTAAGCTATGCTTGGTGATCTGTTGGTGTAGTCCAGGGGCTGCTAGATAATATCAAAGTAATATGATTTTAGATCTGACATATAGACACAGCAACTGAAGGTAAATTAATCGAATAATTAAAAATAGTGATTTTCATGACTTGCTATGTATTACATATATAACAGTTGACCAATTAGGGATATATCGCTCCTTCAAAAGGACAACAGCATGACTAAAAAAAGCTAATTTTTCAATAGGGGGAATTGAAAGTTCCTTGTGAGTAAAAAAAAAAAATGGGTATCGGTTAAGCAAAGCATTTCTATAGTTATGATGCTATTGAAATTCATTTATTAACCATTAGTAAAATTTTAAAAGCTTGATTTTTTTAATTTTAACTTATATCGTCAATCCCATAAAAATTCATGTTCAACATGATACAACTCAAAATATGACTTTAAATAAAAACAAAAAACATTTTGGAAATGGAATATCAGATATGTCGTTCCTGAATTAAAAAGCTTCAAACAATACAATTGCTATTAAAAGTTTAAATGAAAAATGCTAATTTTTGAAATATGCCATTGTTCTTTTGTAGAAGGATATGTCGGCAAAAATATCCGTGACTTGAAATAATGTATTTATCAGTATTTTTTGTATTTGTCAGTTTATTTGTATTTGTATTTGTCAGTTTATTTGGGACATTGACATATTGTCTTTTTAATTTTTTTATTCTTCAGCAATGTTAGATAATTAAATGTCTTTGGAACACAAGGTAATAATTGGATAATAATCAATTTCTCCCTTAAAAACTTACTAGCTGTCATAATTATGAAGTTTTAACTTCTTTTTTCTAGGTAATTATTATATTTTTACGGTCGCCGACAAGAGACGGAAGGAAGGGATTAGCGGCTTAAATCCGTCGGCGGGAGAAGTTAAAATAGGATTAGGACCGTTCTAGATCGTCTCTTTTTGTCGGAAAAGGATTAAGAAGATTCCGGAATCGTCTGGCCCCTCCGTGTTCTAGAATGTTCGGCCTTGCCTATTTAAATACTTCCCTCACCTCGAGCCAGTCAGTCTTAGTCTGAGAGTAGACCAGAGAAGACCTTTGAAGTGAGTGTCAGTGTGATAAGCTAGACAGTGTTGGACCGGCCAGTGTAATAAGTGTATCAGTGAACTGTGACAGTCTCGCGAGTGTAATAAACTGTTTCTGTTTGTTACTGTGTGTCAGTTTGTCATACTTGGAGAATCTTACGGTCGGTGGACTAGTGAACTGTAAGTGTTAATAAGTAGTTAATAATTCTAATAATAATTAGTAGTGTAATTTTATTATATTCATACAAACTATTGTTACTAGTTAAGCTATCTACAATTAGTAATATCTTATATTGTTGTAATAATTAAATAGACCTAGGTTATAATAAATATTTAGAATATTGTTATTATAAATTTATATTAGTTTAATAATTTAATTGTCAATAGTTTAATTGTATCCTTTTTATCATTTTGTTAATAAATATTAGTATCTTTAATTAAGGAATTGTTTAATTCATTTTAATACCCAGTAGCCCGTAACAATATGTATTGATTTATACTAATAATAGATGATCTGTTAGCGTGCGCTTGCGGTTGTTTGACATAAGACAGATCATAATTCAAAGCTAGTATATACATTCAGAAAATGAAGAGGGCTAATTGCGAGTCACTTTTCATAACTTTCTATGATATGTCTATATGAACAACAGTTGGCGATTTGATTAAGTGGCCTGCACAAAATGATCCATGATTTTAATAAGAATATATTTATTTATATTTTTAATATAGATAATTAAATAGCTGTGAAATTTAAAAATTGATATAATAACTTCACCACGTTGTGAACTTACTAGGTGTTCTCATTAATTATTCATATTTCTTCGATAAAAATGTAATTTTAGAAATCCTTCGAGTTGCCAATATATTGTCTTAAACTATTCCGCAGTTTTTCTACTCGAACCTAATAAAACTATTGGATTCATGACCGAAGACTAACACCTACATACGTTCGATTAACGCCATAGCGAGGCAGGGCCGAGTCGAGAAATCACGTATTGCTTCATCTAATTATGCGTGCAGCTCTATTTGGCCCCCACGCTCCAAGATCCATGTCGACATTGGAATGCCGTGGACGTTCCATATACAGCTTCTATTCAGATTTTGGGGAAATAGATTAGGAAATGGAGTTTGTATCATAGTATCTGATACCCTAAAGTTCATGAATTTCTCTTATAAATAAGTAATATTTTTGGTTGTCTGATATAATATGATAGTTATTTGACCAATATTAAAGCTGTTTATTATGACTCAACACACTATATCATCATCAAATACATTCCATATTTCAGAAAGTCTACTACAATCACTTCAGAAAAATGAAAATTAAGGTTTATAGTCAAACAGGATTACCTCAGTTCATATTAAACGAAGACCTCTTAACTTGAGTTAATTTTATAGCTAGTTTAATTAACGAAATTGTTTAATAAAGTATCTTTCCGAGGATAATACAAAATTGGTCTGAAAATTCCGTTGTTTTAGCGCATAGTCAAAGTGTCGCATCGCTTTATCGCTTTTCCCGTTTAAATATAACTTAATCCATTGAAAATTCTAGATTTATGTGAAATGGACAGATACTGGGGGTTGAATATGAGCTCAAGGCATTCTTCAAGCAACACAGTTGTGCACCACTATCATTAAAAACATATTGAAATTAAAGCAATTATTGCTGTCGTGAGAAAAGACGAATTCTAATGTACATTTTAAGGTTCCTACAGATGACAAGTCTACCAAATTCGTGTGTGCGTGTGTGTTTACTTGAAATAATAAAGACACTAAATGTTAGACAGTGATAAAAATGTACTAGTTATAGCTGATGATAGCATTCGCATTTTTTGGTTACTTCTTACTACGTAAGTTAAACGTAAATATATAGGGTAAACTAAAAGTATACTTCAAACTAACTTAAATTGCCCAATTTAAGTCCTACAAATTTCATTATAATATTCTAAACATTCTATAAGACATGACAACAGCACAATTTTTTCCCGGCCGGTCACAAAACCTAGTTCTCTCCGCACTCGACGTTCTGAAAAGGTCAACTTGAATCTTTGCCTGATAACTGTCTGAAGATGTAACGCATTGTTATACAGCATCAGTCCTCCTAAATTCGCTAGTTTACTGTCAAAACAATATAAACATTCAATAAATTAAATTAATTTGATTGGTTTCTGATATAAACGGGTTAGTGTTGGTTTTTTTCACGGAAAAAAAATTTCAGCCTAAATTTTCTCTATTCTCTGTCCATTGATATCTGGTCTTAATCAACACAGTGAACTAGTTCATTATCAGAACTTAGAAGCCTCGGATCAATAAGGCATTACAGATAATTAAGCGATGACATATAATATGCTTAGGTTATCTAAATGGAAAGAAACAATGATTGATTAATAGTGATTATGCTACTTTGATAGTTACTATAAGCCTGTTTTTTTTTTAATTATTTTTTTTTTCAAATTGGACATTTTCCTTCATTCTACTGAGATGACCATTCCAATCTTAGATTATAATATTTTAGAGGAAGATTTGTTGCGTTTGTATCCGATATCTAATTTCGGTATTAGCCCTTCTTTCTAGTCTGGATACCCTGGCAGCTCTCCTCCAATAGTCCATCTCAGTAGCAAGTAGCTTTTTCCTAGAACAGCGCTTATCGTCCATATCTCTGTTCTATATAGCAATATGCTTTCAATTATAGACTTGAATGAGCTTCTTATCTTTCGTCACATTATTGCTCCAAAGAACCGAATTAAGCATACCAATTGCTTTGCGGGTTGTAATTATCCTTTGTTTCATCTCTTTTTCCGATGTTCCATTCCTTTCCATTACAGAGCCCTAATATTTAAAATTATCCACTCTTTTTATGACATTTCCTTCAACAACGAGTTCCTCCTGATCATAGAAAGTCATGCATTCAGTTTTGTTGAAGTTTATCTTTAGGCTCTAACTATTATATGTCTTCCACAGTTTTCGTAGCTTGTATTCTGTTTCCTCATGGTCTTGAGCTACAATTGCAA
This sequence comes from Arma custos, assembly GCA_037127475.1. Classification (NCBI taxonomy): domain Eukaryota; kingdom Metazoa; phylum Arthropoda; class Insecta; order Hemiptera; family Pentatomidae; genus Arma; species Arma custos. The sequence continues at coordinate 40,632,754 of CM073759.1, forward strand.
TTTTCAATTGGAGTGTTGAAGGGAGGAAACGGCGAGGAAGACCATGAAAACAATGGGTAGAAGAAATTTAGGACAGTATGCACGGCCATGGTCTGAGGGAAGAAGATATACAAGATAGAACAGAACAGAAATAATAAATTAAAGAAAATTTTGGTTGAAGGAAACCCTAAGGAAAAAAAATGTATCACACAGGGTTAAATTTATCTTTTGAAGTAAATTAAATTTTTATTTATAGAACAATAAAATAAAGCCTATTACACGGGTTTCCGCTTTATCTTTTTTTAGTTTATTGCTAAAACGCAAGTCACAAAATGATATTGATTAGTGTTGAAATATACTATGTGGTGCATGCAAGGAAATCTATATATTTCCTTATTTCCTACAATTACAAATCCTTATTGCAATTCATCAGTACTTCAATAGTTATTTTCTAAGTAATCTTTTATTTTCTAACTAAAAATTTACCCTTAGAAAAATAATTTACCCCTAGAAAAATTAAATACTGTTGACATTTACACTAGCCATAATCCATTGTTATAGGCTGGAGCACAGTGAGAATACTAAAAACTGCATATCTCTACAAATGATTGCTTGCTGATTTATTTCTGTGATCAAAAATAAATTGGGTTTTATCACTGTCCACTGAATTTAAAGGTGTCAATTCTAAACCAGTGCTAAAGTATATGTTAATACGGAAAAATGAATATAGGCAACAAAAACTGGAAATTTCATCAACAAACACAGGTAATTACACAAATACCAATTATTTTATTGAGGAAATACGTGCAAATATTTCGCTAGTTAAAATATTAATTTGTATTATTTTTATTTCATATTTCAATATTTCTAAACAAGATTTGTAGGGGCGACAATAATTTTGCATTGTACCTAACTTTATAAGTATTCTAACTAAAACGAAAAATTAAATTAGAGTTTTATTGAAATATGTTTCACCAAAAAAAATATACCACTATTAAAAATAAATGAGGGGGCCCAGTCTCGGTGATGGGATGTAGAACTAGCTATGTATATATTTATTTATTAAAAATGGATAGTAATTCACTTTCACGGAATATTTAAGTAAAACTTTATAAAGGTATTTGAGGTTTTTTTTTAACATTCTTTTTAAATTCCATAGAAAAGAAAATATACAAGTACGATACAAATGATACAATTATAATATCGTCCAACACTCTTTCCCGTCTAATAGTTCAGGGAACTTCACGGTTATTGCAATTATTTTAAAACGAAAAAACACTCATCTGTTTCATTTATCATTGTAATATTATAGTATAGTTTTTGCTCTTGTTCGATGGTTTTAATATTCGCTAAATAAGAAAAAAAAGTTCCAATTGAATGAATAATAATTTTTTTAATAGCACATTTGATACAAAAAGTAACTTAGAAATTCTGCTAAAAATATTTATTTTAAAGAAATGTTTATTTTTGTATTAAGTACGAATGTTTTGTTGAATCATTTAATGTGGTTTGTAATTTTTGAAGAAACAATAAAATATTTATAATGTATTTTGAATTATCATGTATTTAAGATACAGGATTTATGGGTAGATGAGCTTGGCGCCTGCGCACTAGGTCGGAGCCAGCGGTACGACTCGAGCCGACTTCAGTCTCTCTTCAACCATTGAGTGGAGGGTTGTGTCATTCGGTGCTGCGAAAGATCGCGACAATTCGAACAATTTGTGACATGTTCTGTGTTGCCGTTTTGGACACTCTTTAGGCCCGTGAGATCATCTCCTAGTCATGTCGTTCATCATACAGAGGACCAGGAACCGGATTCTTCATCTCTTTTTCATTCAAGCAGTCTTCCTTCTTAAAGGCAAGTGCAGTGATTATTACATGCATACATATGTATTTGTGTGTATATCAATATATAATATTAAAATTAATTTTAATTTTAAATTTGATGTACGCTAGTGCATCGAAAAATACCTACATGGAATAGTTTGCGTTATTTATTTACGGACTTTATTCAATTGTAGAATTAAAATTGTAAAAAATAGCATAAACAAAAATTAAACTACTTGTGGAGTTAATAATATTTAAAAAAACGAGTTATATGGCCATAGATGATTTATGTTTATTAAGAATAATTCTTTAGATTTATATTTCTACTTCAAAAATTTATCTGTTTTTTTTTTGTTTTTGTAGCTACCTCATCTTGAAAATTATTAAATAAATTTTTTTCAAAAATATCATTAGTTCAGATATTAGAATCGAAGAAAGATCCCACCAATAGATTAGCATTGAGTCCATTAAAAATCTTAAAAAATATAATATTAAAATCCATGTAATATATTATAAAATGAAATATTCTTATTACTGACATTAAACGAAGGGAACTAGAACTTAAGTGCTTTTGATGGAAGCAATAAAGTCAAAAATCTCTCTTTCATTGGATAATCCATTAGTTAATTTAATTTTCTAGCCCGCCTCGAATAATTAAAACTACCCTTTTCAATTGATAAAAAATTTCTCTGAATATGATAATATTACCCCTACCGTTAATAAGTTTAGGAATAGTGATTACTCTGGCTTCGTGAATTAAAATAACTCATCTTATTCTAATTAACCCCCTAATATAATTTATTAACCTCCTAATTACTCAAAGTTGTTAGTAATAATGAAGGTATCAAAACTGTAATAAACCGGTAGATTGTGTGTCATAGTGTTAAATTCAGAGGTAGCCAATTAGGAACATAACTAATGAGTTAATTAAACTATGATCCTCACGGTAAAATATGTGATAATTTAATGTTCTATTAATGTAACCTAAACAACCTATGCAATACATAATTTGTGAATTATGCTTATAGAGTCTCCTGCTATATATAAGTTCTACCTCGGGTCATTAATAATTTTAAATTTCTTTTAGTTTGCAAGTCTCTTCTAATCACATCATACCTAGGCACTACACTCAAAATATTTGGGAATTAATTGATTTGTTGTATCAGCGATACAATATCATTATGCACTATCCATTATGACCAAATGCATCTTGGATTATTAATTAATCTATAATACATAATATATTATCTTTCATATTTTATACATAAAAGTCCTTTTATTGTTTCATTACAAAAATAAAGATGATTGTATGCCTTTTACCTAGTCTTTTTAGATTTTTTATTGTTGGTAACGATAACTACAAAATGAGCTTTAGTTCTTGGTGAAGCTTGGGTATATCTAAATTATCACCTTAATGGTTAGTCTATAAATTGGAAAATATAGTCGAAACGAATAGATGAAATAAACTAAAGGAATATAAATTCGTATTTTACAAAAAAATTATGTATAGTAATAAAGTCAACTCATTTCATCGCCCTTATTTAAGAAGTTGCCTTATTCGACTTGAGTTCTTCGTTATTTTATTACGAAATGCATAAAAAAAATTTACATATAAATGTAAATCCCAATAACTAAACGCTCTAGATTAAATTACTAGTGTTTAATTTTTAAAGAGTTTATCAAGTATGACGGACATTTAGTATCCACACATTTTTATTTTTTTTCTGAAGGGGCTATTAGGGCAGGATGGGTACTTTTCGGAACTCCATCCCTTTTCTAATAAAATCATTGTATGCTCTGAAATAAATAACATCATTCATACCATCGAAAAGTGAAACCAAGTATTTTTAACTTAAACTAAAATTAAAATTTATTCAAGACCCTTGAGACATTAGGTTTGAAAAATGATGAAAAGATAGTTTACAACATTTGCTAATATAATTAATTAAACATAGAATAGAAATTAGATATTATATATTCACATTAGATAAATTACACCATTGATTTAGGCCTTTCTTGTCCTTCTTACTCAATGAATGGTAATTTATAATTACAGCTATTGTCGAGTATTTATCGAACTCGTAAATCTTGTTAGTTCACCAATTCATTGGCAATTAGCATCAGCACTTTTTGCACATAAATTTATGTATTTTTATTCATTGATCGAGGAAATATATCTATGGAAATATATCTCCATCATGTATATATATATATATATACTAGCTTTAGCCCACGGCTTCGCTCGCGTGGAATTTGGTCTGGCACATAAGGTTTCGTGACAGATAATTTTAAATTAATAATTTAATTTTTTGTAACTATAAGTTATTCGTACATCCGAAATTGGTGATGTCTAACTTCAAAACTGACGGATTCCATGCAATCTTTGAACCTCTATTATAAATATAATATAATATAAGGGGGAAACCCTTGGGGTGGAATTGCCCAAATTCCTTTCTTAGGAGAAATAGGCTGGACTTGATATTAAATATCTAATTATAATTATATTTAACGCTTATTTTTTTTTCATATATAGAAAAAAGGATCAATTAATTAAACCTTCCAAAAAAACGTGTAATTTAGTCAAATAACTTGAATTACATTAGTGGGGAGAATCGTAATTGATAGTGAGCGAAATGTTTGCCTGCCAATGTATAATATTAGTCGAATACATGGAAGCACTTATTATTTTAAAATAGAAACAAGTTAACATATATGAATAAAAACTAGCTTTTGCCCGCGGCTTCGCTCGCCTGGAATTTGTTCAAGTTTCGCGACAGATCATTTTATATAAATAATTTAATTTTTTATGACTATAAGTTACTCGTACATCCAAAATTTCTGATATCTAACTTCAAAACTGACGAATTCCAACCAATCTTTGAAGCCCTATTATAATAAAAGGGAAACCCTTGGAGGTGGAATGATCCAAATTCCTTTCTTAGTGCTCATTTAAGCTATACAAAGAACCTATCTGCAAATTTCAAGATGCTAACTTCAGTGATTTCTGCTGTGCGTTGACCGCTGGCTGTGTTCAGGTTACAGCTTTATATATAAACTTCGCCTGTGTGGTGTGTTGATAAAAAGTAGCCTATGCCCTTCTCCAGGCTTGAGATTATCCATATCAAATGTCATCACAAACGGATCAGCACAGCCGTGAAACATACATTGACACTGATTAACATACGGGACAGAAGAAGTTACTTTCGTTTACTGTTGTTCGGGTCAGTAAAGGATTAGTATGTAATGTTATTGATTTTATTGAAAATGATTACTGAGTATAACGGTTTCACTTGTACAGCAGCAGCAGCGAGAAGTTAAAACTGAAAGGATTAGAATAATGTAAATATGAAGGTAATTTAACGATGTGTTGTAATTTAGCGGTATAACCTGTATTACTGTAAAGTTTCATATAAATCCGTTCAGTAGTTTTTGCGTGAAGGAGTAACAAACATACATCCTCCCAAACTTTCGCATTTATAATATTAGTGACGAAAATATGTAGATTTTGCAAGTAAGAAACGCGTGAGGAAGCTACAGGCGGGGGGGGGGAGCTCTGTAGCGATGCTAACAATATTTAACAATAAATTAAATAACCGCGATTAACTACTGACCATATGTTCGTGGTAATATAGAGAATGTTTTATAACCTAGTACTTTTTAATGATATTTATCCTCATATTATGACCAAATTACACAAAATCATTATAAATTGTAGCCTATGTGTCATCTGATGTATAAACTATATTACTGTAAAGTTTCATCTAAATCCGTTTCTGTAGATTTGCGTGAAAGAGTAACAAACATACATACAAACTTTCGCATTTATAATATTAGTAGGATATATACATTTATAAGAGCCAACACGTGATTGACTTTATATTATTTATTTTCAACAGTTAATACTTAAAATGTAGTTCAATTAGAGGATCACATTATCTAAAAAAATGTAAGAAACAAGTGAAATAAATAATGCGTTTATAAAAAAAAATGATCGTTTTTTAGCCAAACATTTGTATTAATATTTCTTTGCTATAAAATACGATTAATACTCAAAGTATAGTCCATTGTTATCTACCGTCATTTGCCACCTGCTAGCCAATTGCCAATGAAGTTCTGTAAACTTATCTTTGGTTGACGGGAAGTGTGTGGACGAGCATTATCTTGTTGGAATAAAACTCCTTTTCGGTTGATGAGAGCAGGACGTTCTGACAACTTCACGTACAATCTTTCCAGTTGTTCGCAGTAGAGTTCAGAAATCATAGAGCACCCATCAGGACAAACAAATTCGTGATGAATAACACCTTAAAAATTCCAAAAAACGCAAAGCATGGATTTTTTTTCAAATTACCATCTTGCAGCAACCCGTAAAGCAGGTTGACCGCGATCTAGCCATTGCTTATGGGTATTCGGATTTCGCCAGTAAACCCACTTTTCATTACAGGTAACAATCTTCCGATAAAATCTCATAAGAAGGATTTTTCAATGAATTTTCACGATTTTCTAGCCTCTTAGCTGTCTCTCTAGATTGTTGAGGAGTAAGTTAGTGAGGGACCAGTCTACTGGCCTTTTTCACCTTCCCCATGGAAAGAAGATGGCGAGTAACAGTATATTTCGACACACCAAACTCCGTGGCAAGTTCGCGGGTACTTTTGGACGAATTTTACTCAACAGCTTTCTTCAAAACCTCATCAATATCCATTAATGGTCGCCCGGAGCCCTTCTTCCTTTCCGACGTCGTATCTTCACTGCTATATTTTTCAAACCAACGCCGCGCAGTGCGCTGGTCAAGGACACGTCTCCCTTCATATTTAATAATTTCACGAGTTGCTTCAGTGGCTTTGAAATTGTTTTTCCAGTAATGTCTTGAAATTACGAGAATTTCGTAGGACACTGTCATGTTTCTTCTTTGAAATAAATAACTAAACTGAGGTTGTTTTTTTTTAAGAAGTCCAGTGTTAGTAAACAAGCTCATAGAATGCTCTAAAGGTATTATTAAGTGTTGGTAAATAATATATAGCATTAGAATATTTACAGACTTTTGAACTCTGGAATTTGATAAAACGGTCATTTTTTTTATACACCCTATCATTACTCAATAGCAATCAATCTGTCCCCCCTTCGGCCAATCATCTGTTCACTTTCTCCATGCTGAAGACGTTAGTTCATAAAAAAATGTTTGTCTTTTGAATATTCCAAACGAAAGTTTGTCTTTTGAATATTTCAACAACTTTAAGATATGAAGTATTTTAAATAATTGATATCATAATATTATAATATATAATATATTAAAAAATGTTTGAAGCAATTAATATTGTCCATTTCTATCAAACCTGATGAACTTATTAATTTCTTATTTTTTTAAAAAATATTGTAAAATTGAGTTTTTTTTTAAATTCCCTCTAATCCATTGAAAAAATGATTAGTATTAATAATTGCGTATACATTTATATCATCCACGCATATGGCTTGATTTATTTATAATTCTGTAATATATTTTGAAAAAGTATTATGCATTTTAATTATTTCTTGTCTCAAAATAATTGAAACTTCCTTATTGGAAACGTTTCTGTACCTTTTCTTCTTAAGATTGACATTTTAACGAATTTTCTCCTTAACTAATTTAGTTTACATGCATTAATTTATGTTATTAATATTTATGTTAATATATACAATGATATATTTTAAGAAATCACATTTTGGTTTGAAGTTGTTATGCACTCCAGCTGGAACATAAAAGAAGGCTTATCCACTAAGTTGCCTATAAGCATTCTAAACATATTGTAATGTTCGATTTTTATTTCATGGACCTAATGCAAATTTTTGTATCAAAACATTTCTGGCTGGACATTCGAGCTTTTATTATTCAAGAACGAGAAGCGTTACATGAACTCCATGCTTTAAAACAAGTTTCCCGTTTAATTAAAAATGATGTACTTTGGTGACTTAGATCTTTAGGTTTTCAATCAAGACGTGAAAAGAAAATTTTTCATTCGGTATCCCTTTACACACTCAGTCGATCGCTCCGTGTGAAACATTATGATCTTATTATGATAATAATGATGGAGTTCGCTCAATATTGATACTGATAAGACAGTACTTATGATGACATCGATATCGATAATATTGATACTGATGATGACACAGATACTGACTGAACCGGATACCCTTCCATTCGGAAAAATATCATTTTTTACAGACCCTGAAACAATCGCGGAGCCGATAAATTTAAATGCATCTTCGTATAATAATAATGTTTATTAATTTTTTAATGTAGGTATGTTGAAATACAAAATCGGGAGTTTGAATGGATTAATAAAAAGTAAGCAACTTGAGTATTGTTTTCGCACGTAAATCTTAAATTTTTTGTTAAAATATTTACTTCAATCCTTGAATCATTGATTAGTTTCAAGCTCAACAAGAGAAAAACCTTTTATTTTAGGAACGAACTGCTTTAAAATTCATGCCTTAATAATGTACTTATTTGTACTGATATTAGGATGGAATTTTTGTTCTTCGTTAAAAAATTAAGAAAAGCAAGTTAGTACCATTTCTAGTTAATGATAAGTAAACTAATTAAATGAAAAATATAGCTGTGACTCTTAAAAAATTCAATTAGCAGTAGTTTCTTTCGTGGACTATTCTTTTTCTTACTCTTATAACGAATGAATAAAAAAGATTCCTGTATCGCTACCACCCATAACAGGGCTTAGCACATAATAGAGATTGTACTAAATCAAAGGCATTGAGGTTTTTAGCCCAAATAAGGTTGTTTTTTAGAGGCTGAGTGAGACCAAGAAGGCCTGAAGAGGCTACACGGTCGATTTATGACTTTTATCAGATCAAGTAATCTGTCTGTCACAGCCGGATTCGAACCAAGAACTTTTTTTTCTGAGCAATTTAGCGCTCCAAGCTTCCCCGCAATGAAGAAATAATTCAATCCATATTTTACCGCTCATGGTTTTATTTTTATTTTATTAAACTGGTGCTTCATTGTCTACTTGGGAGTAGTGGTAACATTTGATTACACCCTATTAGATATTAAGTTAAATTTTAGCAAGCTGTAATATCTAAAACCTAAGTATCGGGCTATATTAAATTGTAAAACATATTCTGATAGTTTGGATAAGACGCAGAGTGATTTAATTGGTATTCCAAGTACTAAAGACGAACAAATTTTCCTTGACTAGGAAACGTACGGAGGCAGAAGATGGTTTAAGATAACGCGTTGATTAAATTATCGCTTTTCTTCTTGAGTAAAACGGTTGACCCAAAACCTGGCGTGATTTATGACAAATCACATTCCTACACAACTCTTGTCATAGAAACAGTACAGTCTCTACCATGTACTAAACCTAAGACTCTTCATAAGTTGTCGTGGTATATATTTTTTTCACTAGAACAATAGATTTTTATAGAATCATTGAGACTAACAAATCTCCCTCCTCAACTGATAATGAACACCAATGGAGGCTGCTGTCTTAGCATACGGTTGACTTGAAACCGCGATAAGCAATTAGTGCAGTGATCAAACCAAGATTGGAGTCAAACTTGGATTTCTACAATAATGTGATTATTTTTCCAAGCTTCGAAAGCGGTGAAGCATTTGGTTTGGGAGTTACTACGTTGATAGAAGCATTATACTCGTACATTTGGTTGACAAAGAATACTTCAATTTTATTTATTCCAAATCGTGGAATTTAGCTACTCCAAGAAAAATTCCTATAAATGTACCACTACGACCCATGAAGAGTCTTAGATTCAGTAGGTGGGTGGTTCAGACTGCATTGTTTGTAGGGCAATGGCTGTGCTGGCTGGTCATTTGTCCGAGATTACCGTCAGCCTTCCCCCCTTGTTTGGTTGCCCACTTTATAAAGGCTGGGGGAGCCCCAAGAAGGTTTCCAGACTCCTTAAAGATCCATCCCTAACTGTTAACAGATTAAATAAATTATCTGCCACTGAACCTGGGACCTTCTCTCTCTGATCAGACGCTCAGCGCTTTACCACTGTGTAACCCCGTTCTTTTTATATAAATTTTATTAACGATAATGTTAAGTCTATTTGTTTACCTCACACGACAGTAACCATATTAAGGAGGTAGGAATGACAGTGAAGATATTCGCCATATTTGTAAAGTTGTCGAAATCCAATATAGTGTTGATAAATACTTGATTTACTATTTGATAAATTGTTTTGTGTTCGATTTCGATCCACTTTATTCTATAGTTTATTCTGAGTGAATCTGTTGTGATGATTGTTGCCTTTTATTGACTAACAAAGAGGAAAAGGCTGACAAAAGTTTCACTTATTAAAAAGTCAACATCCCAAACCCTATAGGAGCTGATGGAATGATTGATGAGATTATCGGCGGTCCTATCTTCGGTCTCCCGATAGCTTCGATAGGGAGGGGTTCTTCACTTGTGATGATACCATCGCTACTAGAGGCACTTATCACAGCTTCAACTAAACTCGTCGTAAAAACATATATCCTAGTAGGGTTCATTGCCGATTAAAAACATACTAAGATTTCAAAATGTTTCGACGTCACTGCTGTTTTAATTTTATATATATATCCATTCGTTGTTAGCTAACGATGATTTTATAAATAGTTATATTGCTTTATATTTATATTTAAATATATTTTATATTTTTTCTTGATATTCGGCCAGTAGTCCCTCATCACCTTTGCTGCTCCCTTCTTTCTTCCGTACATTTTCCCCCGTCTTTAGCTTTGATTTTTCTTGAAAACTCACGTGAATATCCAGTTTCATCTTGAGACGGTTGCTTTCCAGAACATCCTTGTAGGTAATTTTCGCCTCCTGTAAATCTTTTTTTATCTCTTCGAACCAGATAGATTTAGTTTTCATTTTTTTTTAATATGTAAAAATCATCTTATAGGTTTCATTCTCAACGAGTGACCATAAAATGCAATTCTCTTTTTTCTTATAAAATCCGATATTTTTGGAGTAACATTGCACAGCTCAGAGTTCACCATCTTCTGTATTCACCTTGGTCTTTAATTAGGCCTAGAATTTTCCTTAATACTTTTGATTGTTTCAAACTTTTGATGTGTAAAACGTATTGTTGATAACCAGTAGGTTTTACTCCGCCTAGGTTTATGTTTATATTCGTAGAAGGTTATATTAATTATATTTTGCGCAAAAAACCGTGCAGTTAAAGCGCCCTACCGAAAACCCTAACCTTAATTATATTCGTTTTTTTTTTCTCATAATTTTTATAATAGCGGGAATAAAAATCAAAATGAAGAAACTGAGAAACTGAAGATCACAGACTGTACCTCACTTCTGTTTTATTTCTGTTGTTTAGATTTAAAAAATAAAATAAAATAAAATAATACATGTATAAAAAGTCTGCAGTTGCCCCGTGATGAGGATTGTTTATCATGATGGCAATAATTACATTGTAGCTAGAAAAACATTTAGCGGGAAAGCTAATTCCATTGTTTTCACTGGCTGTTGTATTTATATCGAATATATTTGTTATTTCCTTTTTTGTTGTTCTGAATAACCAAATAATGTGAGCGTTAAATATAAATCAATGAACCCAAGTCTGACTTAGTCAATCGTTTTAGTGTATTTTGTAATCACTGTATGCTATAGTAATACACAATTTATATTTTTATGTAATCCATTAAACTTTCGCATATTTCATCTTTTTATATAAATCAGGAGAGATATTTGTTTTATATTATACCTTTTACCTGAATAAAGCAAAAAATGTTTTATGAATGTAATATTTTAGGTTTTCCATATATATATTTATATTGTTACGGGCTACTGTGTATTAAAATGAATTAAACAATTCCTTAATCAAAGATACAAATATTTATTAACAAAATGATAAAAAGGATACAAGTAAATTATTAACAATTAAATTATTAAACTAATATAAATTTATAATGACAATATTCTAAATATTATAATCTAGGCCTAACTCCTATTTAATTATTACAATAATATTAGATATTACTAATTCTAGATAGCTTAACTAGTTACAATAGTTTCTATGACTACAATTTATAACTAATAATTAACACTTACAGTTCACTAGTCCACCGACCGTAAGATTCTTCAAGTATCACAAACTGACACACAGTAACAAACAGAAACAGTTTATTACACTCGCGAGACTGTTACAGTTCACTGATACACTTATTACACTGGCCGGTTCAACACTGACTAGTTTATCACACTGTCACTCACTTATTACACTTATCACAGATCTTCACTGGTCTACTCTCAGACTAAGACTGACTGACTCGAGGTGAGGGAAGTCTTTTTATAGGCAAGGCCGAACATTCTAGAACACGGAGGGGCCGGACAATTCTGGAATATTCTTAATCCTTTGCCGACAAAAGGAGACGATCTAGAACCGTCCTAATCCTATTTTAACTTCTCCTGCCGACGGATTTAAGCCGCTAATCCTCTTACTTCCGTCTTCCTGCCGGCGCCCATAACAATATAAATATATATATATTTAAATTATATAATTATGTTTTGTTAATTATTATGATTATTAAAAATATATAATATAATGATTGTGGGAAAGCACCAAAACCAGAAAATGAGATATAACATATCCATGGATATATATATATATATATATATATATATATATATATATATATATATATATATATATATATATATATATCCATTTTTTATATATTGATTACATAATTTAATATTACAAATAATAATTACTGATTATGAATGTGGAGTTATATTGCCTGGACGATGACATAAGAGCACCAATTAATTGAACATTTTTCTTATTCGAATCGCTTAGTTATCTACCCTGTATATTTAAAATCGGTTGTCAGTCACCATTCTATGGACTTTATTTTAGTTTTTCATACCTCTCCACTTTTCGCATCCTTTTATTTGGCAGAAGAATGGCTTAGATTCATAAAGAAATGTATACTTTCCTGCATGTTTCAAAACTGGTTAATTATTAATGGAATTTATTAATATAGTTTAGTGTTTGCATTTATAAACAACATTATTACTATTTAATACATCTATATATTAACCTTTAAAAATATTATAGATGGCAGTAAAAAAAAGTGTGTTATAGTCCCCTGAAGTTATGTTTCTGTTTACTTCACCGTAATTTAAAATTTTCTTTTCGCATCCTTTATACAGAAATGTATTCTTTCCTGCATGCATTTTCAAAACTAATTTTTTTAATTTTTATTAATAAGGTTTATTAATATATTTTTTCAACTAATAACGTAATTTAAGATTATTAATAAGTAACTAATAATTACTGATAGCTTTACAATTTTGATAATAATGAATTATTTGAATTAAGGACGATGAATATATGTCAGATCAACTAATATTATTCAAGTTTAAGTGGAAAATAATTGACTGGATGATTCTAATGATGGATTGAATTGGTCAGGGGGTACAGTCAAAGATAACACAAAATAAGCAAAACCTATTTTAACGTGCCAACGTTTCGGCCTAAGATGTAGGCCATCTTCAGGGCAACCAGTTGTGTGTGCCGAGTCCGAGGTGACGCGTCAAAAATTCAAGTGTCAACTGAACTGTATCTTTGACTGCACCCCCTCACCAATTCAATTCAATCCATTATTAATATTATTCAAGATTGGGTCATGAGCGTGTAAATAATAATAAATAATTATTTTCTCAAACCTCTTTTACAAATTTAAACCGACAAGGTAATTGAAACGAATTTTTAGTTTATATTTTTTACCTTTTTTTAGAATTAGTTATTATTATTATTTTCAACCTAATACATGTTTATAGTTTGTACGGTTGATGAGATAAAGCGAGCTCATTAAGAGGAAATAGGAGAGATCGGGAGAAGAAGGAATCGGGAAGTGGAGAGGATCGGTGTAGGGTAGGAGGGAGCAAGTTAACCTGTTAGCCGGGGATTAGCCGACCGCTCCAAGTTATAGTCATTAGTGGCCGGGCAAATGGCCGCGAATTACCGAGGGGTCGTCGGGGGAAAAGGAAATGGCACGGGGATCTCGGTCAAAAAAATCGCTTCTAATAAATTATTCCTGTTGCACTTGAGAACCCTTTAATTTCACACGACATAGCTTATTATTATTAGGAGAAATAAATTAGTTTTATTTTTCTTTATTATGGAATATGTTTATATCACAGGTTTTAATAATCATTTAGACCTTAAATTTATTTCTAACTTAATTATTTCCAAAAGACGACGAAACCAATTTATTCATTACATTTTATGTTTTTATTCACTGTTATTTATTCTCTTTAGTTACTTACTATTTCATCGTCCACTTTTTAATTATGTTTTTTAATTTTGTAAGTACCTTATGATTTGTATTACGTAGCCTTCTGGTGATATGTATATTATGTTTGTTATCCTAAAGGGACCTAGTCCAAGAATAAAGTCGCTTTTTTTATTCTCAATATGTTCGTATATTATAAATTTTGAACATTATTTAAAATATTTTAGATCAGCGAACCTAGTTATATAACCGTAATATATAGCAAGACGTCACACTTTCTAGGCAAATTAGTCTTAAGCCCTGTTTCATAACAAAAAAAAATTATAATCGTTTTTTAATTATTTTCATTAGATGATAACAAATTATTTTTGGTGTAGTACTGTCTTTGGACTGTAGGTACTTACTGACCAGCCACAATTTCTATTAACTCTAAAAATATTTTTATATAAATTTGAGTAAATAAAGAACCTCATTCTATTTATTTTTAAACTAAATTATAAGGTTTGCAACGAACGAGTCGCCATTAAGTTTTCGTCATCGAATGATAAATTTACGTACTTACATTCTTTAATAGATTGTATATCTATAAATTATTCTTTTTTTATGATAAATGATAAGACAGGGTTTATATCAATCAAATCCTAAAATAAAAGCACAGTCTAGCAAATGAATTATTAAAGATAATTTAACCTACACTGTTACATCCGAAATAACAGTGCATGGTAGAGACTGTCCCTTTAAGACAACTGCTGAGCAGAGAGTTATTTGTTTGAGATCTCGCCCAATCACCTCGTTTTTCTCTAATTAAGGTACCCGCTATATAAAGGCTAGGTGTGCCCCAGGAAGGGAATCAGATAGCACAAGGTCCAACCACCGCTGTTAACAGTATAAATAATGCAATTTAGTAAAAAGTTTTGAATGCAAGAAATAGGAATTAATTATTTATATTCCAATAATTTTGGAATCGATATTTCAGATTTCCTGCAAATAACTCGTCCATATAAAGTGAATCAACAGTTTCCACTGTTTGGGTTTAATTCACTTCCGAAAGTTATCATTCGATATGTCAATATTAGCTCATGTCGACTTTGAAAAGAAGAAGGGCCCAATCATTTCATGTTTGATAAGTGCTATGAATATTACCCCCTCAATATAGAAGATTTTACACTACCATAACCTGTTGACTATTTAGAAATCAGGGTTTCCGGAATGTAGTATAAGTACATACATACATACATATATATATATATATATATATATATATTATTAATTAGTGTTAGTGGATAAGAAAATTATCTTCTTTTTTCATAAATTCTGAGGACGCAGGTGTATCGCTGATACCTAACTATCTCTATCTCCCTTCTACTCCTTGGATGCCAAGATAAACCCACAAACTGTAGGATGGAGCGCCGTAATATATAAGTTTACCTGTTGTTGTACCTTCTGATTTTTACAACATCATGTTGATCCTCTGAGCAGTTTCAATAAAAAAACAGAAGATATTGTGACCAGGTCTCCGAATCCAAACTCAGCCTCCGGCACATGTCGACTTATAGCCTGTCAATTGTAGTTGATTATTTTCTGTATATTGTGGAGTGACAGAGCAGATAGATAGGTCATGAAATCGATTATTTCTCATTCTATTAATAATGTTCTAAGTGTATAAATGTATAAGTAATGACCAGCGTGGTCTTCCTTTTAGAGCATAGATAAGTGTTTTTTTGGGAGGGGAGATATGTAAATAAATATTTTCACTCAAAATGTATGATTTAAAAACATATAAAAGTGCTCCGAAATCGACTAAGGTGCCATTCATGGATTAGGAAAAAGATAAACCTTAATAATATTTGTAGAATATTGGCCTGAGAGTACAACATCTTCCACATATGTTTTTTTTTCCTCATTATATATTTATCCACACCTATAAAGAACTCCCTTAGTGTTTTAAAATCAGTTGCTAAGCTTTGTTAATAAGATACTTTTGTGATAAGTCTTAGTATTTTTGATTGAAAATATATACTTATCTTTTTTGTTTCAAAACTTCTGTTTTTTGTTTTTTTGCTCCTTCATCAAGAATCTCATATTGATTTTTTTTTGTTTCTGTGAATTGATAGAGGAGAGTGGTAGGATTACATTCTCTAATAAAACAAATTATTAAGATAATTCTAATTGATCTTAACAATTATACATTTTACTAATTGTAACGTTCATTTCGACTGCTATGTATGACTTTATTTGGAACGTTTGGAATATCTAAATAAGTATGTTAAGTGTCATTGAGAATATAGCAGAAGTTTCCCTTGGGGTCGGTATCTGACGATAAAGGATAGCTTAAGATACAGGACAGATGCAGTCTTAGGCAAGAGGCGGGGAACTCGACATGTAGGTTCATTCACTCAACATATAGCGAAGAGCTCCCTTTGCTTTTTTGTAAATAGATTTGTGACTTATACCTGTCAGCCTTCGGAAAAGAAAGGGATGTTTTATATTCATTAATGATAATGTATTACTATACTCGAGTGGTAAGGGTCTGAAGAGCATCCCATTTTATTATTTAAATAATTTTCAGATCAAAGGATTTTAATTTTCCATACGATCATTGTTTGGAAAGTGTATAGCCCGACTTAGTGAATGGCATTCACTGACAACAGAACTGTTTAAATTTTTCAAACGTTGAGAGCATTGCAACCGATACTTCGGTCAACACAAACCCAATCAGAGGTGGAGTAGATAAAGAGATCCGGCTAACAGAGTCCATACATAATACATACGGGAGGTGGTGCCGCTATTAGCATAGAGAGGCGCTGGACTCCTTCAACCGGTAATTTGAATAGATAACAACGACTTGGGGTTTGCCCTTAATTGTGTTAGGATAGCCCCGACCATTGTCACTGTCTCTTTTAACCCCATAAATATTTGTCCCTCATTTACATCTCAAATAGGGACAAATAAATAAATAAAAAAAGAAAGCATGTTCTTCCATATTTCACTCTTTTCTGTAGACTACGCTCTCCATATTTTCAAAAATCTGTTGCATAATGATGAATTTAGGAGAGCTGTTCAAACTGGAATCAGAGTTTCAACTACAAATTCGGTATCTATAAAAAACCTACGGTAAAAAAAAAACTTTTAACAGGCAGTCACGAGGACTGTCGGCAGAAGTGAAAACTCTTACTATGGAATAACTGTGTTCTTTTTTAAATCATAATATATGCATAAAAATATAATTCTTTATAATTTTTTTTTAAATTTGTAGTTTGATATGTTTGTTATAATATACATAATTTTATTTATTTCTCGTTAAACATAAGTTTATTATTGTTGTAGATTATGATTTTTTCTTCTGCATTGTTAACCGTTAGTCGATATGTAAAAAAAAAAACTATTAAGTAGACAGTCAGGGATACTGTCGACAAAAGTTAAAACTTTGTTCTTTTTTGAATTTCTAAATCAATTTTAGTTTGCACTATTTAAATGCCATAACTAGTAAATTATTAACATTAGTCTGGTTTTCGCATATACTCAGAGCAATAATTATAAACATTTTTAAATAGGATTTTTATTAATCATATCAAAGCATATGATAGATAGGCTGCACAAGCTCAATACAAAATAGTATATAGTCATAGTATACAGTCATATTATTTATATCATCCAAATTCTTTTGTATTTGCATCCATTAACAACCTTAAACAACTTCGAAAAATAAAATGTTTTAGGGGAAAATAAAAGTTTAACTAGTTAATGATGTTTTAAGTTAATGTTAGTATGAATAACATAACGATTAAACGGCCTTTTAGTTAAGTATAATTATTCTGATATCAACGAAATTCCAAACTTTAAACTAAAATTGAAAACAAATTATATAATTCATATACAGGCCGATACGCCTAGCTAATCTGGCGCAATACGTCGAAAGCATGTCACTCATATTGCTGACGCGAACCCACAAGTTTTTCACCTACCAAAAGGAGTCAAACGAGGCTAAAAAAGTTTTCACTTCAAACAAAATAAAAAGGAATAATTATACCTTTGGAAATCTTTTGAATTAACGAAGGTAACAGAAAAAATAAAAACCATCTTATTTTTTTTTTATTGTGTTAAAGCAAAGCCTGTTTTGATATTAAGCCGACCGTTTGAAACTTCGACCGAACACGTCGTACCTCAAATTAGATACAAATGTTCCCTGAAGGCAGATAAACGACATATAGTTACGGATTCATACGGAGGGATGGGCAGTTTGATTAACCTATAGCATCAAAGATTTGTTTAATTTAAGTTAAAAAACATTCCCAACAAGTTTGTTTTGCAATCAAGGGAATATTTAAAAAAAATTTCAATGCATAGTTGAGTGGAAGTATTTAACCTGAAAATATGAAAAGTATTTAAAGTGAAAACTGAGTAACTAGATTAGTTTATAACTGATATCGACTTTATAACGTTAACAAATGTATATTTTTTCTGCATTTTATTAAATAAATGCAATTCGTTATCTATTAAATTATGTAGTTAACTTAAATCAGAATTTAAAATTACCAAGCGCTTATTATGTCTGTCTGTCATTATCCTTCAAAATCTGAAGTGAATCCTAGAATTTGGTCCGAATTCGAGGGAATGTTTGGAGGAATATCATGCAAATGATACAGTATTAATACAAATTACACCTACAAATATTAAAGTAATTGTGAGAAGATACAACTATTATTAAAATGAAAAAAATTACCAATTCTATGTTGGATCATATTATCATCTGTAATTTTTAAAATAATATTCTCGAATCCAAACGATTTACAATTATTAATGCCGTTGATATTATGCCATAACAATTTTAGTGGATGCGAAAAAGGTTTGAGAAGAGTCACATTTCTAATCAGCTGATTTGAGCCGATGCTGGTAAAAATCATCTATAATGTACAAAATGATGTATACATCTTTCAAATTTTAATAACCACAATGACCAGGTCCTAGAAGGCCGAACTTATTCCACTTCTTGACCTATTCCTTTTATTCTCTTCTGGGCTTCGATGATACACAAATCTGAACTTACACTCAATTACACGAACATTCCAAGGAAGTTGAACAAAGCAATATTAATTAATAAGCTTAAATTATGCAAAGATAGCATAATTCTTAAATAAAATATTCTATTTAAAAAAAATAGAATTACAAGGCAAAATAAAAATAATTATTTTTTATTATTTATACTATTAATATTTAAAAAATAATTATTAAAATATTGATTAACTTACATTTAAGTGCTTATACCAGTACTAATACTAAACTTATATTTATACCAGAACAATGTCAACATCTAGAATCCTAAAATCCGGGGGACTCGAAAATTAAAAATACTGCGCTGTTGGCTCAAGTTCTTAGTTGTCACTAATTTGTTATTAATTATTTGTTATTATTAATTTGTTACTAATATCGTCTTATGTGTTTTTTAAATTTTTTTTTGTATGATTGTTGTATTTTCTCTTGTACGGTTGTATAGCTACTTAGCGCTGTTACTTATTGCCTACAAGTGACAGATAGTGATATTAATTCAATAAAGTGTATAATAAAAACTGCTCTACAAAATTAGACAAATTCGTTTGCATATTAAAATTAAATTAAATTTTAATATTTTTTTATTTAAAGTTATTAAATAAATAAATTTTTTCATCATATATATATATTTACAAATATAAATTGCTAAGAAAGTAAGAAAGATGTAAACTACTGTATGATATCGAAAGAAATAATAAAAGAAGGTTATTGGAATTTTATTGTTGAAGAACTTTTTTTCAAATTTGCATAGGAAGGCCCTAGCTTGAGTATATTGTAATAAGGGTCAGAATACCCTACTTGGCCGTATTGAACTCAAAGGCCTGATATAAAACTTATTTATATTCACTCACTTCCTAATTTATAACTTACTGATAGAAGGGCTAAGAGACTGATAGGAGCATTAGGGCAGCCTTGGATGGATTAATACAGATTGTTTATATCTTATACTGAGTTTTACTCATAAGAAAAAGTCTATTTTATATATCTAGTTTTTACACATAAGGGACATAGTATCGTCCGTTCTATGTTTCATCTTTTTTTTAATATTTCTCTCTATCAAAAAACTTAGAAATCTCTATGAACCCTGATTTTATTATTTCAAAATGGAATAATAAAACAAAATTATTTTGAATACATTTTTTACACCAATCATTTTGTTTAAAATTATTGTATGTATCCGATCATGTATCATGTGGTTTTTGCAGTATCTTAGGTGCTATAAACAGGATTAAAATAACAGTTTTTTTCCATACATGTTCCATGAATTCATGTAAGAAATATAAATATAAAAAAAAATTCATATTCGTGAAAGGTTAGACAAGAAGAAAGCCATGTTTTCAATTTTGCATCACCAGTGTCATGGAATCCTCATACTAGACTGAAAATTCTAGAAAATGTTCTTCATTTCAGGCTGCTTCAACACTTCCTGAACATAGTTACCTATTTATTACAAAAGGTTAATATTCATGATTATTATGAGACCTATTTGAACTTTCGGAGTAGAGATTTGTGGCTCTAGAAACTGGTGGGTTTAAGTGGAAATAAGCAACTAATAGGACATTAAGGCCATTATGGATGACATTATTCGTAACAAAGTAAGGAGCATCGAGGAGTTTACGAAGGATTTTGAACTGTAAGAATTGGATAAAAGACGAATTCGATCACTCGAACTACTTCGAAATAAGAACTTACATCCATTCTTTTTTTTTTTTTTTGCTTTAACTCTTATATTTAATAACTTACAATTTATATATCTCTTAAATAGTTCAAATAAAACATTAAGAATTAAACTTTGCCATCCACTTAACTGTCTATATTTTTGATATATTGGGTATTGCAATTTAAAAAAATTATAAATACAATTTTATATTTTGTTTATTGTTCAAAGTTCTTTAGTACTATATTTCTCGTACATGAGCTAATGAAATAAAATATATATTCGAATAAGGCGAAGTTATTGCGGCGTTTTAAAATTGTTTGAATGATTAGTCCAAAATGTTTTCTTAAAATTTTTTTTTTATCTTCATCCTTTTTTTAAAGCAAATATACAATTCTATCGAACTTAGGATTTAAAGTTAAATGAAGCTTGATTAAAGATCTATTCAGAAAGGTTATTCCAAGTAATGGAATAATCAAGTAGGTCGTAGCTGTAAGGTCTTCTGCTTCCTCGTGGAAATAGCTAGGGAAAAGAAATCACTTGAGGAAAAATAACGTTATATATATCAGATCACTGTCTTGTATAATGCTTGGCGTGGTTATCACTGCATTGTATAATATCTGGCTGAGGTGGGATCACTGGATTGTATAATACCCAAAGGGTGCCAATACTGCCATAAGCAGGGGTCGGCCTCATGATACAGATGAGGTTAAAAATATAACCTTCATTGGTTTCTATCACTTCTACCTTTTCAAGTAAAAGGAAGCTTTTGTTTATATGAATGGTTTTTGCTGTCGCTACATTTATTGTCATTCTACATTTGCAATAAATTGTATATGTAATCTGTAGTTCATGTTCACAAAAACTTAATTTTTATTTTTTGTAATATGTATATACTTAAAAATAAACATGGTCCCCAGCAGTTGAGAAAGACCGATTGTCATATGCCCTACTAACAGTAATCTAGTAATTTGATTTCAGTAGTGGTTTTATTAAATGTTATTATCATTATTCTTTAAACTTAATGATTGCAACAATCATCGCAAACATTTCCTCTTTCGTTTTATTCGTAATCGAGTTTGTAGTTTTGATCCATCATCATTTTGCAATCTGAAAAAGTCAATCAAACATTCATACGTCATATTATTATTACTCATAAAAAGAACATATATCTCAAACATATTTATTTTTTAATATATTAATATGGGAAAATAAAAGTTAACAGAGAATAAAAGTTAGGTTAATTTTTAATTATATATATATATATATATATATATATATATATATATATATATATATATAGATACCCTATCTATCTATATATATATATATAGATACCCTTATATATATATATATATATATATATATATATATATATATATATATATATAAGGGTATCTATATACAGGGTATCTATATATCTATATAAGGGTATCCCCTAAACTCATTGGGATATATATAATTCAAATATCCCGGGTTTCGGCACCAGTTATGATTAGACTGAAACACTCACTGAAAAAAATAGGGTTTTGGACATAATAAGTTCAAGATAGCAACTAACTTTATTTCTCGTACCTCTCATATATATAGCCTATAATGTTTACAAACAAATATATATATATATATATATATATATATATATATATATATATATATATATATATATATATATATGTATAATTAAACATTAACCTAACTTTTATTCTCTGTTAACTTTTACTTTCCCATATTAATATACCATATACCCCCGCTTCCTTGAGTACAAGAAACTCATTTTGAAGAATATTCGACTTAAACACTCATTTATATGGGTTGTAGAATGTTGTATGTAGAATGTAATCCTTTATATTATCATTATTGTTACGGGCGCCGGCAGGAAGGCGGAAGCGGGGGATTAGCGGCTTAACTCCGTCAGCGGGAGACGTTTAAATAGGATTAGGACGGTTCTAGATCGTCTTCTTTTGTCGGCAAAGGATTAAGAATATTCCAGAATTATCTGGCCCCTTCGAGTTCTAGAATGTTCGGCTTTGCCTATAAAAAGACTTCCGTCACCTCGAGTCAGTCAGTCTTAGCCTGAGAGTAGACCAGTGAAGATCAGTGATAAGTGTAATAAGTGAGTGTCAGTGTGATAAACTAGTCAGTGTTGAACCGGCCAGTGTAATAAGTGTATCAGTGAACTGTAACAGTCTCGCGAGTGTAATAAACTGTTTCTGTTTGTTACTGTGTGTCAGTTTGTGATACTTGAAGAATCTTACGGTCGGTGGACTAGTGAACTGTAAGTGTTAATTATTAGTTATAAATTGTAGTGTAATATATTCATAGAAACTATTGTAACTAGTTAAGCTATCTAGAATTAGTAACATCTTATATTATTGTAATAATTAAATAGGAGTTAGGCCTAGATAATAAATATTTAGAATACTGTTATTATAAATTTACATTAGTTCAATAATTTAATTGTTAATAGTTTAATTGTATCTTTTTAATCACTTTTGTTAATAAACATTAGTATCTTTAATTAAGGAATTGTTTAATTCATTTTAATACCCAGTAGCCCGTAACAAATTGGTGTCAGAAGTGGGATCATTGTGTAACTGCTATTATTTTGCATTTGGTCTTGTATTTTGTAATTATTGGGCTACTGTATGAAGAATGGCTTCTAAAAGTGTCAAGTTAATTGATTTAAAAGTTGCGGATTTGAAACGTGAATTGGAGGAACGTGATCTTGATTGTTCCGGAACTAAAAGTGTACTGCAAGAGCGCTTGCGTCAATTTTTTGTAGATTTAGGGGAAAATCCAGATGACGTTCTATTTGAAACTGATTTAAGCAAGTTGTCTGCAACTTTTAAAAATGAATTAGGTACTGTTAAAAATGAATTAAGCAATGTTAAAAATGAGCTAGGTAATGAATTAGGTACTGTTAAAAATGAGTTAAGTAATGTAGAAAATAAGCTAGGTAATGAATTAAGCAATGTTAAAAATGAGCTAGGCAATGAATTAGGTACTGTAAAAAGTGATTTATTGGATACATTAGAGTCCAGGTTAGGCACATTAGAGACTAAGTTAATGGAAAATGTAGATAATAAGTTAGCCGATGTAAATAGTAAAGTAGCTAATGTAGATAATAAATTAGCCGATGTAAATGATAAGGTAGCTAATGTAGAATCTAGGTTAGGAGAAAAATTGAATTCTATTGAAAACGAACTTAGGCTAAGAGTAGAAGCTCTCGAGGAACGTGTGAGCAACCCACCGAAGAACGACACCGACCTTTCCTCCGAGGGCAGCCTTCATAAAACCATTATGCCCGCCAATTCAGGGGCGCCACCAACTCACAACACCATTCCAGTGTTCGACGGAAAGACGCCGTGGGAGGACTACATGACTCTCTTCGAGACTGCGGCTTCGATCCACGGGTGGTCAAAAGAGACACAAGCTTCAGCGTTGTGCCTGGCCTTGCGTGGAGACGCCTTGGGAGTACTGCAAGGGATGCCCATGACAGAGCGGTCTAACTACGGGGAACTGGTTAGAAGACTGGAGATGCGTTTCGGCCATCGACACATGGACCAGCTTTATCGCTCACAGCTGAGAAACAGGATCCAGAAGACCAGCGAGACGCTGCAGGAATTTGAAGCGGACATTGCCCGGCTGGTGAGGAATGCCTACCCATCGGTCACCGATGATGTCTACGAGAGCCTGGCTGTCGACAAATTCCTGGATGGACTTCGGGACCCCGAGACGCAACAGGCAGTGAAGCTCGCCCGGCCAAAAACGCTAGGAGACGCATTATCTCAGGCCATGGAGTTCGAGGCTGTCAGACAGTCAGTACGGGGTCATGCACGAGTTCGAGCAGCAGAAGCGGAGCCTAATGTGGTCCCTAGCGTTGAAGATATTCTGACAAAGGTTTTGGAGGCTCTAAGGACCCGTAAGAAGGAGGTATGCTGTTGGAGCTGCGGCCAACTTGGACACCCTAGAAGCAAATGTCCATCCAAGAAGCAAGAAAAGCCACAGGAACGAAGTAGGGTTGATGGGATGGAACAACTATCAGCCCGTTACGTCAGAGGCCCCAGGAAGACCAGTAGAGTTGCTTCATTAGGGAGCAGAACGAACAGCTTCTACGTTGATGGGAAGGTGAACGGGCAGCTGCGAAGTCTGCTACTGGATACCGGCGCAACCAAGACAATCTTGAGCTCAAAGACAGTTCCTGCTGAGAAGATGTTGCCAACGATTTGGACATTACGGACTGCCACAGGAGAGCCAGCGAAGGTCTACGGGGAGACAGTTGCCTACTTCATCATCGGTGGTAAACATCTGAAGCACCGCGCTCTCGTGGCAGATATTGATGAAGATGTCATATTAGGCACGGACTTGATGATCACATGCGGGATCAAGCTGGATATGGCAAGAGGGGTGATGACGATGGGAGACGAAGAAGTCATCCTTCGGCAGGGAAAGGACATCTACGCACGAGTGCGCTTACTGGAAGACACCACTTTACCTGCACGGAGCCAAATCATAACGCATGGGACGATTGAAGGGCCTCTACCTGAGGGTCAATGTGTGCTACTTGAACCGGGAAGGCAAGAAGAACAGGAGATCGGACGCGGCGTAATGGTTGCAAGGACCCTCATCAAGGTCGGACCTACCACTCCGATTCGGCTAATGAACCTGAACAGCTTCCCAATAACGCTGAACAAAGGAACACCGGTAGGGGAATGTACAACCGCTACCTCAGTGGTACGTCAGCTGCAACGTCAACCCACCGAGCTACGAAGATTGCCTGCAGAACTAACAGGATTTGTGGACGAATCATGCCGGGATCTCTCACCTGAACAGAGCGAGGAAGTGAAGAAGATGATTACCCGATGGCAAGACGTTTTCGAGATCAGCCCAGGGCCACGGGGTAGAACGGATATCGTTCAGCATAGGATTGACACCGGGGATGCTAAGCCCATCCGACAGGTCCCGCGGAGGCTGCCGTTAGCCAAACGGGAGGACGCCGAGAAGATCATCAAGGAGATGGCGACTGATGGTGTCATTGAGCCTTCGAGCAGCCCCTGGATGTCTCCTGTTGTACTGGTGAAAAAGAAGGACGGCACAACGAGATTCTGCGTGGACTACCGCCTTCTGAACAACGTCACCAAGAAAGACAGCTATCCGCTCCCCAGGATTGATGATACGCTGGACACCCTAGAGGGGTGTGAACTTTTCTCTACCTTGGATCTCCGCAGTGGATATTGGCAGGTTGGATTGAAACCTGAAGATAAAGAGAAGACAGCGTTCTCGATTGGGACTGGACTCTGGCAATTTACAGTAATGCCATTCGGACTTTGCAATGCTCCTGCAACATTTGAGAGGCTGATGGAAAGCGTGTTAAGAGGTCTCTCTTGGGAAATTTGCCTGGTATACCTAGATGACATCATTGTGCTGGGAAAGTCCTTCGCTCACCATCTGAACAATCTGGAGAAGGTCTTCGAACGACTGCGTGCAGCGAACCTAAAATTGAACCCGAAGAAGTGTCATCTCTTCCGAAGGCAAGTCAACTACCTGGGGCATGTTGTGTCAGACAACGGAGTTGCCGTTGACCCAGAGAAGATTGCAGCGATCACCGACTGGCCAGTACCTCGAGATAAGCACCAAGTAAGAAGTTTCCTCGGCCTCTGCACCTACTACAGGAGGTACGTGAAAGGATTTGCTAACATTGCAAAACCTCTTACCAGGCTTACCGAGGAAAAACGGACGTTCCTTTGGGATCACGAGTGTCAGGCATCCTTTGAGGAGTTGAAGAAGAAATTGAGTAGTGCTCCTATTCTGAGCTATCCCCGTCCCGAGGGCAAGTTCATACTTGATACAGACGCCAGCAACACCGCTATTGGGAGCGTCCTCTCTCAGCTCCAAGATGGAGAAGAAAGGGTCATTGGATATTTCAGTAAAGCGCTCTCAGCTCCGGAACGCAACTACTGTGTCACAAGGAAGGAGCTTCTGGCAGTGGTGAAATCTATAGAGCATTTTCACAAATATCTATACGGCAGAAGATTCCTCCTGAGAACGGACCACGCGGCTCTAATGTGGCTGCTACGATTCAAGTCACCAGAAGGACAAGTGGCGAGGTGGATAGAGCGCCTTCAAGAATATGACTTTGAATCTGCTCATCGTGCTGGAACGAGTCACAGAAATGCGGATGCGCTCTCAAGGAGGCCTTGTGACGAAAAATGCGGGCATTGTTCTCGACAAGAAGAGAAGCAGGCAGCAGTGTTGAGGACAACGGTGGTCATGGACAGTTGGCAGGATGCAGAGGTGTCAAAGGAGCAGGACAGGGACCCGGACTTGAAACAAATGAAGCAGTGGAAACTATCAGGGCAAGGAAGACCAACCTGGCAGGATGTTGCTCCAATGTCGAAGAATGTAAAGACTTACTGGGCCCAATGGGACTCCATTCTAGTGGACAACGGGCTGCTGAAACGGGCATTGGAGAACACGGAAGGAGATCAGCGCAGACTTCAGCTCATCGTTCCAAAGAGTAAAGTGCCCGAAGTACTCAGGGAACTTCATGACGGAGTATCTGGCGGCCACGTTGGAGTTCACCGTACATTGGAAAAGGTACGTGAACGCTTTTACTGGGCAAACCTTAAGGACGATGTGTTGGACTGGTGCAGGCGTTGTGTGACTTGTGCGGCTTCTAACGGACCCATAAGAAGAAAGAAGGCCCCAATGAGGAAGTACAACGTGGGAGCACCGTTTGAGAGAATAGCAATTGACATCGCTGGCCCTTTCCCTGTGACGGATGAAGGTAACCGGTATATTCTCGTGGCCATGGACTACTTTTCCAAGTGGGTGGAAGCTTACGCCCTTCCGAATCAGGAGGCAGTCACGGTTGCGGACGTACTGGTGAAGCAGCTCGTCAGTAGGTTTGGGGTGCCCATGGAACTTCACTCTGACCAGGGACGAAACTTCGAGTCTGCAGTCTTCTCCGGGATGTGCGAAGCACTGGGAATACGGAAGACCAGGACGACATCTCTTCACCCTCAATCCGATGGCATGGTGGAGCGCATGAACAGGACTATGGGTCGATATTTGTCGAAAGTGGTCTCCGACCATCAGCGAGACTGGGACCAGTATCTTCACCTGTTCCTGCTGGCGTACCGCAGTTCAGTCAGTGAGGCAACGGGGCAGACTCCCGCAAATGTGGTATTCGGCAGAGAACTTCGGTTGCCTTGTGATCTGAAATTCGGTTTCAAGCCTGATGAGGAAATTGCCGGAGAAGAGTACGTCTCGGATCTACGGAAGCGAATGGATAATATCCACGAGAAGGTTCGCACAAACATCCAGGGAGCCAGTGACAGAATGAAGGAGCGTTACGACATCAGGGCTGAGAAGGGTGGCTACCAACCTGGAGACTTGGTCTGGCTACATGATCCTCGAAGAAGGCGAGGCTACTCACCTAAACTTCAGAACTCCTGGGACGGCCCGTATGAGATCGTCAAGAGGATCAATGACGTCATATATAGGATCAGGAAGCAGCCGAAAGGAAAACCCAAGGTAGTCCATTTCAATAGACTGGCCCCGTACAAAGGAGACCACGGCCCGAAAGAAGACCAGCAGGTCAGGTACCTAAACAACGTCAAGACAAATAACTCAGTTGCTCATACTAAAGTACCAGGGACCCGTGGAGTAACTCAGGTAATCTACAGAGATATCTTCTCGTTACCAGTGGAGTATTCTCTGGCCCATTGCGTTGCCGAAGATCTGAGGACTTCTCGAGGGATTGCAACGGTCTTCAGGAAGAAGTTCGGCGGAACTGAGGAGCTGGAACGCCAAGGACCAAGTGTCGGGAAGGCACTCCATCAGCCGCACGAAGGACGACACCTGTTTTACTTGGTTACCAAGCGTGCCTCTGATCAGAAGCCGACATATGACGCACTGAGGCGAAGCCTCGATGACCTTCGGAGTAAGCTTCTGAGACTGCGTGTCACTAAGCTCGCTATTCCGAAGTTGGGCTGTGGATACGACGGCTTGGAGTGGAAGATTGTCAGGGACATGATCGAACAGACATTCGCCAACTCTGGAATTGCCATATTGGTGTGCACGTTCAACCCCTGGAAAGAAGGTGCGTCTCCATCAGTAGAAGCTCATAAATGCCCGATTTCTCCGGACTTGCTCTGGGGCAGAGCACTTTTAAGGAGGGGGCAGTGTTACGGGCGCCGGCAGGAAGGCGGAAGCGGGGGATTAGCGGCTTAACTCCGTCAGCGGGAGACGTTTAAATAGGATTAGGACGGTTCTAGATCGTCTTCTTTTGTCGGCAAAGGATTAAGAATATTCCAGAATTATCTGGCCCCTTCGAGTTCTAGAATGTTCGGCTTTGCCTATAAAAAGACTTCCGTCACCTCGAGTCAGTCAGTCTTAGCCTGAGAGTAGACCAGTGAAGATCAGTGATAAGTGTAATAAGTGAGTGTCAGTGTGATAAACTAGTCAGTGTTGAACCGGCCAGTGTAATAAGTGTATCAGTGAACTGTAACAGTCTCGCGAGTGTAATAAACTGTTTCTGTTTGTTACTGTGTGTCAGTTTGTGATACTTGAAGAATCTTACGGTCGGTGGACTAGTGAACTGTAAGTGTTAATTATTAGTTATAAATTGTAGTGTAATATATTCATAGAAACTATTGTAACTAGTTAAGCTATCTAGAATTAGTAACATCTTATATTATTGTAATAATTAAATAGGAGTTAGGCCTAGATAATAAATATTTAGAATACTGTTATTATAAATTTACATTAGTTCAATAATTTAATTGTTAATAGTTTAATTGTATCTTTTTAATCACTTTTGTTAATAAACATTAGTATCTTTAATTAAGGAATTGTTTAATTCATTTTAATACCCAGTAGCCCGTAACATTATTATTACATTACATTACATGTACTACATAATATCAGATTTGTTATAGATATAATTACATTTCACAGATCCGATAATCGCCATAAGATAGAGATCCTACGATTCTATATATATACAAATATACTATCTTTTGCCCACAACTTCGCTCGCGTGGAATTCGGGCTGTCTCAGAAAGTTTCGTGACAGATCATTTTAAGTAAATAATTTAATTTTTGTTACTTTAAGTTACTTGTACATCCGAAATTTCAGATGCCTAACTTCAAAACTGCGCGAAACTAGTAATAAACGTGCATACGAACTTTCGCATTTATAATATTTGTAGGAAATATATATACACGAAGTGAATTACCCATACGATCGAATCACTCTTTATAATAATATTTATTTTTTAATATGAGAAAATAAAAGCTAACAAATAATAAAATAATAAAAGTGAGGTTAATTCTTAATAGCAGCTGGCTGTATCTTTCCAACTCGGGTACACTCGGCGGTCCCGAGTTTCACCTTAGAAAGTGACGGCTCAGTCTAACTTACTACTTACGAAGAAACGTGTGTGCGGTGCGCCGAAAGAAGTTTCCACTTCAAAAAAAATAAAATTGTCAACCAAATATGTAATGCTCCTGTGCGTAAGCAAAAGTATTTGTGGTAAGACTGACATTTATAATATGCCATAATAAAAATGGATACAATATAAAATTCTAGAACCTTTTCCATATCAACTGACAAAATAGGAGTCATTTAAAGAATATTTGTCACTTTCCATCTATTAGAATAATATTAATTATGTATGACTTTTATCTGCTACCATGCACTTCGGCCTAAAAAGGCCCATTGTGTTCGAGTTCTAAAAAAACACTTAGTGTCTAGGTCTAGACTTCTGAGAAATTTTAGATAGTCTTTAAATCTCAGTTCTTGAAGTGCCTTGTGTCCTCCAGGGCCAAGGTCAAATGTCCTCTTTCGACTTAGTGATTTGCATTCAAAGAGAGCGTGCCAGGAGGTTTCGTCCTCCTCTGTGCACCATCTGCACCGAGGTTCTTGTTCAATGCCCAAGCGATGCATGTGTTTCCTGAGTTTATGGTTTCGACCATACTTTTGAGGTCGGTTCTCGACATGTGAGCGGCTTCTTTCTTGATTTTCTCAGAAAGATTGTCATTGGGATCCTTTATAAAAAAAATTTATATGCCTAACAATTATGATATCAGCTTTTCTCATCAACCAGCTGAGCAGATAATCGTTATGCCTCAGACATGTAGTTTATTCAGAAAGTTTAAATGTTGAACGGTGAGATACAGACTCAATTTTTCGGCAATATTATAAACCCAGATGTTATTGCTGCCTACGATTTCCAGATTAAAGTCACCAATGTGACCATTAGACTTTCCAGAATTCCGGCCATTAAAGTTTAATAATATTTTGAGAAAAGTTGGGGCGGCGAGTTGACGTTTGTTACTTAAATAGCCGGGAATGGCAGACTACAATTACTCTGAACTTAGTTTAATGGTGAGAAGTTGCTTGTTGTCAGGAGGCGACACGGAATCGATGAATCTGTCTAAACTCTGACCCATCCTCTATTCAGTTCCATTCAAATACATTTTGACTTTCCCCTTTTCCCATGACTTGAAGTGCTTCTGACTAGTCATTTCCTCTCATCTCCTTTATTATAATTTAACAACCTTCCTTCACGAATTCTTTTTTCCCTTTTTTTTTTTTAACGGTCATTGTTTTCAATTCAGATATTTTAAATAGATTTTCTTTTCTACTTTTTTTCTAAATATAAATTTCTTTATGGATTCCCTAACCTTTCTGTTATTGTTAGGGAAGTCACCTTTTGCCGAATTATTAGTCTTTTTTTATTTTACAACATTTTGAAGAAAGTTATTTAGCAGACCACCATGGAGTGTTATCCGCCATTTACATTTTATATATTTAAATAATGTAGTAATAAAGTAACGAAGCACTTCTATAAGCAGTTGAAATGCTAATTCTAGACCCCTCTAGCCATGCCCCTTTCTTATATTGTTTTTTTGTTTCTTTTAACGTAACTTTATTCTACTATAGCTGATCGGACGATGCTACAGTGATTGTCCTTTATTTTGTTTATCCAGGCATAATTAGAATAAGGATATTTAGCGAGTACCTGCTTGGGACCCGTATTTTACGTCGTTTCCGAAGGACGACATACCTGAGAATGTTTTACTCCCTTTAAAAAAAATCCTAGGTCCACTTGTCGGGCTGCGAATCCGCGGCACAGTAGATTGTTGTGCTAACCACTACATAACTGATCAACCCCCTTCTCTTATATTATAGAAATGTTTTTTCCTACACATTCGGCTAAAAAATCTTTATTTCATATTATTGTCAAAATCCATTTAATGACCATTTTCATATCATATATAATATCTTATCACTCAATCGATATATTTAAAAAGTAAATATTTTATATATATATATATATATATATATATATATATATATATATATATATATATAGATTTACATAAGAAAAAATTACCTACTTCCTATTTTGAAGAAAGTTGATCTATAGAATTAATTTTTGTTATTTTCAAGCTGGAATGTAAATAAAAAATAGTATTGTATATTTGTTTGTGAGGAAATCATTTCTTTCTCTATACTCTCACTTCAGATGTTTCGGTTAACGATTACCGTATAAAATAATTGTTCCTTCGCTATATAATATAATAATAAAAAAACTGAAATATATTTTTTTGTAACAGGTATATCAATCATAGTATTGTCATTAACGTTTCAACTTAACTTAAGGGATTAACGTTCGGGTTCATAAGTGTTTCAGTTGTACTTATATCTGCATTTGTTATTGCTAAGGGCAGTCAGTACTAAACCGGTCAGTGTGATAATCTTGTGTGTCAGTGAACTGTGGCAGACTCGCGTTTCAGTGCCAGTTTGCCATACTTTTGGTTTGTTATATTTGGAAAATCTTGAACTGTAAGTGTTAATTAGTAGTTTTAACCTGTAGTGTAATTATATTGTATTTATACAGATTTATGTAAATAGTTAAGCTATTTAGTATTAGTAATATATTATAATACATATTTTATTAATTAAATAGGAGTTGGGCCTAGGTTAAAATCTTTAGAATATTGTGATTGTAAATTTGTATTAGTCTAATAATTTAATTGTAACAATTTCATTGTATTCTGTTATTCAATTTGTTAATAAATATTAGTATCTCGAATTTAGGATCAGTTAATTCATTGTTACACCCAGTAGCCCATAACATCATGTAAATTTCGTTAAATATTATTTGATTGTTATCTTTCGTTTTTCTTATTGTATAGATCTACCAAATAAATAAATAATATGGATAATAGCTTTATAGTGTTTTTTGTTCTTGTTTTTTTAGTTGGAAAAACTGTATTGACTTACTGTAAACAATAATAATAATTATATGAGTTGAAAATAGTTGACTGGATGAGCTAATGTAAAGGAGATAGTTGGGGGGGTGCAGTCAATAAGAACACAGAATAAGTAATGAACTTATATTATGTGCCGACGTTTCGACCTACAGTGTAGGTCATCTTCAGGGCGATTTTGGAGAGCGAGGCCGTTAGATTTAACGGCTGGCTAGTATTCGGAACACACACACAATAATAATAATTAATTAAATTAATGCATTTATTATTTAAATATAGACATAATTGTCTATAGCCTTTGTTACTCTTGCTTATACTATTTATCAATCGCAAGTATATATTATGATATAATGGAGAACGGAGATAGTTGGGGGGTGCAGTCAAAAAAACACCAAATTAGTACTAGACTTATACTTAGTTAGTGCCGACGTTTATAAGAAAAATGAAAGATAACAACCAAATAATATTTACCGAAATATACATAATGTTACGGGCTACTGGGTGTAATAATGAATTAACTGATTCTTAATTCGAGATACTAATATTTATTAACAAATTGAATAACAGAATACAATGAAATTGTTACAATTAAATTTGTATATATGATATATTTTTATTCTTTTTGCATAAAAGTAGTTCACAAGGAGATAAAACTTTTAACGTTTGAATATAGTTGTAATACTATCTTTGGCAATTGTCAGTATTAACAATAAAGTGCTCACTATATGAGTTCACCAGTAGGTAGAACTCATTT
This sequence comes from Arma custos, assembly GCA_037127475.1. Taxonomy (NCBI): domain Eukaryota; kingdom Metazoa; phylum Arthropoda; class Insecta; order Hemiptera; family Pentatomidae; genus Arma; species Arma custos. Next base: position 40,666,552 of record CM073759.1, read on the forward strand.
GAAGGAGTTGCATGTGAGCCTTGGAGGTGGTGGGATGTTTCTTGGGTGCATTATTCATGTTTTGTCTTGCTGTTATTCTCTTTCTACCCTGAGGATGCCTGAATAGGCGAAATATTGGACAGATATTTTCAATTTCTGTTTTAGTTTGGAGACTTAAGGGCTTTTAGTTGAAACTTTTTTCACGGTCTTAATATAAAAAATATAAAAAAACCTTGGTAGGCCCAATTGGGAAGCGACCCTTGAACTTTTCCACTCTTGAACCTGAATCAGGAGATGATACCCCGAAAAATCCGGTATGTCACTACCACACACAATTCAGTATTGCTTGTAAAGCGAAGCTTGGTAGAGCATGCTTAATTTGGAATCAAAGAATCACGAAACTGCTTGTAAAATCATGACGCTTGAGCAAAATTATCTCACAAACGATGATGTTTGCTTTTATAAATCGATTAGCGAACCACATACGAGTATGCTTGGTCGTATTAGAACCATAGAATTATTATTCACAACAACTTAATCTACCATTGTTTTCCAACCCCAATAAATTATTTACATTCTACGCTTTTACAATCTTCGTTTCTTGTTATGTATATTCCTTTAACTCTTATTCGTTTTGAAGTATTGCTTAGTTTTAACTGGCTTGTTCCTGCTGTTATACGAGTGTATAACAAAGGACTCCTTTGAATATTTAAACCATTTAACTTACAATATTATTAAAACAGAAAAATACTAAAGCATCATAATTAAAGGTGATATGTTAAAAAATTCATGAATTAGCTTCTCAGACTAATTCTATAAAATGTTGAATTTCCGTATAAGTTACTGAAACTGAAAAATGGAATTTGATAAAATAAAAAATATATCATATATACAAATTTAATTGTAACAATTTCATTGTATTCTGTTATTCAATTTGTTACTAAATATTAGTATCTCGAATTAAGAATCAGTTAATTCATTGTTACACCCAGTAGCCCGTAACATTATGTATATTTCGTTAAATATTATTTGGTTGTTATCTTCTATTCTGAACGTTTTTTTTTTTTTTACTAGACACAAGTTTCCCTCAAATTTCGCCAGACTTTTCAGATGTCATTTGGAAAGGCTGAAGGTCAAGTGTGTTACGTATATAATAAGCTATGTGTTATTTATGAGCAGATATATGTTAATCTGAACAACCAAGAGAAATCGCTCTTCATCAGGTCGATTATGTGTGGTTTTTAAAATAATTGGTTAATCATTTACCTAAGCATTATTATTACAATTTTATCGGCACTAAGGCCTATGGATAGTGCATCATCTTGGAGCATCATATTCTCTACTTTTCACATTAAATAAAACTATATTGATCATCAACAAATTTAAATTTATAATTTTCCTGCTAATAGAATGGGAGCTAAATTACTCTTACACGGGTGTAACATTCAGAATTAAATGCTACCCATAATGATCCCCTTATTGAATAAGATTGCTAGAATAGAAGGGAGGCTGGTATATGAACCAAAGAGATGCTACAAGCCTTTTTGGAGACCATTTGTAAAGGCTGAAGATCACTAATGTTTGCTGGCGTGAATAGCCAAAAGACCCATTGCTCTAAGCTGAGACAATTAAAACTCAGTAAATCATCCGGTACAGGGCACACACATTCGGCAAGGAGCTCAGCCATAATGCAAGGTAATCCTGGATCCATTAACTAGCAGAACAAACACAACTCAGCTTTGATAACCTCCTAGCTTAATAATTAATTGTACACCTTTGTCTCTCGCCCATTTTGTCTATCCCACACTCTAACTACACCCTAATACCAGCTTGTATACTCATCTCACTCGGGACACTCTTAAAAGATCACTGATATTAACCAATCTATTTTTTATTTTACATACAAAAATATTGAATACCGGTAGTTTTCAAAAGCCTAAGTACCTACAAAAAAAAAAAATCACAGTAACAATTCTTTAATTCCTGCCTTAATATCGATTTATGTCGTGATTTAGGAGTGGCTTTTACATGAAAATATTTCTTTCTTTAATAATATTAAGGTGAAAACAGCCATAAATACATTAAATATATATTTATGTAAAAAGAAATATTTTAGGTCAAATAATTTCAAAAGGATGGGTATATATTATTATTGGGTAACTAGTGTTTTGTGGCGACCTGTGGTCTAGTGGTTAGCATAACAAGCTACTGAGCTCCCCCATGCTACAACCAGCAGGTGTCCCTAGGATTTTTAAAGGGAGAATATATGCCGACCTTCGTAAGGGACGTTAAACGGGGATCCCGAGCCTGTACGATGTAAGGTACTCGTTTTAAATCTAATATAATAGACAAAATTTAGAGCTCGACTGTTGCCTCCTCCGATTAGCCATTACAGCATAATGTGACGTTAAATAAACAATCAACAACCAGTGTTACTCTATAAATTATTGTTGTGAAAACAATTTATTAAACTAAATAACATGAAATAAAAAAAATATTCTCAGTCCTGGAGGGGTTAAAAAATTTTGCCAGGAAGTTACTTTTCAAATTAAAGCTCTTTTTATACCCTTCGTTCTTCGCGGCTGAAGGTTTTTAAAATCCGTTGTAAATGGAAATGTTTCTTGTTCTCTTTAGAAATGAACAGGTTCATTGTTATCTAGATGGATTAAGTTTAGAAAAAATTATTCTAAATCACGTTTTTCGGGGATAGAAATAGGACTATGCAGGGGAATTTCAGGGGAAATTTACTGTCAACGTTTATCTATACATCCATTACTAAACAGATTTTGAAACATTTTTAGAAATTAATAAATTATATTTAAAAAAAGTGTGTATGTCAGATCCGACACGCGACTGGATTTTACCCCTCTCCGTTTCTAATGGATTTTAAATGTGCTCTTGCCAATTAATCCCTCCCTACTGAGACTTATCATCGCGTATTCTTTTTTTTAATTTGTAAATTATTTTTAAAAAAACATTTTAAATTAATGTGAACTATTTTAATTAAAATTATAAACATAGATTTGCATATAAAAAAATAGATGTTTGAATGGAAAATAGTTGACTGTATAATTCAATTATGGATTGAATTGGTCAGGGGGTGCAGTCAATGATAACATAAAAAATAAGCAAAACTTATTTTTTATTAATCGTGCCAACGTCTCCGTCTACGTTCTAGGCTATCTTCAGGGCAAATAGTGGATGCGGTAACTTGTTACAACACTAAAACTGTTAACCGAACTCATACATATATATACATATATATATATATATATATATATATATATATATATATATGTATATATATATATATATATATATATATATATATATATATATATATATATATACCACATATATAGGTATTAAAATCATAATTTGTATTAATAGAAATGTGTCCGAGGTCTTAATAGGTTCCAAATGCCTTCCTGTCATCAGATATGGGAATAGAAAGATCAAGATTTTTTATCTCAAATTTTTTTTTAGATGCAAAACTATGGTATCCAGTTCCGCGAGTTTGTAGATGCCTTTCTAATGTGTGTCGGTCAGTCTGTAAATGGAGGTTAATATGGATCTCAGTCCTCGTTTGTTTGATAAAATATTGATTACTATTAATTTTGTTCATGAAATCACTCACCTCATTTAACATGAAGTTTTCTCGGTCCATTTTAACTGGAGGAATCTTCTTCGGTGGGGCCGCCATAGGTTCCTCAGTTGGTGATAATTAGCTAGAGCGGTAAAGCTGTTCGATGTCATTACCAGTCACTTCTTCCGCTTTCCTTGTCTTCCTCTTGGCCGATTTCTTCCCTGTCTTTCCTTTTTTTTTGCCTGTATCCGGTAGAGGTGTATTTAAGCCCAGCATGATCACTGCCTGTCCACTTCCTAATATGCCTACCTCATGTCCTAGTAGCACTATATACTACACACTACACACTGTACACAATTAAATAGTCATTGCACAGCCTTTCTAGATAGCTAGTCAAATACCTAAATACCAAATGCCTTATCATAACAACGCTGCCCTGTCGTCTGTTGAGGTTGTATGCAAGTGATATGAATGGACCCCAACAGCGGAATCTAAATAAGAGTAGTAGTAGTGTTTGTTTGGATAGGTCTCTTTAAAAAGGCTCTTATAAAAAAAATTATCGCATTTCAACACTTCGAGAATAAATCAAAAGAATACACTGTTACCTTAGATACCACACGTATCTCTTCCCAATTAGCCCCGGATTAACTTTTAATTTCTATCTATTATATAAAACAAATAATACAAGCTTATCGAGAAAGGAAGGTAACGGGCCACCTTTAATTAAAACTCGATTTTACTCCTCACACAATTTTCATACCGTGGGATAAATATGAAAATCGTTTCTTAGGGAGTAAACTTTAAAAATTAAATATCTATTGAAAATTAAAATATCGCAGATTAAAAATATGGTCAATTTAAATGATTTTTAGAATAGATAACTAAAATCTTAAAAAGGTAAAAATACCTCTAGGTGTATAGTACAGATAATATCTCATATTTTTTATAATTAAGTAGTTTTAAGGATAAATATTGCCATGTATCGTACTGGGCGGTATTATAAAAATAAATATATTTTTGCAGAATGAGCACATGACCGTTTGTAAGAATTAAGCAGATAAAATGGTTAGACCCCATGGTCAAGGTGGGTGAAGAGATACCAAAGAGGGGGGTCCAAGACTCCACCTTTGGAAAGATACTCTCTGGAGAAGTCTCGAAGAAGGAGGGGGGAGAACACGGAAGCAGGAGGCTGGTGAACGATGCTGGTGCAGGATTCCGAAGGCGGCCATGCCAAGACTTAACTTTTAGAGTTTGATTTTATAAAATTATGAAATTTTTCGATATGGATATTCGAATTTTCAAGTTTCTAAAATCAATATTAAGATTTTTTTTTAACACAATATAAAGATATAATTTTTGAAACTATTGTTTCATCATATTTTCTCCTCCTATTTTTCCAATACTAATTAACTCCAAAAGATTGCAAGATTGCTACTTACTACTTATCACTTATGGTGGCGTCTGTATAACAGGAAAGTGTCCAACTAATTAAAAATACAATTTTTTTTTCTAATTTTATTCTTAATCGTCTATTAAAAAAGTGGGTTGCTTCCATTTTAGGATATATTGTTTAAAACTGCTCCAATATAGTAAATAGATAAATGAATTCGACAACTTGAGATTTATCATTTGCTCTAATTTAATCAAAATACTTTAACTGTATACATTTTTCGCATTAAAAGTCTGTTACCTTGTCTTGAATAATAATTTCAATTATTTCCACTAAAGCACTTTTATTAAATTTACAATTTTATCCCTTTTATTACAAAAATTTAATTCGTAAACGTATTCAGCAATATTTCGTTATTAAAAAAACAGTACTTCGATATAACACATTTACAAAATTACCTCCAACATATGGTTAGTAGGTAATCGCGGTTATTTAATTTATTTGTTCGATTTTGTTAGGATCGCTACAAGTTCTATTCTATTTATCATGAACGATGCGTATATACATACATTATATGCTGTTGGGATTTTAGGTTTTTTCTGGTAATAGAAGTTAAAATGCACGAATGAAACCTTGCAGGATTGTTGAATTCCAACTTTTAATTATAATAGGTTTTGAATCCCGATTCTCCCCAAAGTCAAATAAATAACATGAAAGGGCACTTATGAAATAGCCAATAGCAGGCGGTGGGGCAGATTCTGGGGTCAACGGAGAGTATTTCCCGTGATTTAATTGATCCAATCACATGTTAGATTAATAATGCTAATCAGGTATAAATTAATTTATACGTAATTAAATATTTCATATATCGTATGCCATTAAATTAATATAATATATTATATTAAATTGCTGGAATATATTAAGGGAAATCGAATTATAATATATATTGGTGAAGAAAATTAATTACATAAAATCTGAAAAAAACAGCTATTGGTTATTGTTGGAAAATAGCAGAAATTAACTGCAATGTCGACTTTGCGCATCTCTCTGCTTAGAGAGAGGATTGGGCGATCCATCAAAGTACTGGTTTCAAATATCTTGGAGTGATGATTGACTGGTTTAGCACATCGCGAAAAGATATTAAAAATAAAATTAGCAATGGTAAAAAGATGGTAGGTCACCTGAACGGTATATTGGGGAATAAAGGGGTTTCTCTCAGAACTAAAAAGGAAGATATACCACTCCTTGCTTGACACAACGTTGTATGGGTCATAATCATAAACACTGTCAGAACAATTATATTAGGGGCTCTAGAAATGGATTTCTGGATAAGCCGTTCCATATCCAGGTTGCAGAAGGTCACAAATGAGGTTCTAAGAAATAAGGTGTGAATTAAACTCAAAATTCTCAATGACATCAGTGAAAGAAGATTGTATAGTATGGACACATCAGAAGAATTGATGAGGCGCGATGGCTCCTTTGATCCCTTAAATTCTGCCCTCAGATTAGAAGAAGACGCGGGATTTCTCGGAAGCTATGGATTGAGGAAGTGAGAGAAGAAATGGTATTTAGCTAGAGGTCTGGGAGAGATTGTGTGAACAGGAGATATTGGAGGGAAGGTGTATTGAGGACTGGAATGTGAAAATTACAAAATCCGATTCTGTTAGTATTGGGGCAGACGCATACAAATGAGTGTCAAAATTCCTTAAAATGTATTTTTTTTCTTCCTTGTGTGTTCCGCAAAGTAAATGTATGTTATTTGTTTTATCTGCAACATAAATTTTACGTTTTAAGTATTATAATAATTTACTTATTAACTTATGATGGTGTATGATACCGATCGATACAACCTACTTAATTGTTAATCTTTTCAATGTCATGGATTCGGGTGATTTAAAGGAAGTTGAAATTTACTTATTTGTAACACAATTTAAAAAAATTATGTTTTAAGTCCTATTATACTTCAGGTTCCAGCCTGTAGTTCATAGCAATTACTGGTAATGAAACTTTAGAAAATGTTTTGGTTTGATAAAATTGTTTGATGAAAATTTGGTGGTTTGATTTTGGACAAATGGATAAATATAAACAAATGGCTATTTCATGAATTTTTACTCCTATAAAGGAATTTTATCACCAATTAACATGGTGCATTACTTTAAAGAATATAATATTAGGTAGATTGTGTTAAGATTTTATATTATTTATTTTATTTGTAACGGTGAATTCCCCGTAACACCCACAATTATTTAAGTATGGGGGATTTTAAACTAAAATTTTCAGATAAATTAAAAAAAAATACAGTTTCATTTATGAAAAGAGGATCATTTAAATCTTAGGTTTGCTATTTTTTTAATAAAGATTCTACTCTTGCTTAAAACATTTTAAGCGTTAATTAATTAATGTTTTTTTTAAACATTTGTTTTATAAATCTGTCTGATATAGAATTCAAAATTGGTTACGTATTATAGTGTTTGCCGAATACAATTGTTATTTTATGCATAAAGTCAGTGGAAAATAACACTGTATATCAGCTTTCGTACTTCGTACTGATGCATTAGATGCTGCAGATATTACAAAACTACTATACTTGTCATGATGTAGCTACATCTTCCTACTCTCTGGAAGATTTGGCTTTATTAAACTTATTAATTACAGAGTTATAAAAGAGAATACTAATGAATTGTCAAAAGAAAATGAGTCTTACACACTTATAATCTGTAGCCATCAGTAAAAAAATCGAAGATTATGAGTGCATTTGACTTATTAAAGAACATATAGTTCTCGTTATTTTACCTCATGAAATATTAATAAGCCCTTTTCGAACCTGGCTTTGTCGTGTTAGGTACATACCCGATGCAAGGAATTACGAGAATTCATCTATTATTTATATTTATGCTGGTGCTTCTATAGCTCCTGGAATCATCATTTTCTCATACGATACATCTAAAAGGAAATTCTCATTAAATGTCATGCTTAAAATTTCTCAGAATAGTTTGATCATCCTATCATTTAATTTTATACGTTTTGTTAACAATCATTCTTTTTACCAAAATAAAAAATTAAGTCTTTCATTTGGTCTCATATTATTAAAAATAGTCTCCCTCAGTTTTTAAGACATTTTGAAGCCAGCCACAAGGAAAAAAAAGTGAAGATAAATCTTTGAAAGTATGAGAATAAAAATCGACATACTCGTAGCTTGTTTTATAACTGAACCCGAATTCCAATAAAAATAAAGTTTTTGCCAATCCACTCTTGGGTGTTTTTCTCGTCCTTTCCTTTTGCCTCCTACCTTTTTCATCTCGTTTCTCCATCTCATCAGTTTTCTTCTTTTTTTTATATTAACATTTAATAACCACCATTTCTTAATTTCTTGGTCCATCGTTGATCTTTCATCCGTGCGCTGTGCACATTGGCATTTAAGTTTAAAATTATCTCTATTATGTTTTTATTTTTGATTACGCTTTATATTTTATTTTATATTTTTATCACTCAGCAGCTTATTTCTATCTTCTGTTTGTTCTAATGCTTTCTGTTTTTCTAAAGCATTTTGCATCGCATCAAATTTGTTTTACTTCGTTGACAATCTTCATCAAGTTGCCTTCGGTTTATTCTTTATAACTAATTGATTACATATTCTGTACGGGTATGCGATTGTTACGTTGAGAAACACAGTTTCTCAGAGAGCTTTATATTTTTTAATTTTATTATTCAATGAACTTTACAACTGTACTATACTAATACAACAAGTACATAGGATGAATGGATACTTATTGGCATGAAAAAACACAATCAGATAAATTACCCAGTGGTAGTAACTAAAAAAAAAAATCAACTTAGAAGATCAAGAGGCCATCTTCTTTTCAGACTCCTCGGAGGATTATCAGGAATTGAAGAGGTTGCTAAGTTTGAAACTAGTGGGTTTGAATGGAAATGAAGTTTGCCATGAAAAGATTGATATTGGATTCGGGATTATGGGTTATGGATTCCTTTGCTCGTAACAAAGTAAAGAGCATTGAGCATTTTAAGAAGGATTTTGGATTGTAAAGATTGAAAACGAGAGGAATTCGATGGCTCAGTGGAGCTCCAAAGCTCTACTCCGTACGTCCAGTTTGGTATAATGATTGTCATGTACGTGGGTGTATTGTAATTAATTTAGAGCTTAGAGCATTTGTCTAGTAAATGTTGAAGTAGCCTGAAACCTCAAACTGTTTCTTGTCGTTTGGAATATCATGAGGATTTCAAGTTAAGCATTTGTCAAGGTGTGGTTAGTTATAAGTACTGGTCTCCAGTGGGATGTTATTAAATGATACAGGAGGACAGATAGTCGTTGATATACGACGGAGGGTAAAGGTGATTTGATGAGGTTTGTAGGTATTAATTTTAATCCTCCAGTTTGGACACCATTTTTCAAGTTTCAGTGATATGGGATTGAAGATTACGGAATGCTATAACTGGATAAGTGATGACTGATAATTGACATGTGTCATCCGCATACTAAGGATAGTATTACGATGAGTTGGGATGTCAGCTGTATAAACTGTGTAGAGAATTGGGACGAGGATACTGCCTTGAGGAACACCTGCAGATTGAGGACATAGGGATGAGTAGAAATTATTATGATTTACTGTGATTGACCTGTTGGAGAAATAGGATTGGATAATGAGAAAGTATGTAGGAGGTAGGAATTCAAGGAGTTTGTAAAGCAACCCGGGGTGCCAGACTCGGTCGAAAGCCTGTTCAACACGAAGGAAGACCGCTGGACAATCCAATCCACGTTCCAAAGCCGAGAAAACAACATCCACTACACGGCGACATTGCTGGATAGTGGATTGGTATGTTTTGAATCCAATCTGGTGATTTGGGATAGTATAACTTTCGAATCAAGTCACGTTGATCGATTTTCACAAACTTTTTCTACAAAATTTATTTTTCATTACATATTATTCTTTATTCAGGAAGTGTTCTTACATATATCCTAGCGACAATCATGGCATTGTTGATTCTAGGGAATCTATTTCTTATACCAAACTGATCAGAATAGTACCTTAAACCTAATCAGGTAATTATAAATCAGATTCATAATCCTATAAGATTCATATCAATGGCTTAATAATAAAAAATTATGTTATCAAGTACTTAGTGGCCATTTCTGGTGGTTGCACCGTTTAGACACTATCTCAATACCATATGATAAATTTACTTTTTACATACTTTTAACTAGAACAATCTGTATACAAATATTTTCTATAATTTTCATTATCTAATTCGAAAATATACACAAAGAAATGTATTCTCTAAATGGTGGTGGCGGATGTGGGAGTATGGACTCGATGACCAATAATGAGAGCGGCCCCCAGACGGATGTGACGTAGGTTAGAACGCACTATTCACATTGATTTGTTAGTTCAAAAAATACCTAATAATCATGGATCTCTCTGAGGTAAATGGTTGTAAGCAGAGTTTGGTGGTATCGGCATCGAGCCTTCGGGTTCGCTAAAGCTTAATTATTATTCTATAAATGCATCTGAAGGAAAAGAACTTGATTTTACCAAGTTCTATGAAAGCATCATTCAGCTTTGGTTCATTCCGAAATAGTTGTATTCATATAGATTCAATAATTTGAATCTCCTCACTCTTAATTGGCATAATTCATTTAGGTCTTAATCAGTATTTCATTTTATTTTTTTGTACCAATATTTTTTTATCGGCGTGTTTATGGGTCTTGGAGATTGGAGGCCTTTTTTATGTTTACACAGAAGCAAACGATAAAAGAATCTAATTTTATGATGCTTCGATACTTATCTTGCCTGGCGGGTCCTTGAACGTTAATCGTGCAGATAGTAACTTTATGTCGGATTTTATAAGTTTATGTTAGGAGAGGGTATTTTTGGTGAAAAAAAACTGCTACATACTGTGATTAATCATCTCATGATGATGATCTAATGGTTGTATTTCGCATATTTCATATCGCTGTGTGACACATCCATTTTTCGGATATCTAAATCTACTATCATAGCCAAAGCTATTGTTAAAGATTAATCTTAAAAAAATATAAAGTATTTTACAGTTTATATAACAAAGAAAACAGATAACAAAACTCTACAGGTTACATTTTCCTGCACAAAGTATTTTTTATCCTGTTGATTTTTTTAAAAGTAGTTTTTGTATGTTTTAATTTTGAAATATGGAATGAAGGAAAAATTAATTTGGAGAGATCAAAGAGTCTTGGACAAAATTGTTTTTGTTTTTTTTTCACATCCTCCAAACTTTTATTTACAATATAATACAAATTTACAATGAATACATGCAAATGCTTATATATAAAAAACCCTTTTGTTACCTTTCGGTATTTTTAGGCGTTACAATGGGAGTCCGCTGAAGGCGGTTTTTACTCGAATCGGCTCAAAGCCGCTGACTTTATACAATACAAATACAAAACAGGAAGGGACCGTTTAGCGGGATCAAGAATAGTAGCAGAAAGAAGAAAGTGAAGGAAGGCATTTATAATTTTTGATATTCAACGCGATATAACATTTTTTCATGTTGGGAAGGTGGGCTAAAGATTTTTTAACGGGAGTAAAATACTATTCGGAAGACAGGTAGAACGACGGTGCGCTATCTGGTATTTATTAAAGATCCTGATCATAATTATACCGAGATGGACAATACTTAGGACTTCCAGTGTAGTATTGTCGGATTTGTCATGGAACAACAACAAACACATTTTGCCAAGTGAGTACCGAACGTATGGCGAATGAGTGCATAGAAATATTATAGCCGATTTTCTAATGAAAATGATAAAATATTAGAACGACAAAAAAGTTATTAATTCTTCGCTTTTATTCCTAATCGTCTCTTTACTGGTTTTCTCACTTAAATGTTTCCAGGTGTAATCCTCTGTTGTTTTTTCTGTGCTTAGCTGTTATCTCTCTGGGCATACATTTTTTTCTCCCACAGCTTTACTACGTGGCTGGTCGGCCTTAAGCTCTGGACTGATTTAAAGGATTTGTAAAAGTTTATTCGAAAATGATTACAAGTCATATATCTATTTAAACAGGGAGTGGTATAGTTCAGTGGTAGAGCACTTAGTTGCTATAGTGAAGGTCTCAGGATAAAGATCTGTGGCAGATTTTTTATTTATTCTTTCCAGAACCTAGGATCGGCCCTTTGGGATCTACAGACCTTCCTGGGGCTCATCCAGCCTCTATGAAGTCTAAAGATTATGTAATATAAAGGGGCATGATATGTTTATTTATTTGGGAAAATATGGTGGTGGCGCGTGATCTCGTACAAATCACCTCCCTCCACAACCGTTGTCCTAGAAACACTACAGGCTTCACGATGTACTCAACTCCATATGGTACCCTTCATGGGTTTTAGTTATAGCTCAGTTATAAAAAAGTGTATACCAAAATATATGAAGAAAAAACCGATGTAGAATAAATAAATAAAGGTTCATTTCTTTTTGCTTTTTATTTTTTTACAATTAAATTTTCCTCAAGGTAGTATCCTTGGCCCAATCCTGTATACAGTTTATACCGCTGACATCCCGACTCATCCTAATGGTACCAAAACTGGAGAATTAAAACCAATTCTCAAAAACCGCAGCAAATCACTTTTACCTTACGTCGTAATCCAATGACTTCCTGCCCTTCAATATCCTGTAATAATATCTTACTAATGCCTGTAGAACAGATCCGATACTTAGGGTTGCATCTCGACAAACGATTAACCTGGAATCCTCATACAAGCCTGAAAAGACAAGAAACCGCTCGACGTTTCGGCTGCTTCAACACTTACTAGACAAACGCTCTAAGTGGGTAGTTTCTCTACTTGTCATTTTCTCATGTCATTATGTAACCCTTAGCCTATTTACTTGTTGTATTATTGTAATAAAGTTGTAAATATCAATAAATAAATAATAAAAAAACAAATAAATTTAATTATTTCTAGAACTCTTTTTTATTATGATTGTTGTAGGTTTTTAGAAAAAAAAAATTGGATATGGACTTATAATTTTCTATCATGGTTTAACCTTGTAACCTACCCATATTATGGATAGACGTATGACAATGACAGTTTGATTTAAAAATCAAACGTTACGATTTCTTCGATCATATCCCTTTTTGGCTTTTAACTTGCTTTTCTACTTAAATGGCTTAAGATGTAATCCGCTGTTGTTTTATATGTTTTGTTTTGATCTACTCATGTGTCGATATTTTCTACTCTATGTGGTTGGCTTGTACATTGTTTATCCAAAACTAATTTCAAGTCATATATCACTGTTAAAAGTTGATAAATTTTTTTTTTTTAGAACTGAATTTAATTTTGAGCCTGGCGCCCGCGGTTGCTTTGCTAACTCCGTAGATTCCTACCTCTAGTGGCTCCCAGTCAAAATGATACACCAGGATATTTATTGATGTCTTTGAATAAATAAATAGTTCAAATTATATTATATTAAATACAACAATTTATTGTAATAACTAAACATCCTAGAAGTATGTACTTTGTAAATAAAAATTTAAAAATAAACAAGGATTTAATTATAAAAATAAAACACATTTGTTTAGAATTACTTATCTCACAGTGAAAATGATACACCCGATCTTTCAAAGAGAGTTGAAGAAAAACTGAGGTTTTTTTTTTAATTTTTTACGAAAATGGATGCACAGACAAAGTATAAAAACGTGAGTTGGTTATTCAACATTTTATTGACGGGACATCGTTAAATGAAATAGCCGAAATTATTAAAAAAAAGCCGTTCAATTGTCCAGCATATAGTGGAGAGATTCAAGAACGAAAAGTACATTGTCAGAAAAAAAGATAAAAGCACTCGAAAAATTTAAACTGATAGAGATGAGGCTTGAATTGTCAGGGAAATTAAAAGAAATCCACGTTTGAGTGCACCTAACAAAGCACAACCTACAAATAATTGTACTAAACTAATTGCTTACTAAATACAAAGATTTTAAATTATTAAAAGTTAATTAGAAGTGATGTGTCAATTTGAGTATGAGATGAAATAATTTAATTCCTTCTGTCTGTTAATGTTTTAAAATAATCAAAATTGAATATTTTCAATTTCATCTGTTTGTATATATTTAAATTGATACTATAAAGAAGTATTTTGAAGAGTTTTCTGATTTTTGATCCCTCTAACAATATAAATTTTTCTTTTTTCCTTCTTTCTAAAGAGTGTATCAATGTCAATGTGAGTCACTGTACTTTCCCAATACCCAATCCTAATTCACTAACAGGCCATTGGAAGTAAACCATAACGTTCTAATGTATGTCTATTCATCCCTCTTTTCTCAATCTGCTGGGGATCCTCGGCCCAATCCTCTACAGCTTATACAGCTGATATCACAACCTATCCTAATACTACCCTGACCACGTATGCTGATTGTACATGCCGATGGTATGTTAGTCAACGCTAATCCAGTTGATGCATCCCATTCTCGTCAATACCATATCACTGACCTTGAAAATATTTTTTTTTTCAAAAATGGAGAATTGGAATAAATCCTCATAAAATCGTCAAATCACCTTTACCTTCGTAAGCCAATGACATCCTGCCTTTCTGTATCGTTTAAAAAAAATCCCACTGATTTCTGTAGAACAGTTCCGATATTTAAGACATCTTGACAAATGCTTAACTTGAATCCTCATACAAGACTGAAACGGCAAGAAACAGCTCGCCGTTTAAGGCTACTTTAACATTTATTAGAAAACCGTTTTTAGCTCCCAATTAATTACAAAAGACTCATATACACGACAACCATAAGACCCATCTGGACTTTTGGAGATGAGATTTGAGGCTCCACTAAGCCACCGAATTCCTCTTGTATCCGATCCTTGCTATCCAAAACCCGATCATAAAATTGTCAATGCTTCTTACTCTGCCTCTTCAATTCCTGGCATTCCTCCGAGGCGTCTGAATGACGATGACCCTTGACCTAGTTGAAATTGTTATTCGAGTACTATAAGGGGATAGTTTCTCAACTTGCTTTTATCTCAAATCATTATATATCTTTCATTCTATTTACGCTATATATTATTATTTTTTATCCAAGCTCTAAGATCATGCGTGAACCCGAGCCTCCACCACCACAGCTAACCAATCTCTGCCATCGAGATCGCAAGCGCTATTTTCCTCCAATCCTGTACAACCAGTAGCTTTAAAGTTCTCCACATCGTCCAGCCGTCCGATCCGAGGACGTCCTCTACTTCTTTTGGCATCTTATCATTACTCATAGAGTTTCTCATCTCTGGGATTCTATTTACATGTCCCATCTATCTTATTATGTATTATTATTATTATACAACAGTAGTAAATTGAAATAAATAAATTTATAGAAAATAAATGTTTATACTGGTGTCTGTGATTCTCATTATTATTTTTTTTAAAGAAAAAAAAATGGAATGTCAGTGAGACCACCGGAGATGGGAATTGGAGAGTGGGTAATTAATGGGAGTAATCCTTTGTGGAGGAATAGTTAGCTGCGTTATCAAGGACAGGACTCCTGTATGGCCCCGGGCAAACAAGCGATAATTACAGCAGAGCTGGAGATAGCCGGATAGGGCACTGTTGGCTATCAGGGCGGCCTACAATTAGACACCTCTTTGAGGTCTAGTCCGCCAGTTTAATATTATTACAATTGACTGCTTGCTGGTACAGGTTCATCAGCTGCTCAGTACGCGGCTGCAATATTGTTTCTTTGTCATCAATCCATCCCAGCAGATTGGTCAGAACACGTAACGAACTGGCCCGAATACCATCGTGAACTTTTGCCATAACCTAATAATAGCACACTTTTATTAATACCAAAATACTGGAAATCTGTTGTAATTGATTTTTATTGTTGTTGCTATTTTTTTTTATATTTAACGAATGTAACTGGTTGAAAATACATATGTAATTGAATAAAATTAAAGTGATTAGGCTTACCATTTTTTAAAGAAAAAAGGTAAAAATAAAACACTCCGACATAAAATGCTACTATTATCTCTTAAATACTGCACTAAAACAAATTGAAATGTTTATATTCTTGAATATAGACAGTATCATCAGATTTCATTATGTCTACATATCGCTCCTTCAAATGAACGACATACATAACTAAAGAATTTTCATTTTTGTGTAAAGTCTTTAGTTGGAATTGTATTGTTTGAACATTTTAAATTCAGAAACGAAATATCTAATATTCCATTTCCACGTTGTTGTTTTTTAATAAAGTCATATTTTGAGTTATTTGATGTTTGAACTTGAACTTATATGGGAATATTAACATAAGTAAAAATCAAAAAACTTTTAAGAATATACAAATTTTCTAATGGTTAATCATATAATTTCAGTATTATTATTAGAATAGGATGCATTTGCTTTAGTAATAAAAAATTTATTTTTTTTTTAGCTTAGATGGAACTTTCAAATATATATATTGAAAAGTTAGTTTTTTTTGGATGATGGCATTTGATAGTTCATCTGAAGGAGCATCCGATAATATGTCCGATAATAAAAACAGTTTTTAGAAATTTAAATGCAATATTTTTTTTTTTAATATTTTAAAATGTCAATTATGAGTTAAAAACTATGAAACATTTATGATATTTGTTTCTTAAGCTTATTATCAAATTAGCATCAGAGCCCTAAATACCTCACATTTTGCTTAAAAGTAGAATTTTATATGGTTTATATGAATTTTAATCAATAATTTAATACAGAACTATCTTCTTTTGCTTAAACTTTGGGAAATGCCATTCAATTATAATAATAAATTGAATTAATTGATAATTAAATATAATAACAACAAATTTATAGTTAAATTAATGATTAGCTATATCTAGCTAATACAAACTAATTTATGATATAATTTTACCATAATTAATTTTTTTTTCAGGTGAGATCAAGATAAGTTTTCCTGCCTAATGAATATTTCTTTTAAACCGTACGTATAATTAATTTTAATATTCCGATATAAATATTAATTCCGAGATAAAATTTCTATAACTTATAAGAAATCCAAATGGAAATACTCTAGCAGGGCTGGGCCAACTGAAATATGAAGTCAGCTTATACATCTAGTTATTATTTTTAAATTTACCTCATTAATTCTTAGTTTAGAAAGATATTAAAAATCTAATTATAATTTAATTTCATGACTCCGTTGTATTATGTTAATACATATCTGTGGCTTGATTCTATAAGGGCCAATGTCAAAAATGCCAAATGGGCCAGTGTCAAATAGGCCCTTTTAGAAATGAATCAGAAAACATTAGCTTTGCCATTGGCTGACATTATAATGGAAATACAACCTATTTTAGTTTGTTATTAGACATTCGCCTTTTCAGGATTAAAGATTTACTAAATTGGAAACTTTTGGTATAAATAAAACAAAATTTGAAAAAAATTGACATTGGCCCTTTTAGAACCAAGCCACAGAAATAAAATCACGTTGAAATAAATATTGATACTCAATCCCTAAGAATAGTACTTTTTCAATGAAATAAAAAAGAAAAAATCAATGAAATTTAAAAAATATATAATTACTAACGAAACTATTATACCTAATATTTTATATTATATTATAGTATGAAATAATTTTATTTAAAATTCCAAACTAAATATATTATAAAGTAAAGATAAAACTGATTTAACGGGTAACTGCTTTTGTGATTAGATTATTCAAACTAATAAATAAAAGAAATATTATTTGGATTGGTGTTTCAATTTCAGTATCCATTAACGGATTTATGTATATATATATGTGTATATATATATACATATATATATATATATATATATATATATATATATATATATATATAAATATATGTATATATACATGTATTTATTCATTTGTACATTTATTTATTATTTGTTGATTTCCTATTTATTCATTTTTAATTTCTGTTTCCCTTAGCTTATTCAAGTTTGTTTTGATATATAATATAAATCGAAACTAATATGAGGTAAGCGGAGGAAAATGAAACGAGAAAGAAATGAATTCTCCGTGTCCTTCAGACTTGAGCCATTACTCATGCAAAAATTCGAAGTAAAAACAATTTTCCCTCAAAAAGTCAGTAAATAGGTTAAGTACTTGTTTTAACTTAATGTACCATGTCAGAAAGGGAATAAAATATGACTTAAGTGTTGAGGAAAAATCCATCTTCTTCAAGTTTAAATCCGAGGCTCACTTCATCATTCCATTAAACAGTCGATGGACAGCGGAAGGGATAGTTCAGCGAAATTTCCAGGCTAAAAAGATTAATAACACTTTAAATTAGGAGGAGCTTCTCGGAAATACCAGAAGTTTTCCATCTTTTTTTCAGAGGAGATAATTATAAATTTATGTGAAGAAGCTGGAAGGCCCTTGAAGATTGATGTAGGAGCCTTGCGATTACTTCAGGAGTTGTATTATTTAACTGAATAGTAATAAGATTGTTTATTTATTAGCCATTTTTCATTCTGTGTTGAATACTGGTTTGAATCAAAAGTATGTACACTTGTAAAACAATGTGCATTGTATTAATTAACTGCAGTTTTAATATGTATTATATAACATTACTAGCTGACCCGGCCACGCGTTGCTGTGGCTGTTGTAATAGTTTTAAAAATATATTGCGTTTATATTTGAATTTTAAAGGTACAATGAATGAATGGAAAAAATAAATTAAATACATTTTTGATCTTGCATTTTATTCATCTTATATCTAAGTACAGTTTATAATAAATAAATAATATACAAAATTCCTAACTGATAAAATATAAACATTAAATTAATTAATGAGGTATATCATGGTTGATTTTTAATTATGGCTAATAATACATTTTTAATTTATAACTATTCATTTCAATTTAATTGAGCGCTAATCGATGCACAATATTTTTTTAATCTGTCCTTTGCTAATACAAATAGATGCAACGCGTGAGCATGCAACATATAATTTCCCATGGGAGAAACATGGATGTTCTAGGTCCAATCCGCAAATGGACATTGTCTCGCCTTGAGACTTGTTGATGGTCATAGCATTAGCTAAGCTTATATCAAATTGAAGTCTTTTGAACGGTATTATGGGTTCTGATGGTATCATTGGAATGCGTGGCTACATGACGACTTCTCCTTTAAAGATTCCAGTCAACAGACTAAATATAGAAACAAAGCTTCATAAGAATCGGTCAAGTCATTTTGGAGGTGTTTTGTTACAAACACTGTGGCGCGACAATTTTATATATTAGATTATTAATCATTTTTTAATATAAGTTTTTAATATTATGCATAGTTTGGAGACGTTTGTTAAATATTCTTCTATCGATTATTATTATTTAAAAAATTGTTAATAAACTAACTAACTAAGATTGTTTGTAAATTTTTAGCAGCGTCAATGAGAAATAACAGCTTTTTAAACTGATATTGTGTGCATGAATTATCAGGGTGACAATAACCCTCTAGTAATAGCAGATGAACGTTTAGTTTAATTTAATTTATGGAATAACCGGTTTTTTAGAATTTTGGTTATATTTAATATGTTTTTTGTTTTTTTTAGCAGTGGTTATATTTAAAAAAGAAATCATCAACTTGTAAAACAGCTGATTGGAAGCAGTGAAGCATGTAAAGCAGATGCTATAAACTTGTTGACTACAATATACCAACAAAACATCATATCTAATCCTTTGTTCATGAACAACCTCTCTGATGAATCTCCTGTTCTTATACCCCTTTGGCGAATGCAAATCCTACATAATACTGACTTTAACTACAACTGAATTAACCTTATTTTCTTCATGTTTCTAATTAGCGCGGTACAGAGTTTACAGATTTCTTATTAGTTTACTATTGCATGTGACCTAAGAGGTATGAGCACGTTGAAGCCATTTATCTAAGAATTTTTTTTTAAATAAACGTTAAATGTGGCACAATTTATTTTTCAAAACTAAATCATTATTGCCTGGTATGGAAACATTTAGGAAACCTTATTTTTTTTTCGAAACCAGAAAACTTGACTTGCATGTCTATAATTTCTACCTCATATTGTGATTATGTTAAGGCAGATAAAGGCGTTTTTCTTTATTTATGGCAAAGTTTCCGTTAGCTTGTTTCTAGAAGAATTGTTTGTTGTTTCTAGTTCCGTCAATTTTGATATTGCTAGTAGCTGTTATTTGTGATGTTGAATTTTCTTAAATTTAATTAATACTTAAATTTGCTGATTTTATGGTAGAAATAAGTATATCTTATATATTTATTTCTAGTATAATTTTCTACAACTCACAAAAGTAATATGATGTACCAAACAGACCAGTTCAAAAACTTGGGCAAATTTAAATTTATCTATAAAGAATTACTTATACAATGAAAGAAAAAAATTATACAAAAAAAAAACTCAAAGTATATATTAATATTTCTGGTGATACATAGAAGTAATATTCATTTAATCTTAAACTTTTAAATTATATTAATAATTATTATTTTTTTACAATTTTACTCTATAAAGTTTTGTATATTATTTTTATTTAAGTGATACGCAGTGGCTATGTTAGGAAAACATTCGTCTGAACGTTCGTTAATGATGTGGATCGAAGCTGTCGTGTCTTGAGGACCATATCATATAATACGTGATGAATTCAAACAATATTTAGAAATGTCGTGAGGTCTACCACGCAATGATATTTATTTTTGTTGATTTCGATTTCTCGATTGCTAACTACCTCCAATATTATTAAATGGCGAATGGATCATACTTACCAAACAGTTTGGCGTGCGTACTGTTTTCTAAATATATCATTTATGAAAGCTTTTAATGATAGTTAATTATTAAATAAGTTAATTCGTTGAGGTAAACATAATAATAATTAATAAATAAGGCTAGTGCATTTCAAACTAAAATTAATATGTTATTAACATCTAATACTTTCAAAGCTTGTTCTTATTTTTCTAGTGTGTTATATTTTCACTAAGTGTATGATTTTATATATTTTTTAAAATTGATAGTTGCTTTATGTAAATTGGGGAATAATACTTTCTGTCCAACCATCGTTTTTTTTTTTTAGTTCTTAATTATATGCTATCAATTTTTATTGAATCGTGTTTAAAAAGTTTAAAGGCCGTTCCCGTTTTCATAAAAGAAAATATTGTAAAAAAAAAAAAAAATGCTTTGCAAAAACTACCACCTTCTCCGTTATATAAAATAAGAGATCCCACTTTCCTGCCACGTCAGGTAAACATAACCGATGATATGAGAGCATCGAAAGAAAAGTGATGCCTCCTTCTAGGTCATAAAGGCAATCAATATTCCAGTATATAGCGTATAAAGTATCTCTTATAAGAATATCTCAAACTATATTGCTTTGTGCATAGAAATTTTTACTTCCTTAAAGACTTATTTGTCAAGCATAATAAGAGTCAATACAACAGGAATATGTATTATTAATGTTATATAGTTTATTATGATACTAACACATGAAATGGCTGAATACAATTTTGATAATTGAAAACAGATATGCTTGGTCGTCAGGATGTACTCAGGACGCAACTACTTTTAGCATGCTTTTTTTTTTATAACATCAAATGTAATGCCATTAATCATAGGCTTTTCTTTTAATAACAAAGTGATTTCTTTCGGTAGTACGATAGTTATCATATTGATTTCTCAATTACCTTTACAAGCTATTGTATCTCCAAACTCGTCTATATTCATTGAGACTAGGTAATCACAAAACTGGAATAGAACTCGCAAATATCATGAATTTTAAAGAACCACTTCATCAACATGATTTCTATGAATATGTTTTATTGAACACGTCTCTGCCTGGTGTGACGAACATTATGATAATGAACCCATGATTGGTCCCTCCAAATTAGTTCTCTTGAGCTCAATCAGGTAAATGGAATTGTGGAGCAGCTGCCTCATCTTTCAACTTGGAAAACATTTGATATATCGCACTTAATCCTTCCAAACTGTTAATTAAAACTTATTGATTGTTCTTTTGAGGATAGTTGTACATTATCGGATAACATTATTGGGTACCATCCTTACCTCCATGAACGAAATTAAATTTAGAAAATTAACCGGCCATTAAATTAAATGATATCAGATATATAAACTTTGTGAAGAAAAGTATTTTTAATATGTTTGAGAGAAATCTGTATAAGATTCATATTCAGATGAATCGCAACTCTAACAGTATGTATCGTACATCGTCGTTGACAATGAATGTGGAGAATGGCAAGTAGAGAAGGCTTTTTCCTTACCGGTACACACATTAACGTTCGGTCCAAAAAAAATCAATATTATCTTTAAAGAATATGATACCTACGAAGTCAATCTTAAGAATAGAATCAGCAATGAGATGAGTATGCTTCATACACCTTTTAAAGAGAAGATACTAAACATTGTGTTGTGGTCTATTAAGTTGGTTGTTTACAATGCCAGAAGGCATACAAAAGTGAAATATTACAATTGCTGTATAATAGGATTTATCGGCCTCAGTATGATTATAGGAATGTGTATGGGAAATAACCAAACACAGCTTTGCCAGAACACGCCAAGGGTAGTAAGCACATGTTTGATTTCTATTGAGTTGGAATTATTTATAAAGATATTAATAGCTCTAGGAGAAAGTTATTTGAGGCCATGCTTATTACACTGAATTTGGATATTTACTGTTATTTGTAAAACATATAGTAAAAACTGAAATAAATTTTACTCTGAAACATTAAGCATTTTAAATAAATTTTACTAATTTTCTGCGCAAGTCTTTGTTTTTCCCTATTTATTTATTTTTGATCTTTGTTACTTCTGCTTGTTAGCTGTTTTTATTTTCGTCCCAGCTGTTTTTATAACCTCTCCAACTGTTTGGGTTGTATATTACCTTATTTGTTTGTAGAGCGGCTTGGAGCGACGTTGCTGTCTTTATTTGATGAGTCTGTTTGGACTGTTGGTATGAGATGTGTTGCACTTAGTCTTTTTATAGTGATTTCCTTGTGAAGTGCTGTCCGGAAGATACCGGAATAGGCGAATCGTCGAATGGTTATTTTCGTACTATTTCAAGTTTATACAATATTTTTGACACTGAAGGTTTTTTTTGGGGAGATTTTTTAGATTATAATTTATAATTTATGATTTTTTTCTCAGTTTTATTAGAAAAAGATATATATATATATATATATATATATATATATTATTTATTTGTTTTGTAAAACATGAATCTGCCAATCTATTCAATCGAACTTAGTTGTATAGAATTCGATATATTTTGTGTTGTCTGATATCTCTGTTTAGTGGTAGAGGGAGTCGCTTGTCCTCAATTCAAGAGACAGGGGTTGTGCTGTAGGGATCCGTTGTTTATGGCGGTCGAGATTCTGGGTCCGGACACGAGAGGTGGGGTATAAGAAGTAGACAAACTGCCCTGGGTGTATTATAAAGGGATTCTATGAAGGGGAAGACGTGTTGATGTAGGGGCGCCATCTTTAGCGGGCCTCGGACCGGGATATTGGTAAAAATAAATCAGAGACTGGTCGTACAATGGTGGATTGGGTTTGGCCCTAGTCCAGAGCCGGAGCACAATGCATATCCTTCCACACAATTCATTACCTTCTTCAGAGAACCTGCTCAAGACGTTATCCACTCTCAGCCGACAACTGCCCTCTTCCTATTTCAGATCCCGCCATCCGATAAAGGAGGGTATACCTTCATATTTCTTAGACCCTTCCCTTTGCATATTCACATATTGCTTCTTCTACATTGAGTCGTGCCTCTGACAGGATAACATCCTAATAAATTAAAGCACTACGTTGACGTTTTCTATATTTATTTATTCCTGATGTAAAAGTTTAATAAGATTTGGATAATAGAAATACGATAAACAGAGATAACTAAATAAAAGCTTTTGATAAGAATACTTAATGAACACGAAGGTTCGATACCGATACATCAACTCTCTTGTACAAATCACTGAATTTTATCAAAACATTCAAGATCTAACGCAATCCTCCATCTAGTTCTCGAAGTCGTTCTCGGACACAAGACTTCTGTCCATCAGTTTTGCATTTCTTGTTTTCTTTCATTATGTCGAAGAACTTTTAATTAATGTATTGCTAGTATCCTACGATACTTTAATTCAGTTCATCCTTTACGTCGTTCTGCTATAGATTTGCTTTTATCATCTTCCTTATCATCTTTTGTCTTACAATCCAATTGTTGAAATCTAATCTGGCGGCTGTCAGGATGTCTCTTACTTACGAATTGGGTTATCAAAATGAAATTTAAATTACTATTGAAATAGATTTCTTTTATGTAATTGAGGTGGAACACTAACTCGAGGTCTATCACTTTTCCCCTTCATTCCACTAAATCAGTATTGTCACAGGGTCAATAACTAATGTGATGTAATTAATTGGAAAAATCTTTGATTAATTGTTTTTATTGGAAATATGTTTTTAATTTTGTAGTAGGATTTTTAAGCATTACGTAGCTCTATATTTCCCAAAAGAGAAATTACGTTAAAATAAAAATAAATTATTCAGCACTAAACTGTCACGTTAGTTACCATCCCACAGTTTCTGCCTACTCGAGGTACAATTATGATACTAGCATTTCTTTATGTTATTTGGTTCAGGTATGTTATTTAGTTATTCAGAAATCAGCACTATTAACGGAGAAATGAATGTGACTAGGTCAGTCATGGTCAAAATAACAATTTTGATGAAAATGGCCCAACTATAATTTTATATGAGGTACATCAGTTTTTTTTAATGGTTTTTTCTCTCTCACTTTCTGAAAGGAGCCAACTTGGAAGCGTGCAAGCTCGCAGATTATCTTGTAAAGTGGTAGCCGGGCTGTCAGTGCTAATGTAGGCGAGGAAGAAGCGGGAAGGACAGCTGATGAAAAAGAGTGCGGCGGAACAGCTGAGCCAGGGGCTGCAAAAACTGACGCCTTTCACGGATTTATCACATCTCCTCGGAAGGCACCAATTAAAAATGATGGATTCCTGTTATAAATCTTCACTCTCCGGAGATAACCCCTCAAATTATTTCTCGATTTCCTGTAATTTTTTTTTTTTGTTATATACGGGCTCGTTGTGATTTCATCATAAAATACCGCCATGAAAAACTGTACCTGTCATTGCCCATAAATTTTGATAAGACATCAAAATTTCATTTCATTTTTTTATATATAAATCAAGTATTTATAGATTTATGTCGAATAAATTCCGAGAATTAAACTTGTTTTATAGTTTCATATTTTTAATACTTATTTAACAAATTGTACATAAATTGTAAATAAGGTATTGTAAAAGTTAAATTAGTTTTATAGTTATATTTGTTAAATATTTAAACAAAATAAAAAATAATTTATAAGAAATCAAAATGAAGAACATAATGTGATTTAACATTTTTGGTATAGAGTTATTTAAAATAAATTCAAAAAGTATAAATCATTAATAATTTTCTTTAATAATTATTATAATCGTTAAAATTATAAATTAACTAACTATGATTTATGTTAATATATAATTGAAATTAGACAGCATGAAACAAAATACATAAGATATCAACTTGTATTCTATGTTTTTTTTTTATTTTTATAAATATTTTTGGATTTATGTTAAATTAATGCCGAGAACTATAATCATTTTATAGTTTGACTTTTTCACGTTTTTGTAAACAAATTATACTTTTGAAATAAATAAAAATAAATATGTATCAACATTTTAGGCACTATTTTTTATTAATCCTATTTTTTTATATTAGATCTATGTATTTAGATTTTAGCACTATTAAAAGCTTTTTATGCTTTTCTTTCTTCATAGTTACGTAACAAATTATGGTTAAAAACAAATACAGATGTGAACATTTTATAAATAAAATAGTTGCTGATTTGTGCCTAATAGCTCCAAGAATATAAATATTTGTATAATTTTATTACTCAGTATTGTTTTACAAATTATACCTAAAATGTCCATTCTATCGAAACAATCAGATTACTGCATTAGAGGATTATAACAAATAAAAAACACAACAAAAACATTCAAAGTGGGAATTTATGTTAGAATGACCTATATAAATAACATATATTTTACATATCGACTTGATAAAGGACATATATGTTATTGGGTATTTTTTTTTTTTTATAGACAACTACTAAAAATTGTATGCTATGTAAATTGTATATATTCTTCTATATAAAATAAATATATTAAACCAATCAATATAATTTATTTTATAAAATATAAATATAATTCATTATAATAATCATAATAAATGTATTAGTATAATAAATAAATATCCAAATTAAACTGTTTTACTTTCGTGTTATTTATGTATATCATCTATAAAATTATATACAATATGCATTTTAAATTACAATTATATTCATATTATGTTAAAATACCAATTTTGAATATATAATCGTTATCGTATCGATTCTTATCAATTACTTTATAGACCTATACCCTTATATTTATGTATTCTCTTGTATTTAAGAGATTTCCTCTAAGGTACTTTGTATTAGATTTAAGCTTAAAGTTTTAAGAAGCCCCAGGACGAGATTATCTTTCACGCCAGCGGCACTTCAGTGAATTATGCAAACCTTTACTTCATATTAAAGTAAGTGGAAAAACTTAGCCGTAACTGGGGCTTTTGAGAAAAGTAAATTTAAGGTTAGTTCCGAAAGAAGGAGACTTTGTATGGTAAAAAGTGACCTTTGCCTTATTTCTTTTTTTTTTTTTTTTTATCGCTGGCGGCCTTTAGGTCAGTTCTTGAAGCTCCGACCTTTCCGGTGGCTATTTACCCCTCGATTGAACAGAACCCTTTTATTTCAATACAAAGGAACTATTTCTTATTAGTCCGGTATTGAAAAGAAGGTACATCGAAACCTTTTTTTTTTTTTAATATTTTTTTATTAGAACTACATGAAGATATAGTATGAGTGTTTTAGAATACATAACTTTGCTACATGAGAGAGACATGTTAACTAACGGAAGACAGAAAACAAACAAAGACTAATTATTGTCCGAAAATTGTAAAAAGGATGGTGATTATTGCTTTAATTAATTCTAGAAAAAATTGATCAAAATCGTAGTCGTCTTTTCAGTTCTGTTAATTAAATTATTTAAGGAAAGTGATCTATTGTATATCTCTAATTGTGCACAAGAGTAAAGTGGGACTTAACTGGTTTAAATATAAATTTTTTTTAATTATGCAAGTATCATTATTACTATACTTTTATAAAAAATATTTACTGAAGAAAATAAATAAATAAAACAAATCATGAACTTATCAGGTCTAAATTGTCAGGTCTTAATTAAATTAATCAAGGAATGCAGTCACCTGTTTTATATTTCCAATTGTGCAGAAACGAAGTAATATAGAAGAAGAAACGAACCCATAAAGTTTAATTATAATTATTTTTAAATCATGTAGGATTTATAAATTTCTTTGTTTTAATTATATTTCTTCCTAACAAATATTTGTAGGAGTTATTTGTATATAATACGTACATTCTTATGTATCTTTTTCCTATTTATTTTTTTTCTTGCGTATCTTCACAAGTTTGCTACGCTGAAGAATTTATTGAAGAAAAAGGAGAACTTAATTTGATTATTGGTTCATAAGGAAATTTTTTTAACATATTATTGTATGAGTATAAATCTAAAATAAAAAAAATTAAATAAAATGCTAAAAATTAACAATAGACAAATACCATAATTTATATTGACTATTTGTTATTTTTGGCTAATAATATAAAAATGCCAATAGTTGCAGGCGATAAATTAAAACTCGAAAAAATATATAACAAATATTTGACCATTTTAAGTCAAGGATAGTTTAATCAGTGTTGAATTATGAAAATGAGAAATTTGGCGAACTAATATCGAGAGTATTTAAAGACAAAAAAAGTAGAAATTTTTTGTTTTGTTTAATTAAAATAATGTTGAGTGAGCTAAAAGATAAGAAAGTTGAATAAGCGTTCATAACCGATCTTTATGAAGGCTAATATCCTGTTATGAACTTGCCTAATATTTTCTGTGTGGATACTACGTAGATATTTGGATAGAATCATGTTATTGGGCTGAGGAACAATTTTTATTGAAATTGATTAAATTGACGATAGAAATTAGAAGGTATATGATAATACCCAGAATCGTGTATGCCATATCAGAAGGTACATCACAGGCTTAAACGTTATAAGGGGAGATGGCCTTGGTTAGGATTATTATCGTAGGTATGGTTAAATATAAATAAAGATTCAATTATTGTGAATTTCAAACCCGAAAGTACATTACTGAATAGATGTTGATGAACTGAGCGATGAAGAAAAACTAGAACAACCCAGGAACTGTTACCTTGTGGTTAAGTAAACATGAAAGTTGAGCTGGATATATCACAATAGTAGCTACAGATTAAAGAAGCACTAATGTTTAACAAGATTGGTAAAAGGGCCACAATAGACCGGTTATTGAGGAAGTTGTAGTCCAGAGAGTAGTTTAGAAAAAGTATAGTAGTTAAATACTCTTTCAAGTTTCCACTGCCACTAGTTATACACAAAAGTTTAGTGGTTTCTGGTTTAGACCGTGTTTAGCCAGCCATACTGCTGGCTTCTTCAAGGCTGGATCGAGAATGAAGGTGCTCCGGTAACTCGTGGCTTTATATAGCCGTCGCTCGGGTCCACTCGTAGTTCGTCGGGTCCTTGCGTTAGTCAATCGAGTTTTTTCGTGTCCTTGGTCGGATTATGCTCTTCCATGACTGTGATTGGGTTGTTTCTGGTTCTTCGGGCTCTGCTTAAATGGAATTAGGTTTGCTATTTTCTGCTTGGCTGATTTCTTGTTTTTCTTTCCCCTTATAGGTATGTTAGGCAGCCATAGTTTGCTTAATCTGTATCCGTCCTCCCTGTTGAAGTTTTCTGGGTGCTTGACTATTTCAATGGCTTTCAGTATCTTCCTTTCTGTGGTATTGCTGCATTTCTGAACCACTTTGATTTTTTCAAATTCTATAATATGGTTCGTGGTAGTGAAGTGTTCCGTCAAAGCTGATATTTTGCTATCCATTTTCTTCACACTTTTGATGTGTTCAGTAAGCCTTGTGGATATCAGCCTGCCTGTTAGCCCATTGTATACTTTTCTACAGGAGCAAGGAATGCTGTATATCCCAGGTGCTGTATATCCTGGCTCCTGTGGAAAAGAATACAGGACGGATACAGATTAAGAAAACTAATGCTACCTAACATACCTACAAAGGAAAAGAAAAAACAACAAATCAGCCAAGCAGAAACTAACAAGCCTAATTCCAGCCAAGCAGAGCCCGAAGAACCAGAAACAACCCATTCATAGTCATGGAAGAGCAGACTCCGACCACGGACACGAACAAATCCGATTGCCTAGCGCAAGGACCCGACGAACTACGAGTTGATCGAGTGGACCCGAGCGACGGCTATATAAAGCCACGAGTTACCGGAGCACCTTCACTCTCGATCCAGCCTTATAGAAGCTAGCAGTATTTCTGGTGAAACGTTGGTGAAGAAAAATTTAGCAACACGGCCTAAACCAGAAACCACTGAAGTTTTGTGTATAAGTATAGTAGTTATTATACCTGGAATATGGAGGTCATCAGCCTGTTCGTTGTCAAGTACTTGTTAACGTTTAAATACTAATTGTAGCATCATCCGATCAGCCGTAGCAACTTAAAGTGACGTTAAATGAAAAAAAAAAACAAACACTTTTTTCAATTAATCACTACCTAGTAAGAATTTGAGAATCGAAGTGGATTTTTTTTACTTCGCCGCGAAGTTCCCTGGGTATGAATATATTTTTCATTAAAATCTTAAAAGTTATTTTTGTATATATGTTAATATATCGCACAGTATTTCTAAAGATGCAGAACTCAAAAATTGTATTTTCGGTTGTGAATTATGACGACGAAAGAAATAGGTATATCTCTTTATCACTCATCACATGTATAAACCTAGTTTCAGAGTTGTTTTGCCAGAAGGTACTTGTGTCACTCTCAGGGTCCTAATGCTATTTCAAGTTCTGAAATATTTTTTTCCAAAACTGTAGATTTTTGATTTATGAGATATTTAAATTTAAGATTATTATTTTAATACTATACTATAACTACGTTTGGTTAATACACGTTTGACAAATATATTATTTGAATAATTTTAACTGTAATAAGCCATACAATATTATGGTAATGTTTTTGATAGTTACATAAGATATTTTTTTATTTAAATCTGTATAGTTTCAAAGTTTATTTTATGTACTATAAACATGTACTTTAGTGTCGAAGTGCATAAAATTTAACAAATATTTATTTTCAGGAATCATCCCCAAATTCAATCAACATAACAACATTTGGAAACCCATAAAAAAGATCTGAGCTGTTACAGGTACCAGAAAATCATCTATTATGTGTAAAAAGGCGTCGAGTCGTATTGTTTGATCAAAGATGGACAAGACGTATGACCACAGCTGAAAGGACTGTAGTGGTTATTGTATGGTAATACCTCCTACAAATGAGACCACTTCGAGGTTATACAACACCCACACGTGATGCCTAAACCCAATTCCGGAGATAATATCATATAATAAGTCTCCGTTAGACATATCGGTTCCCCTTATCTAATCCAGAATCCTCTAATAACCAGCAATAATACCAGTTCAGGCCGAAGGAAAATTCCAATGTAACCACGCAACAAGCGAATTATTACCGATTTCAAGCCTAAAATATTTGTAAATGATCCACCTTTAGCAATGAAACATAGATAACTGTCATCATGTTACATTATTATCATATACAAATGGAATAATTTCGAATTGAAAATGCGTCTGATTTTCATGAGAAAAATGGACGATGACCGCTTTGATATAGTCTTCAATAATTATTTTTGCAATATTATTTAATATCAGATTATTAAAAACAATTATGTAAATACAATCCTGGGGAGCACTCGAATTTTTTTAAGTTTAAAAATTTCTAAGCTATTCCATAAGGAATATATTGATAATCGTCAATGGATTATTTTTTTAATCCAAACACAAATAATAAATAACAAATAATTTATACCTTGTTTTATATTTATAAAAAAAATGAGCGACACAGGTCTTTTTCCAAGCTATTGTCAACAAAAATACTCAATAAAACTATAAACTAGGGATATATTATGTAATGATTGATACTACATTCCTGACACAAAATTTTTGATTTGCCTTGAATTTTTAAAATTAAATCATAAATAAATGCACAAAAACGGCAAGAGATACATGTTAACTAACGGAAGCGAGAAAGTAGACAAAGGCAGATTATTGTCAGAACATTTTAAAATGGTTGGTAAATATTACTTTAAACACAATCGAAGTTCTGTTAATTAAATTATTTAAGGAAGGACAGTTCCAAACTATTGTAGACCTCCAATTGTGCAGAAATGAAGTAATGAAGTGGGACTAAACTGGTTTAATTAGAATTGTTTTTAAAGCATTACTACCATGCTATTTCTAAACTACTCTCTGGACTACAACTTCCTCAACAACCGGTCTATTGTGGCCTTTTTACCAATCTTGTTAAACCTTCCCTTATCAATAATCATTAGTGCTTCTTTAATCTGTAGCTATAATTGTGATATATCCAGTTCAGCTTTTATGTTTACTTAACCACAAGCTAACAGTTCCTTGGGTGTTCTAGCTTTTCTTCATCGCTCAGTATATCAACATCTATTCAGCAATGTACTTTCGGGTTTGAAATTCACAATACTTTAATATTTATATATATTTATCCATACCTATGATAATAATCCTAATCAAGTCCATCTCACCATATAACGTTTAAGCCTGAGATGTACCTTCTGATATGGCATACACGATTCTAGGGATAATCATATACGTTCCAATTTCTATTGCCAATTTAATCAATTTCAATAAAAATTGTTCCTCAGCCCAATAAGACGATTCTATCCAAATATCTACCTAGGTTCCCTACAAAAAATATTAGGAAAGTTCATACCACGATATTAGCCTTCATAAAGATCGGTTGTGAACGCTTATTCAACTTTTTTTTTCTTCTAGCTCACTAAACATTATTTTAACTAAACAAAACAACAATTTTCTGCTTTTTTTGTCTTTACATACTCTTATTATATATTAGTTCGTCAAATTTCTCAATATATCCAAATTTATCCTCATTTTCATAATTCAACACTGATTAAACCATCCTTAACTTACAATGGTCAAATATTTGTTACATATTTTTCGAGTTTTAATTTATCATCTGAAACTATTGGCATTTTACATTATTAGCCAAATCAATCAACATAAATTAACGTATTTGTCTATTGTTAATTTTTAGCATTTCATTTAATTTTGTCAATTTAGATTTATACTTATATAATAACATAATAAAAAAAATTCCTTGTGAATCAATAATCAATTTAACTTCTCCTTTTTATTCAATAATTTTCTTCAATAAATTCTTCAGCTTAGCAAAGTTGGGAAGATACGCAAGAAAAAAAATAAATAGAAAAAAGATTTATAAGAAAAAAATTGTTAGGATGAAATATAATTAAAACAAAGAAATTTATAAAACCTACATAATTTTAAAATAATTACAATTAAACATTATGGGTTTGTTTCTTCTTCTTTATTACTTCGTTTCTGCACATTTGGAAATATAAAACAGGTTGATACCTTTCTTGATTAATTTAATTAAGACCTGACTTATTAGACCTGATAAGTTCATTATTTGTTTTATTCATTTCTTTTCTTCGGTAAATAATTTAAAAAAAGTACAGTAGTAATGATACTTGCATAATTCAAAAACAATTATATTTAAACCAGTTAAGTCCAACTTTACTCTTCTGCACAATTAGAAATATTATCTGCACAATTATTACCTTTCCTTTAATAATTTAATTAACAGAACTGAAAATACTACGATTTTTTTCATTTTTTCTATTAATTAAACCAATGTTCACCAACCTTTTACAATTTTCGGACAGTAATTAGTCTTTTTTTACTTTCTCTCTTCCGTTAGTAAACATGTCTCTCTCATGTAGAAAATTTGTATGTCTTAAGCTCCTCTGTGAGTATTCTTAGCATATTCAACATTAAATTAGGTTCAGGTACCAGCAATGTATTATCTATTGCTAATAATAACTCGGGACATTTCCATATTTTAGCGGTTTCGGAGTTCACCGAATCGATTTTCGCACACTGGATATGGTAGGACTGTAGGCATGTAACGCACGCGATTCTTGCCTTCTCATCGCGGCCTGCCAGTAATATCTCTCACTGATTCAACACTGTTAAATTTCTTTATTGCTTAAAAAATGTTAATGTCACGATATTTCTTTAACACTTAACCTGTAATTGATAAATTAACAATGGATAGATACTTTTCACTAAGAAGTTTAAAATGGGAAATAGAGATGAAAAATGATAAGAGGAAACACTAGAAGCTCTGCACTCAACGATAGATACTCTATTAGTTTAATATATTTGGGAGAAGGATAGATAAATAATGCAAGGGGTCTCACAAGGATATACTAGCTGTTGTTTACCATAATTTATTCAGTGCCTGGTATAGACAATAGTAAATATTTACCTTGTAATAGTAAAACAAATATACCTTCATGATATGGAATGGCAATATTGGCATACGTTCTCAAATACAATCTGACTTAATTAAAAATAAACATTGCATTATTCAGTTTATGAATGGCAACTTCAATATTAATTACGGTCAACGTTAACTAATTATACATTTAAAGGTAACAAATTATTGCCAATTTGTAATACGGACATGAAATCTTGAATCAATCAAGGTTATTCTAAAATCTATTAGTTGTGTTTACATTAGTTAATGAATTATTTAGTTTTTATTTAATCTGTTCTCAACATAACTATCATTTGTATTTAATTAATACTCATTTACTCGATTCATTTTGATATATATTCAGCTGTTATTCGCATTTAATTTGTATTCGTATTGTCTCTGATTTAATTTCACCTCTGATGATGGTCAACAAATTAAAACATGGTGTACTGTACGTACTACATGGGGAATATTCATTCCATCGTAACTTTTTATGATCAGAAAGTTATGTATATGACCACCTGTTTTGTACACAATTTATGTGATGTTAATAAGTGTAGAGTTTGATGTATTAAATTTCAATTTTAATCGAGGCGTTTCTATGAATATATTGATATGTATTTATCAATCTTCATATTATCGTTCGAGAATTGCTTGAGACCGGACTACCTTCATGGAGGATTCTTTATTAAAATTAAGATACAACTCCATCTGGACAATCGTTTCACTTAGAATCCTCACACAAGACTGAAATAACAAGAAACTGCTCGACATTTTCTCCTATTTCAACATTTACTGGGCAAACGATCTAAGCTCCCAATTAATTACAAAAGATTCATCTATATGACAGTTATCAGACCTATTTGGACATACGAAGTTGTCCTTTGGGGCTCTACTAAACCATCCAATTTATCTCGTATCCAATCCTTACAATCCAAAATGCTTCGTAAAATCTTCAATGCTCCTTGTGTCACAAATAAACTCATCCATCATGATCTTAATATCCGATATGTCGCTGATTTGACCGAAACTAGATACCTATCCTTCCATGACAAGCACCATAAACACTTGAATCCGCTAGTCCCTCAACTTGCTTCCCATACTATTCTCTAACCCTCCGAGGCGTCTGAAAAGAAGATGGCCTCGAGACCTTCTACTATAGAACTTTATTGGAGTTTTACCAATAGGTAGTTTCTCCAAAGTGTTTATTTTTTTTCATGTCATTTGTTTATATATCAGATTTACTTGTTGTAGTTTAATTACAGTTGTAAATATCAATAAATTATTCTAAAAAAGAAATAAGATGTTAAATCTAATCGCAATATAACCTCATTTTTCCGCAATAGGGATTAATTGTTGTGGGGAGCCTCAGAAACCATACTTTTAATGCAGGGATATGAAATCACTGACTTATTTTTTTAATTATATCACTTCTGGGGATATTTTAATGCTTGTACGAAAGTATCACCTATGCTTTCAATATATTAGAAAGAATTATTCTTAATTTTCTTTAGGTAACGGGTTCGAAGCCGGGTATGGCTGATATTTTATTTATTATTTATTGTTATAGGTTCGTTAAGCCTTATTATTATTATAGGTAGTAAAATGACGCTGTAGGATTTAGACTCTTCCCTGGGGCTTACCTCTCGGTCTCAAAAAGTGAGTACTCTTCATTGGGGTGAAAACTTGGCAGTTTGACCTCAGGACTGCTGTTACGCCTCTCCTTACACTACTGTTGCCTTGGTACAGGTAAATCCCTAACAAATACTGAAATCTTCTACTTGAATCGAAAACTCATCATTGGTTATAGTGGTTACAGTTTTTTATTAATTTATTTATTATTTATTTATTAACTCTTCCACGTCTGGCTTAGCTGCTTGCCGAAGTTATTGTACCATACCACGTTTCCTAAGACATCTCGCTAAACATCTTTCTCCAAGGTACTTGCTCTACAGAAGACGCCCTTCAGCGACTCCAGTTGCTAAAGTTCTTTGCCCTTAACATTGGCAACAGTTGCCTCGAGACCGCTTCCTCACGCGCCGGTTGCGGAGACAGTTAATTACAATTCTTGTTTGGCCTCTCTCCTAACTGCAGCTCCTACCACAGCCTATATTAAATTTCTCATTCCATCCTATATATGGGGATAATTTGTACTTTAACAATTCATTCTTATGGCTGATCTATTAGGTCGTTTCTTACGAAATTTCCGGTTTTAAAGGAGATGTTATTATTCAAAATATTTACTCTCATTTTCAATACATTTTTCTCAACTTAATATCAAATTTTCAATCTCATAACTAAAAAAATTATGGTTTTATGATGGAATAAAGCCTGAAACGCGTTTTTGGCCTGGTTATAATTTTTAAATCATAAATATGGTGTGGCTTGGAAATGAAGGAATGAGGAGCTGATGGAGCTGTATGGAGAGCCTAACATGGCGGAGTTGAAAAAGAGAGCAAGAGTTAGATGGATTGGACAAGTAGAAAGATTGCCAGAACGCAGGATACTAAATATAATGCTCTATGGAAAACCATACGGCAAACGAAGCATAGGACGCCCTCGGATCAGAAGGCTGGACGTTGTCGAGGAGGACTTAAAGTGGCCAGTTGTACAAGAATAGAGGAGAATAGCTCAAGATCGATGAGATTGGTTGGCTGTGGTGGTGGAAACCCTCGTTCTTGTAGGACCTTAGAGCCACAATAACAAATAAATAAAATATAATTTTTAACAGTTTTATCCTTAAGCAAGTTGTCTAAACTTCTGAACGGACGGGAACCTATTGGAGATAAGTCTGGCAACTAATGTGGGTGGGTCTTTGTTATCCAGTTTGTTTAGTTTCTTCACTGTCAAGTTGCTTTTTGATATGTTTGAGTAGCATTATGTCAATATTTCCGTAGTATGATGTGGATGTGATGGTTTCTGAAATAAATAAACAAAAAAGAATCTGTTAAAAGCTGAAAATTTCTTAATCCAACGGTGAATAGTTCGTCCGTTACAACACCCTTCTCCAACGCGATGGTAGCAATGTTTCTTGCTGATTGGGTTGCCGAGTGTCCGAGTTTAAACTCGTACAAAAATACACAAAAATCGCGAGTTTCCATGGCCATGTTTGTTGGCACACTAAACAATATTTATTAAATTATAGTAATTGTAAAAATAGTGGATTAATAACAGCTCATTAAAATCGATAATCATAAACTTAGTTAACAAGAGCATTCCACTTATTCCGCATAGAATTTATAAAACGGACATTTAATATGAAACGACACAATAAGTTCGCATATAAAATATATGATTTCGATCTCAGTCATATCCTTACTAAACAGTCGTATGAAATATTCCCAACGATTAGATGTTTCTATAGTTAAAAATTAAATATTTCAAGATACCTTTGTTAGTTGAAGGTACCACACTAGAACCAAGCAATTGAATGCTATATCTGTTTGGTGAGTTTATGTGTTTCTATTTGTTGTTTTTGTATATCTTAAATTTAATCATTCTCCTTCCGTCCTGATAATGCTTGATTTTCGGGTAATATCAACAGATTCCTTATTTAAGTACCTCTTGAAACTTTGGGGTTTTAGTTTGGAATGTTCTTTTTTATGGCTTTGGTAATGTATATAACATTTTATTTAGAAATCATAATATTTTCTTTTGCGTGAACAGAAATTACAAAAACATTTTTAAGTGAACATTTTATGGCTGTACCAAGGTTAAAATACCGATACTTGTCAAAATATATCTGTTGAATTAAGGAATCAACTGCTGCATTGATACGTATATATACATTATTTACATCAATGACATGGTTTGATTATAGAATGATAAAGAATGTTCAGGTACCTTGAATTCTCTATATTGATTATTATACTTGAAAAAGGCTTATTGAGTTTTTAAACTATTTTTGTATTGAGCATGACAACATATTTATAAAACTTCATAAAAGGAGTTGATTACGAAGTTGCTCTCCCGATCAATTGGACCAAAATACCGTTTTGGTATCGTTTATAGAATACCGTTCAAATATCGGTTATCATTTTCAATCATCCTAAAATTGAAAGGATAGGGTTTCGAAAATTAATAAATTAGGCAACCTGATTGTTGGGCCTAAGTTTTAGACCTGAAACTAAGTGATATGTTTCATATTAAGACCTCAACCTAACCTATATTAGTTTTTCTTTTCATTTTGTTCAGGTTATAATTAAAAACCAAGTCACCATCAATTCAATAGGATATGAATTCACATCAAATCGTAAAGCATCCAATTTCTTGGATTTAACTAAAATCAGTTTTATTTCTGTATGTTTTAATAAGGTTTATAAATTTTACCTGACTTTAATTTTCTCTTTCTATACAACATTTATTTCTGAAGAATTAAATCGATTAAATTCGTTTCCTCTGTTATATAGAATATATATATATTATAAGATACCCTGGACGTGGTATATGACCGCCCATCCCTGACACCTCTGTATGGTAATAGAGGGCGAAGAATGGACGCGTGAGAACTCGGCGGCGGACAGACATTACGCCCGGTATTGTACACTCTACTCACAAAGACCGCATCTAATCCCACCTCTTTACAGCTCTATCATCGCTTCTACATAGTTAGGGAGAGTCTGCCTGGTATTCATATCTGATTCTAGATACCTAGGGACTTTAGGTATACAGGTTTGAATCTAGGTAAGTGCTCTAGGTAATTGCACTCTAGAAATTATGTCGCAATAACATTGCGCTTCTAGACCGATTAATTTTGTTGCGTACTGTTACAATCTCCTGCTCATTC
Source organism: Arma custos (assembly GCA_037127475.1). Lineage (NCBI taxonomy): Eukaryota > Metazoa > Arthropoda > Insecta > Hemiptera > Pentatomidae > Arma > Arma custos. The sequence goes on from CM073759.1 coordinate 40,704,876, forward strand.
CCTTAATAGGTAATATATTATGCACTATAAAAATATATTATGTAATAACCAATAAATTTAATGGGAAAATTTATTTTATTTTTGGACGAATTATTTTCGTTTACCTTCCAGTCCAACTCAGTATTACTCTATACACATATGAATCGATGACTGCAAAAAAGCGGCTAGTCCAACTTTAGAGATTTTTGTTTCTAAAAACTTTTACCATAGACAGAAAGTATCATTTAATACAAAAAGGACAATTGTCTGCAAGATAACACATTCCTGACAACGCCTTCAATATTTTCTTTACTGCAAATAGAGAATCAGCCCAGTCCAAATTCCCTGTTTGTATCTCTTGTAAAATTTAGTAATGTGGACTAGTTACCTTACAGTTAGTGATTCATCTTGGATCAAAAGAATGCTACCAAATATTAACTGTTCGACTTGTAAATCACAAACTAAACTTTTATTAAGTAAAACAAAGTTTGATTTGATTCCTAAGAGCCAATGAAGGGATAGATCATATTATGGTCCGCGTTGTTGGTAATATCCTCCATCCATCCCTCACTGTCAGTGATTTCTGTTCATCCAGTATACGCGGTCAGGCCTTTGTAATTGTATCCAACGAAATGTAATGGACAGAAGAAATGGTCGGTAGGTAATTTTGGAATCATGACCAGTTCACGGGATTTTAAAAAAATATCGATTTATCAATTTAAAATATATAGACATGTTATCTTATAGCACCTTATAAGATCCAATATAAATATAAATCATTTATATATAAATATATCTTTATATAAAATTTTGAATTCGGCTAACAAGGTACCAAAACAAGTACCGTATCTCTGTTTTTTCGTGTTACTATCTTAATTGATTGTATTTATGTTAGCCATCTTTACGATATAATGGTTTCAAGTAGAAATTCTGGATAAGTATCGATGCACTGAAATATGTTTAAGGTATGTTGATAACTTTTAACGATATTTTTTATCCGGTATATTAGAATAGATTACTTGTATTTGACAGGTGTGGATGAAAATATAAAGAGAAAAAAAGTAGAATAGAGAAGTTCTTTTAAAAAAATCTATTTAAAAAAATAAAATGTCACTTTCACTGCTCATATTCCCCTCCATTTGTCAGCTATTAGTACTTATTTAAAACAAACTGAACTTGGTTTGATTGTTGGCACTCTTCTTCCGACTGTCAAATCTCTTAACAGTGACAAATCATTTGCACTAGCATTCAAGAAATATAAGGGGAAAGGTAAAAGGTAAATAAAAAGTAGGAAAAGTTTCATCATATCTCTAAACAGTCTGCAATTTGTTTGAACCACTCACCCGTTCATGAGATATAAGTGGAAAAATAAACTAAACTTAAAGAATTTTCACACTCTTTGTTTCACATTCAGATAGATCATCAAACCTAAAACAGCCAGAAAAAATATAGGCCATTTTGCAGATGTTGACCAAGAATTTAGACAATTGTCATTTGAGTATGTAGTTTCTCTACTTGTCATTATCTCATGTCATTGTGTATCACAGCGTATTTACTTCTTGTATTGTAATACAGTTGTAAATATCAATAAATACATTTTTAAAAATACTTATATTTATAGGACTGCAGTCCAGTGAAATATATTCAATTGAAATGTCTGTTTGCTTAGAAATCGATATCAGGATATAAATAAAAGTTCATTCAATAGTAAAAGTAAGTTAAGAAAAATGATTTTTCGGTTTTCCCACACATTATTCTTCAGAAATCATAATATTTCAGTGTTAGTGGGACTCAGCGGAAGGGGTCCTGGCTAAGTTCAATTTGTAACCCTGCCTCCTCTTTAAATTTAGTAGCACGATTCTATGGCAACATGATCTGCGTACAGAGAGAGCTACATAAATATAGATTGCTTTTAACTACAACAGTACAATGTACATATACAAATATATGTATATACTTATATATATATATACACATATTTTTATGTATTATAAATAACAATTGGGAAATTTGAGCTCAGTTTTTCATGTTTGTACAAAACTAAAAAAAAAAAAGTAGCGGAAAAAATAACCGATCAACGTTTTGCCAATTCTGGTATCATCAGCACATATACAAAAAAAAATCACATTCAAGAAGGAAAAGTTCAGCCTTTCTCACATCAACAGTCAAACAAACTCATCAAATAGAGACAGCAATCTTTCTCCAAGATATTAACAAATTATTTGGGCAACGTACATCAAAATAATACCAGTTTTGCTTTTTTTTTATTTTTCCTATTGCATTCTAATTTATAATTGATTTCATTTTTTATCTGTTTACTCATTTTTTGGCTAAATTAAATTATTATATGCAATAGCTCTCAGTTCCATAATGCTTCAGAGACATTATGGATACAAATATATCAAATGACAAATTCATTCCACAAGGTTATCATATTTATGATAATGGGATATTTTATGTTCTATAATTTTATCTGTAAGTCTAATTTGGCTTATTAGTTTGAAATGTAAGATTAAGGATCCAAACTTTTTTTTCTCGTTTACGAAACGTAGCAATTTTAGAAATTTATATGAATTGGGAAAGTAAAAATACCTGATACATACAGAACTTCAGGATTTCTTTTCTTCCAGAATACCACTTTACGAAATATATATTTAATATATTCAATGATGTGTATTAATGTATACTTCGATGTGGAAATTGTTGATCGGATATACTTTAGAAATGGTGTATATGGTAATTGTACATACAATAAGTATTAATTATTTTATTTGTGCCAACGTTGGGTTGGTTGGTTGGCTGTACTGGAAAAAGGTTTTAGATCCTGTACAGATAATATTTGTTTAGTTGTAGTTTAACTCAACATCCCTCTGGTGTGTTTCATTTTGTCATCATTTTTAATTTTTTTCTCTTTCATTCTCTCTATATCTTTATCGACGTACGAATATAACAATTAATATGTATCAATTTAGTGTATAACTCTATCGTTGGTTCATATTAATTTTAATAGTAAGCAGTAAACTCATTTTGTTTTTCACCAATACCGTGATATTCATTATATTTTTTAATAAAATCATTTCTCATATAAATTGACTATGTTTGATTATTTTCTATATTTCATTTTACCCTTTTTATTTCTCATTTTGTTAATTGTATTTGTTTCTTTTCTTTCATATCAATTCTGTTTTATTTTATTTTATATTTTCATTAGCACTGCACTATTTATGTCGTGACCTGGTTTATACAAAGAAATAAAAATCAGAAGTCCATAGAACTCAGGTTGTATTACTTCATCAACATAACATGACATGACATACAGAAACATTTAATCTTAAGGATCAAACAAGAAAGTTATATTCATTAGAATTCACCAATCAACATAGGATGCTTACTGCTGAGCCGCAAAACAAAAATGTTAATATAAGAAAAATTGTATTTACTTCTTGGCGATATATAAACTAAAATGAGGAGAGGTATCCATCCAAAAGTAACGGTTGCTCATCAGAAACTGATTTAAAGACGATGGGCTTCAAATCCCTTCTGTCTTCTCCGACAGGATGTAGCTTCGGACGGAATAGGTAAGTGATAGAATTGAAAGTCGATGGCACAAATAGAACAAGTTATACTTAAATACTCTCTCAGGTTTCCACCGCCACTGTTTATACACAAAACTTTAGTGGCTCCTGGTCGCTCTATTGGGAGGATATAACTCGAAGGGTTATATTGGAGAAGTCCAGAAAGAAGAAAACGAGTTTACCTGACGAACTACGAATAGACCCGAACGGACCCGAGTGGACCCGAACGACGTCTATATAAAGCCACGGGTTATCGGGGCATCTTCATTCTCGATCCAACCTTGAAGAAACCAGCAGCATGTCTGGCGAAACGTTGGTGAAGATAAATTTAACAACACGGTCTTAACCAGAAACCACTAAAGTTTTGTGTATAAGTTATGCTTAGATTGTGTATAAATTATTGATTGCCGACCATTCTCAATATTTCTAACGTACGTGTACATTTTGTATAATTATTTTACTTCATATAAAATTACATATCTATAAGAGTTTTAGATGCTATTCTTAATTATTTACAAAGAAATATGATAATTTTTTCTTCACTGATATTTATATTGATAACACTGATGATGATGATATTTTTATATAAGTGGAAGCAAAAAAAACATTCTCCAGTTCTGTTTATTTAAGGCAGAGGTGCTAGGATGGTGTATATATTAGCATTATACCGTGGATCGAAGGTGTCACTATCAATTAATGTTGGATAATGTTAGATAAAGTAATGATGTATCGGCCCCGAGAAAGAGTAGCTGCAAGGCTATCCTTCATACTCCTTTTACTCGGTTCCTATTATTCATAAAGCTCTTGCCCTGATATATAGCCGGATAACACACCTTAACTCTTATATAGCTATAACCTAACTCTCTTTAATGCGGCCAGCCTTGAATTATGTATTCCTTCACTCCTCTTTTTGTTTTGTTTTTATACGAGGGCGTTAATTTTTTCTCTCCACAGCATCTCTTGAAAAAAAAAAAGGCCATTCTATAATATAATATAAAAAATCTCTGCTTAATATATCTTTAAGTAACTCCTATGAAATATATTGTTGATTAAACCTCTGTAAGCCTCTGCATGAATATCATTTTTAAATATCAAATTCTTTAAATTAAATTTTGGAATTCAATTTTCTACTATATTAGCATTTGCATCATTAAATTATTAGTTATTGATTAATTATATTGCGTCACAATAAATTATTCAAAATTGACTAATGATAAACCACAAAATCGAGCCACCTCAGCTTCCGCAAAGCTTCGTGCCGGGCAGAAAAAATTGACAACGACTTTGTACCTTCTAAAAGCTGTGGACATTATCTCGGACTATATTTGGACTGAAGGCATACATGTAACTTACAAGATTAAAAATACTAGAATGTGCAAGACACAACTCTCACTTTTTCTTGACTACAAATCTTCACTTGTCTTACGAAACAAACGACATATTTCTGTAGAAGTATTTCTACAGTAACACGACTCAATTTTTTTTCGGTGGTGAGTCAGGACCATGATAGAAATGGGTAAATATCTCTTTATCACTCATCAAAACTGTATCAAATTAGCTTCTGAGTTTGTCTTCCAGAAGGCACTTGTGTCACTCATAGTGCCAACGCTATTCCTAGCTCACTCAATAGTTTTCCCTTTTTCCTAAAACGTAGATTGTTGACTTATGCCACTTTAGAAATGCTAGTGCGATTTGGAGCATAACTTTGGGGTTCAGCAAAACCCGCCCATATACACAAGATACAAACAACACAATCCGAAATTCTAAGAAAAGTTGTTAATGTGCCAAGGTTTATTTCCTATCTCACTATAAACAACGGAATGAACATTGGCAAAGCAAATACACAAAAAATTTTCTCATTTCACACACTAAATCACCAATACCCAATTTTTCTTTCTCTCTGTTACCCTGACTTCCTATGAGAAGGTTAAAGAAAAGACAATTCAAAATTTATTTCAGGCATTTCTTCCTGAATGTTTGTTTTATGTCCATGAACTTAATAATTGTTGGTGGGACATATATTTTACGTTAGCTTCTGAACTAATCACGGACCTTCGCATACTCTCATTTAAATTTAAATTTCTCATATTAAACAAAATAAACGATTAGAAAACTTTGAGCAAGACTTGCAGAATTAACATAAGCTATGTTTATGAGTTTTAATAAGTGACACTTTAATGAAGTCGAAGTTTTCATAACACTCAAATAATTAAAGTTGTACAAATTAAAACTATATGTTTTTGGGGATTTTTATTTGCTTATTGTCGTCACAGACCCGCCAGCTGTTGCCTTCTATTTGTAGTGAATTGATAATCCTTGTTGAACTAACTTTACTCTATTAGAGATAGGTACAGAAATGACTGCAAGGCTTTAAACATACTAGATAAGTGTTATTTTATTTTCAACATGTACAATGAAAATAGTTTTATTGTAGCGGGTATTATAGTTGAAACTTAAATATTTAAATAAACATTAATTATTAATTTGCTACAAACAAACTTTCTTCCACTTTCGTTCCATATCAGGTTGAATCACGTTTATTTATTTCCAGACCCTGTCCATTGAATCACCTAAAGAAAGACAGCAGTGTTTAAAAACATTTTCCTTGAGATATTTCTAAAGAAAAAATCGCATGTAAATAAACTGATGTCCGTTCCAGCCACTCTAAGTCAAGTTTCAAAGAGATTATTTTGTCAAGGAACATTTACTTAAAAAATCCAAGCTTTAGTCCGATGTCGTCCGGAACCAGCATGTCTTCTTAACTACTTCAGCACTATTTCAACTTAGTGTGAATGATAAACCATTACTACTACCCATCTTTTTAAAAATATATATTG